>OX155980.1:26875388-26912307 GCA_944548615.1 Micropterix aruncella
TATTCCGAATCATGTGCGGCTGCGAAAAGCAAATGATTCGGAATAAATTAAACGATACCGATAGAGCGCCGCGCACGAATTTTTTATTCGATGAAGCAAAAAAAAACAGATTATTCGAAAAAAAATGTAGATAAAAAGATAGATAATTAAATTATCTTCAAAATGGTGCAGGTTTCATAAAAATACGCCAGATAGTATTTGCGTAGTAGTCGTTTTTGTGTTCAGTTAGACCTAATTTCACAAATTAATTACACTATGTAATATAAACAAAATCTAAAATATTCAAAGCTATGAATATTAGGAAAATATTCTTGTTTAACATATATTTTTTTCGAATCGTAAGCAGTACTCGTTTAGACGTAATTATCAGTTTAAAATCATTAATTTTCGTTAAGAAATTTCTTCATTCGGTCGCCGCGCTGGCCTAGGCCCGCGATAAAAGCTATGCAATAGCTTAAAAATGTTAAAAAAACTTTTTTTTAAAGTATATGATCAGTTACAATCAACGCTCTTCAGAAACAAAACAAGAAAAATCAAGGCGTTACCCACAATAAACAATAGCTTACAATAGGAAAAAGTGAAAATATTTCTAATATGGATCATACACTACTTCCCTTTAAAATATGTATAGTGATCTGAAAATATAATAATTAATAGTTTCATATTACGCATTGTTATTAATTTTGGTTAATTTTTCATTCTTTTAAAATAAATAATATGAATAAAATAGTGTACTTTTATTGCTATGGCAATAATATTGTTCCTGTTTGGCCAAGCAAAAATATGCACAAGCCGAACTAGGTACGGATAAAAAGGATAAAATATAAATAAAAATACAGATAAAAAAATACGTGTTGCACTCGGGGACTGCCACGGTAAAGCTATTGCATAGCATTTTTAACAACTTATGCAATTATAATTATTTATTTATTTTATTTTTTCTGATATCAGATAACTGCGCTCTATCGGAAAACGTTGAAATTATTCCGAATCATTTGCGGCTGCGGAAGCAAATGATTAGGAATAATTTGAACGTCTTTCGATAGAGCGCCGCGCACGAATTTTTTATTCAATAAAGCAAAAAAACCGAATTATTCGAAAAAAATCGTAGATAAAAAGATAGATAATTAAATTATCTTTGAAATGGTGCAGGTTTCATAATAATACGCCAGATAGTATTTGCGTAGTAGTCGTTTTTGTGTTCGGTTAGACCTAATTTCACAAATTAATTACACTATGTAATGTAAACAAAATCTAAAATATTCAAAACTAAGAATATTAGGAAAATGTTCTTGTTTAACATATATTTTTTTCGAATCGTAAGCAGTACTCGTTTAGACGTAATTATCAGTTTAAAATCATTAATTTTCGTTAAGAAATTTCTTCATTCGGTCGCCGCGCTGGCCTAGGCGATAAAAGCTATGCAATAGCTTAAAAAGTCAAGTTGTTCTTGGGCATGAGATTAATGTAATAAAAGCTCATTAAACTACTACTTGATGAGATTAGGTTTCTATTCTTTGAATTTTCATGCACGGTAGAATACTGAAACATCATTTATAAGTAAGCTGGGAGTTAGGACAAACAAACACTCAATACATATTGTGACCGTTTGGTCAAGCTCCGTGACAATGTCTTGAATCTCCATTTACATAAATTAAGTTTTGCTTCTTTAGCCTATCTCCATTTTCAAACAGTGTTTTCATAATAAATAGGATAGAAAACGAATTTACCGCGTGAAATTTGTAGGACCCGACGTTTCGGTGACGTTGCAGCCGCCGTTGTCTAAGGTAGTCTATCCTAGACAACGGCGGCTGCAACGTCACCGAAACGTCGGGTCCTACAAATTTCACGCGGTAAATTCGTTTTCTATCCTATTTATAATGTCAAACAACCGCGATAGTCTTCGATTTTATAGTGTTTTCATATGTAAAAAGTGAAGGTATTTTGCATGGTATGGATTTTTATAGCTCTAGAGGTAACGTATTCATGGCAAAAGCTGTTTCTCAATTACAATCAAGTGATATCCCATCAAAAAACACAAAAACGTTGCCCCTGTAAAATTACCTCAGTAGTAGATTGGATAAACAAGCACTAGGGCAACGAAATACTATGTTTTAAGAGTTATATGAAATGCTTACCGGATCCTCCATAAGAGAATGGATGCTTCTGACCGATTTGGTGGAGTCTTGTCTTTGCCTGTCCTTATTCTTGTGCGTATTCTTTACGCAGGTGTTGGCTTTCTGTTTTGGCCTGGCGCCGGTGGCCCCATAGGTGACCTGATATGGAACCTCAGCTGGTTCCGAATAGAATTCTATGGCACTCGACGTCTCTAGCTTTGTTTTGTTCGGTTTCTTACCTCGGTGGTCAACCAACGGTTCAATTGCAGGCATAGTCTAAAACGAAATAATAATAAATCACGGTTCCACAGAATTTGACCTTCTTTCTCTTCTAAAATATCTGGGTACTTTCATTGTAGGAGATTTATACGTAGATTCCCAGGAATTTGTAATGGGTGCCTGTGATTTTGCAGTAGGTAATACAATGGAAACGTGTAGTGAAGAGGATATAGTGCTTTAAATCAGAAAAAATAGGCCACTGCTGGAGGAGGGATTAATGTGCTTTTTATTTTGCAGTAATATAGAGTATAGGCTATAGATTTTCGGCATCCCATTGCGAAGAGTACCTAGACTATCATGAGCAAAACAGGAGTGGAACTCACCATTCTTTACTTATTCATTTAAATTCGCAGTCTAAGAAGGTTAGGTTAGGTTAATCTTTGGCGACACCTTGAAGGATTTTTTTTAGAAAAATGTAGAGGAATAAAGTAAATGCGTTTCAACCGATTGCGTTTCTTGCGAAAACTTTATATGAACGGAAGAACTTTATTATTATACATTTTTCAGAATACCCTCTTTAGTGCGTCACTATAGAAGCAAATATCTAATGCAATTCAAATTGTCATTCGATTTTATCATTTCATTCGAGAGATTTTTTGTTTATTGTTTTGTATAGGACGCAGGCGATTGAGTGGGCTCTTATATTCTGTTACCAGATCCTCAATCCTTCATTTGCGGAAGTGTCACCAGAGCTTTTGCTCTATTAGTGGCAAGTCCACCTATATTAAAGCTATAATGGGGTCAGTTAGCGTGAGCTCTATTGTTGAGCAAAGAGATAATAGAGACGATCAGACACCCACCTCGTTAATAGGAGCGTAGATATGGTGTAATGTGTTGAGGCGAGCGTCGAAGGCCGCGCGGTGGGCCTGCATTGCCTCCGGCAGTATGTTAGGCACGAAGCCGCAGTCCCCTTCTGCAATGGCGACTACGGCGCGACCTTCTGGGGAGTCGGGAGACAATTCCGTCACGTAGCTGTGCTTGGTGATACGTGTGCGACTTGGACCTGGAGCGGCTGGACCCCTAGCCTCTCCTTGCTGAGGAGCGGTCGCTGTATCGTTTGCGTTTACTGATGGGGCCCCGTTCGGTGTTAGGTTCAGCAGCAGGTCCTGACAAATATACGATAACACATCAATAAGGCTGGTAGCGTAGCGTTCTATCTGGCAACTCTGTTGGTTTTCCATTGGAATGCGTGTCAGGCTATCATCTGATAGAAAGTGGTCCATAGAAATTATTTTCTTCAATCAATTTTTCCCAGTGTGTTCTGAAAATAATGGTTATAATTCCGAGCAACTGTGTGCTATCAAGTTTTGTTTCAGACTGAAGCGCAAGAAAACGGAAACTTTTGCAAAATTACAGGGCTACGTGGTGAGCCCGTAACAACGGACAATCCGTATCCAGCGCTGTCTGCCATCCCAAGGATCCTACTTTGAAGTACCCAATCTGACTAATATCAATTACTTTATTTAAACACCATTAAATCTCAAAATGTTCCATTTATTACCACCAATTATAAAAGAACTGCGGAAAACCACATGCCAAACATACTATTTATAAATTTTCTGACTGAGAAGCTGTTTGAAAGCTTCAAAATATAAAAAATACCTAGTGCTATCTTCAAAAAAAAATATCACCCGAGTGGACTGTCTTAGGATTAATAGTCTGTATTATTTCCCCTGACTATATACTTAATACATGCTTATTTATATTATTATTTTAATATTTAGTTATTAGTCGGTTATTTTGTTTGATTGCTCTTTATAAATTGGAGGTGTCATTGATATATTTTTAATTTTGTAATTTTTAATCTGATTAATTAATTGATGTCTAGATATCATTTAATAATAATGTTCACTTTTGTTTTACTATTTTATCATATATATTAGTTGAATAGGTCGATTTGATATGCCTTTATATTGTAGTAGGTATCATATTTTGTAGAATCGTACCAATTAGGCTAAAGGTTCAACTGTACAACTATTCTTAAATAACTATATTTACATTTTATTGTATTCCTTATATCTGTATGTAAATGTGATCTGTTGAAGATAACGTTAGTTTTGAACACTAAAAACAACTGAATTGAATATTAAGGAATATAAAACCTTAATATTAATTAAGAATATAGAACTAAATGTAAATTTATATGTTGCATTATTTTCAGTTGTTCAAAGAAGGATTGAGTAGGTTATTACAGAAGCAAGCATCGCATTTTCGATATATTTGGTTTATTGTATTTTAAGGTACCCTAGCCAACTCGGCCTTCTTATCGAATCCAATATTATTATACGAATTATAGAGTTCCCGTTTGATCATATTCTTCAAATTCCGCGTTCTACTTAATGAATATTATCAAAAACAGAGTATTAGCCTAGTAACTCCCTATATGTATAATATCACTTTGAAAGTATTTTTTGATAATTTATTAAATAGGTTATTAACTATTTTCGTAATAACTTGAGAACCACTACAATATAAATGAGATATATACGTCATTCTAATTCTGTAGGCTCGCTTGACAGTGGGTTCACAGGCATATTTTTGCTCATTACCGTCTTGGTCTTTCCGGTGTTCAGCATCATACTTATTTTTCACATATTTTAGTGATCGTGACTTTACCAATGAGGAACTGGAGTTCTTCTATACTGCTGGTTATTAATGCGTTCAGTATCATCGGTTTATTTTAAATTGTTGTTTTTAACTTTTAATAAATTACATATATATTATTATACATATATATATATATATATATATATATATATATATATATATATATATATATATATATATATATATATATATATATATATATATATATATATATATATATATATATATATATATATATATATATATATATATATATATATATATATATATATATATATATATATATATATATATATATATATATATATATATATATATATATATATATATATATATATATATAATTCAATATACCTTCATGTTTATTTTCATAGCGAATGTGTTGCGTAAAAGAGACCCACTTCCATCTGCCGCATACTTCTGCCTCGAATGAAATATCAATACTGCGATGAATGTTAGAATCAGAACCAGAACCACTGCTGAGAGAGCTCCGATTGCCACCTCTACGCCGTTGCTTTTTTCTGAACTTGATGTATCTTCTTCGTCTGAGGAGTAAATTGATATATAAGTAAGTAAAATTAGATATACATAGGTCATTTTCAAAACATATTTATATATAACAAATACTCTGTAGCTGAGCATTAATAGAATATTTTAGTAGTATATACGAAGTATATATACAGTACAATGATATTTTTGTGAGAAAAATACGATAAAATGCTTGCGTATTCCAAGGAAAGAGAAATATTTTAGAGCCAAAATATTATATATATATATATATATATATAAATATATATATATATATATATATATATATATATATATATATATATATATATATATATATATATATATATATATATATATATATATATATATATATATATATATATATATATATATATATATATATATATATATATATATATATATATATATATATATATATATATATATATATATATATATATATATATATATATATATTCCCAAAACATGTTGAGAAATTGGTACGCATTTGTACTTACAATGAATGACACAGCAAGAATGAAGAATGAAAATTCGAAACAGGAAACTCCGGTGTCGGTTCTGTATCTCTGTGAGAGATGTTTTTGATATTAGATATGAAATTACATGTCATATAAAAGACAGTTTATGTAATTCGATAGAAAAGCGTCCTATCCTTTGTTCATTTTTTACTTTGTTCATACTTTGTGAGGATTGTTTCGGATTGTTGCTGCATTTATTATATTTTATATTATTTTGGTGATGTATTCCTATTTATATATTAAATTATTCGATGTTATACGATGTATTAAATTTACATATATTTATTACCCACATATACATATATTTATAACTTTTGTAAATTTACAGATACAGGAGTAATATTATTAATTACCGAGAAAAATAATTACCAGTATCCATAATGTCGCCTCCATTATCCTCAGGTTCGTGAAGCTTCATTTGCTCTTTTTCGGGATCAATCGCGTAATAAATGATGTCTGAAATAAATCAAAAAATTATAAAAGTTTGAGAACAGGTTATTGGTAATAATAGACACCGGGAATATTTTCAATGCGACATAAATATAAAAATTTTAAATTGTTATTTTATACAGCAGAGAGGCGGATATCTTGTCAAATATCTTAATTCAATGGGAAATTGGAAATTGGAAATAACATAATGCGCGAAGACCTCTTAATAAACCCGAAAATCAATGTGTTTGAGAAAATTGTCTCGTCTGGCTTTACCTGGATCGCCTGGATCAGACACTATCACTATTACTCAACAGTCAGACGAGATTAAAGTGGCGCAGAAAGCAATGGAATCATTCTTGGAATATTATTATAAATATGTACTTACATATAATATGATAATCTATCTATATAAATAAAAATGTAACTGTTCGTTTATATTAGGTGGCTAATCTCGAAAAGTTCTTCACCGATTGCTTTGAAATTGTAAGAAAACGTTGCATTCCAGTAAAGGCGTGTTTTAGAATAATTGAATTATTGATAAAATCATTGATAATTAATAAAAAACGAAACGGTGAAATCGATGGAATCGCACAGTATCAGTCTGGAAGATACATAAGCAACAATGAAGCTGTATGGAGAGTTCTTTCATTTCCCATACATTGATGAAGGCCAGCTGTTATTCAAATAGCAGTACATCTATAAAATGGACAACGCGTTTATTGCAGTAGCGACACGTAAAGACGTTGAAATAAATTACAAATATGCGTGTCCAGCTGCAAAGCGATCGACCAGCCGAGATAATCTCACACAAATTCTTAAAATCTCAGTACGAATTTCGTTGCCTTATATGTAATCACGATCGGCTGAGTAAACGACTTATTCTTGCTGCCAAGAATTTAAAATATTATTCGGTCTAACATTCAAAGCGAGGGAGTCGCATACAAGTCCGTCGACACTATTCCTGGCCCGGTGGCATAGTGGTTAGGTCGCCTGATCTTACATTTTAAGGTACCGGGTTCGATTCCCGGCAGGGTCACTATTTTCCGTTGGCATCAAATTAACGGAATTGCATTTTCAATTCTGTCGATCGAATGCAATAACAAACACACACTTACAGACATGTTACACGCACACATACATATAACACGTCATAGTAGGGTTCGTTGTAAGAGATTGTCATATGACAATAAACCCGCCCATTGTGACATTTTCACAATAAAGAGTATAAACAAACAAACTATTTTGGAAGCACTCACTAAATTCACTCGATCTGTCGGGGATGCCATTGGAATTGTACTGCAATTGGAAATCAGCATGCCAATTATCATGTTGCGAAATATCAGCCAGCCAAATCTTTGCAACTACACGAGGCTTGCAAACAAAAAAAATAGTGAGCAACGTCGTAGAAGCAACAATCTTGACAGAACCATTCAAAGGTGGATGTCCTCATTCCTCCATCCCTATGATTCCAACGGATATGCCATTTTAATTTCAGAGATTACAATTACAAATTCCAAATTTCATTAAAAAAGCTCATGTCCAATTTTTAGAATTATTCGGTCAAAATCTAGACCCGGATTGCTTCTTACATGGACACTTATACGTTACGGATTCTAGAGTCGGCAAACCAGACAATATCTATATCTGCGCAGACAATGGAACAACAAAAAATATTGTATGCCCACAAGCAATTTTAAATAAACATACATATTAGAAACGTGTGCTGTCTCTTTTCTTTCTTTTCCATATAACTAGACTAAGCCACAGCTAGTCTATAAAAATAAAAATGTAACTGTTCAATTGTATTAAGTCGCTAATCTCCGAAAGTTCTTCACTGATTGCCATGAAATTTTGACAAAACGTTGCATTTGAATTGACTCGTGTTTTAGAATACTTGATTTATCGATAAAATAATAGGTCATTGATAAAATATAAATATTTGATTATTTCGTGTTACATTGGAAGTAGGCGGAAAACGCGAGAGTAAAACTGTTCCATTTTGAAATCACATTTGGAAGGCTGTCAAATTTTGAAAATTCTTGACGCCGGAAAAGTCAAATTTAGCTATAAATTTTATGGCTATTATATATATTATTTAAAAAAATATATATAATTTCAGTTACAATTGAATTAAACCTAACCTATCTGGATCGCACGAGACGTCCGCACTAAGGTAGGCTCAGATTCGTTTACTTAAGTACTGCCTAATGCTAAATAAAAAAATAATACGCTGAAGAATGCCGTGAAAAATAAAATCAAGTAAACAAAAATTTTAGTAAATAATAAAATTTCAAATAATCCTAAAAGGTATGTGATAATAATAATATAAAGAACAAAAAGCATGACAATCATAATTATATGGTAGGTGAATAATAATGTGTTAGGAATGGTAAGTTAAGTAGGAATAAAGCAGATTAGTTTTTCAGTTTCTTTCCTTCCCTGGGTGATCAACCAGGGGGTTAGTCTTTTTTTGTTTATATTTATTTTAATATTTATACCTTGAGTATAAATGACGGGAATATCCTTAGTTTTATTGAACAACGACGGTGCCAAGTATAGAAAATGTCTCTGTGCATGGGTACTATTCAGTTTGGGCAATATGTGGTTACTATTAGTTATCGCTCGTGTTATAATTTTTTGGGATGTTTGCTGGTGCAGTTCTTTATGTTTGTGATAATAGAGTATTATCGTTTTAGCAAATGTTTGCCGTACGTTAAGAACAGAGAACTCACGAAAAAGTTGCTCAGATGGGTATCGCAACGGTTTTTTGTTGACAACTCTTAACAGCGCCTTCTGAGCTTTAAATAAGTGGATCGAGTGGATCGAGGTGTAATAATGCTGCACCGCCCCAACTAAAAATCCCAAATGATATAATGCTGTGTGCAAGCGCGTAATAGACAACTTTTAGTAATGGTTTCGACATTATGTTATGTAGAAGTTTAAATGGATGAATGAGTTTGCGAATTTTAGCCGCTGTTTGTAGATATGGTAATACCAGGTCAATCTATTGTCCAAAGTCAAGCCTCGGTATTTAATCGTGGTTACCTTGTCTAGATTAGAACAAGCAAGCTTTGTCATTCAGTATTTCCAATGTTTGGTAATTTTTGCATTGTTTAGTTGAATTTTCATAGATTTTGATTTATATTACATTTGATTTAATTATTTACTCTGACATTGCGTTGGAAATGAGCTGTATCTTTTACCAAAGCATTTATTTCGTGAGTTGATGTAGTTTATTCTTTTCTATTGCTATTGTTTTTCATTTCGTTAATTTTAATGTTTTTTTTCTATTTTTGTAGTGCAATTGGCGGTGTAATTGAGATGTGTCTATTGATTTTCACTTAAATTTAAAATATATCGTGAAATTGAATTTTCATACATTTAGATTTATTTTCTTCTTCTTCTTCTTCATCAGCGCGTTTTCGCCCACCGTTGGGCATACGCCTCTCCAATTACTCTCCACCCGGATCGGTTGTCCGTTTCCCTCATCCAGACTGGTCCAGCTATCTCCTTGATGTCATCTGACCATCGGGCCGGTGGTCTGCCCACACTTCTTCTGCCTAGCCGGGGTCTCCACTCCAAAACGCGCTTGCTCCACCGTTCGTCGTGTTGTCGGGCCACATGGCCGGCCCAAGCCCACTTCAGCTTGGCCACTCTTTGACCCACGTCGACCACCTTCGTGCGCTGTCTGATGAGCTCGTTTCGGACTCGATCGCGCAACGATATGCCAAGCATGACTCGCTCCATGTTACGCTGCACCACCTTAAGCTTGTAGATCATCCCAGCAGTCAGTGTCCATGTCTCACAAGCATAAGTCATAGCCGGTAACACACACTGATTATACACCTTTGTCTTGAGCGATTGGGGAATTCTGGCCTTCAGCACGAAGCTCAGCTTCCCAAAGGCTGCCCATCCCAATTGTTTTCTTCGCTTTATCTCTGCCATCATCGAGTCCCGGCCGAGCTTTATCACCTGTCCTAGGTATGTGTACTCCTGCACCTGCTCCAGCGGTTGTCCATTCAATGAAATGGGATTCGGTGTGAGATCGGCTTTCGCCATAACCTTTGTCTTGTCCATGTTCATCTTAAGACCCGTTCGCAGGGACGCGTGATATAGTTGCTCCAGCATGAGTTGTAGGTCTTCGGCACATTCAGCGATTATAACTATATCATCCGCGTAGCGCAGATGATTGAGATACACGCCGTCAACGTTGATTCCCTTGCCACTCCAGTCCAATGTCTTGAATATATCCTCCATAGCGTTGGTGAACAGCTTAGGGGATATAACGTCACCTTGTCGGACTCCTCTTTGGATTGGTATAGGGTCTGTTAGTTCTTTCAGCTGTACGGTCATTGTAGCCGCTTTGTACAAGCTCTGCAGGATCTGTATGTACCGGTAGTCTATATGACATCGATGTAGCGATTCGGTGACTGCCCAGTGTTCTATGGAGTCGAATGCTTTTTCATAATCGACGAAGGCTAGATAAAGGGGCCTATTTATTTTCATTTCCATTTAATTATTTCGTGTGGCATTAAGTTGGAATTGAGCTTTGAGTCATTTACTATAGCGTTTATTTCGTGAGTTAGATTATTATCTCCTTTTTTTGTTGTATTTAAATCCTATCTTTACTTCGCTGCCGGTCTTGAGGTCTTAATTGACGACAAATTTTGGATGTGAAAATTAACTCACTTCCCGTCATCCAATCGAGGTGAAATTTGCTTACAGGTATAACTCCGATGACAATACACTATTAAAAGATGACGGACTTAGGGAGAGGGAAGGGGGGGGGGGGGGGGGGGGAGAGCTTGGGGCCTGTTGAAATCGTTAGGTGGATCGGTCACGTTGCGCATTAACTAGCAGAGTTAGACCTTCGATATTTCGTACACATATCCCCCCAAAAGTGTTGATGTGTTTTTCATTGAAAAGTTTTTCTTAATTCGAATTCTTTGGATTTATTATTCTTTTCATTGAATCTATTTTCTTTTTTCCAAATACGTTGACATCACTTGGTATATTGAAACTCATATTTTTTAAACGTGATTTCGTACTAGCTGTATTCGGTCACAGCAACGCATGGCCGGGTACGGCTAGTTAAAAATAAAAATATGATTTGATAATACATATTATCATGTGCAAAAGTGCATTGATAATAATTTATAAAAGAAAATGACAATTTGCAATGCTAATTTTTGATATTTTTGAATTTTTGATTAAAAAAAAACGTTTGTAAATAATTGGTCTGATGGGAAAAGGTGCGATTTTTATTAATAATACTAATGAGGGCTTTTTGAGCCTTTATTAAAGAATCAATTTAGTTGCTCCACCCCATCCTATCGGTCCGTATGTAATTAATGACTGTGCGATTGCGTAATAGGTCGATTTTAACATAAATGGATTAAGCACATTTGTAATATTTTAGAATACGTATATTAGTTTCCTAATTTGGGTCGCAGTCTGGTCAACTTGATGTTGCCAACGCAGAAACCCGTCTATTAGGATACCTAAATATTTGATACATGACGTACGTTCCAGCGGTAGGCATATGCAGTTTCTTCCATCACAGTCGTGTAATAAATAGTATGTATTTATCTATTCCAGGTTGGTTTCGTTCATCTATATGCTAAAGGTGATGTATTTCGTCTTGTCTATGTTAAGTATCAGTAATGTTTATTTAACCAGACAGTTAGCTGTTTAAGTCCTTTTGTTGCCTTTCTAAATAAAAATATTTATTTACCAGAGTGGAAGTAGATCTCGCCGAGCATGATCCATTCCGCTGCGAAAGCGAGTTTAATTTTGGCGAATTTCCCCACGCGTCCTCCTGGTAATGGTATGCTAATATTCCTGGCTTGCTCGGTGTTGTGGTCCTGCTTATGGTAAGTGACCAATGGCGGCGTGTTGTAGTACTGACCACCGATGCTGAAGGTCAAACGTGAGCGACGAAACATCTGTGCAATAAGACACAACACCGTATAAGAATAGTACAATACCTCGATATTATTATGTAGCAAAATTGGGAAAGAAGAATCACAAGATATTAAAATTCGTAGAGATGTAATATAGAGATGTATACACTATACAGGCATCCGTTAGTTACCGTCATCCTTGAAGGTTGTGAATTAGTACGAGCAGGTAAGCAACTATTGATAAAAAAATTTGGAAACGTAAAGAAGATTTTTTTTTTATTGTTAAATTTGTAAATCTTATCTATTGAAAAAAAGTTAAAGCTCTGAGCGCGAAACGCTATTTAGCGGTAGGTACACTATTGCTAATAATAAATATTAGCGTCATTTTTCCTACTCTTAGATTGTGCTCAGCGCTTTTTACACTATTAAAAAAAAAATCCCAAAAAAATGTTTTTTTTCGGTTTTTCATTTCTTGTTTTCTTTATTTTTCCACAATTTTTCATCAAAAGTTGCTTATTTACTCATAATGATTCACCTTCTTTAAGGATGCCAGTAACTAAAAACTCACGATATATAGTTTCGACCTATATAATTTTCTGTAGTTTACGCACGTTGTAAACGCGATAAACCTCTGGCACATATCTTGGAATATAAACAGGGGAAATACACGTTTATTACAGCTAAAAACCGCGTAATTTGCATTTCACTACAAAGTTTCCTCATTTGTGCACCCTGGTTTAAATTTTCGTCAACAATAACACCCAAAAATTTATTACTGCTGATTTTACTGATCTTATTTGAATCCCTAGTGATAAGGGTTATTATTTGGCTGCAACAGTATTGGCTGGATTTAATAACAACTGATGGATCTTGCTCTACTGGCATTGCGGAGGTAGTTGTAGGTATTTTGTTATAATTTATCTATGTTTTTATCCCTAAATTTAAAACTTGTATCATATGCATACAGCGGTATGTAAATATAAACTGAAATTGTATCCCCTAACTTATTTACAATCAATTTAAATCAATCAATTATAATAGCCCATTTACAATCAATTATAATAGCCCAAGAATAAAACCTTGCGGTATTCCGTATGCAGAGGAATTGGGGGACGATTTTATATTTTAAATCAATAGAATTGGCGACTAGTGGCTGGATTCTTAAATAAATTGAAACTATGCTGTTATTTAGCATGAATTATTTAACCGAATTTATCTGTTATAATTTTGTATGGATAATATCTGATTTATATAATAATTAAAAAAAAATGGTTTTTCAACCTAACTTTTTTGTTTTTTTTTCTCTATTCTTTCTGTTTCATGAATACAACGGAATTGAAAAAGTTTTGATGAGTTCATGTTAGTAGTTATAATATGTCGATGCGACAATATAAAATAATTAACCTACGTTTCAAACTGGGTGTTAGAAAATTAGTTAATATCATCAAACTACAAATGTAGATATTGGGAAAGTAGAATAATAGAAGAATAAAAATGTCTGTGCCGTTATGGTGTCACCATGCTTATTCTATAATTGTGATTTACTTCCTACGGGGTTAACGGGGAATTTTGAACGATTATATTTAACGATGCCCAAAGATTCATACTCGCAATCAGCTTGCGCGACCGAAAACGTGACGAAATTGGAACATCAAAACCTTCCAATAAGAAAAGTTGCTAAAGAAATATTACTCCATCATGCAACCTTAAAAATATTGCGTATTTTAACATTTAAAATAAAATCAACAATGTTTATATTTTTGCATTAGCATTATGATATCTTTACGTAATTTCTTGTCACATACCCGCACTCGTCTGCTGTAATAATTGTTGGTAAAAATCACAATTTTCGAAAAGTTGCGGATGTGATCGAATTCGAACGTTAGCTCTACGTATTTGGCGAAGGACGTTGAATTCCTCCAGGCCACCCATCCGCTACCTGAAAACTTACAGAAAATTAGCAAGAGAAACGAACACAACTTAGAGTAATGTAAAATTCCTGTCATCTAGGCAGAGTTGCAACAATATTTAGCATGACGGTAGGGCAAAGGTGCGAAGACAAGCAGCTGCCTACATGTTTCGGTTGTAAATAAACATCATATAATTATTATTTATTGTTAAAGATTTTATCATAGTTTGGTTGTCAAGGTTGAGTGACGATATTCTATATCTGTTTTTTTTTGTAAAATGAGATGTTTTGGAAAAAATAACAGTGTGTTAAGCACAAATTCAAAAATATTTCTTTATTTTGTACCTTCTTGCTAACAATGACATGCATGTTCTTTAGTAGTGGTTTTCGTTTACTTTTTCATCAACTAAGGACTACATCCGAGCGAAGCCGTTGCCTATTCAAATATACAGAAAAGGCGGTTAAAAATGTAATGGAAGAAAAATCGGCGTTCTATAGACAAAAACATTGATTGTATTTTCCTCGCACCTAAGATACATTCAGGAAAACGTAGAAATAATAAGAATCGTAAACCTAAGACGCAACAAAAGCAAAGAGGCTAAGCGAGCTATATGTGTATGCTGCCATTTCAAAACCATTCGATATCACGAAATCGCAATTATTTTTATTACACAGTAAGAAATACTGAGGAAAACTCGATCCGATGCTAGATAAAATGCATTTTAATCAAACTAAAATTGTTGTAACTCTGCATAGGCTGGTTTTAAAGCAATTAAACGTAGCGTAGGTTCATACGTCGGTAGAGAAAGTATACAGATTCTACAAAAAGTACCGTGAATTAGGGATATCAAATGTGAGCACCGCTAGATAAGGCCATATATCGAGATGTTTAAAACGCGGTGTTTAAATCGATACGTTTTAATATTACGTTTCAATCAGCATGGTATGGTAATCAAAATGACCTTGATTTACCTTCTTCTGTATGCACATAGAAAGTAATCTTTAAAACGTAACCATAAAAAAAAAACACCTAATCGGTAATTATATCGAATCAGTATATTTCAACTACAAACGCAGAGCCCGCATACCTGAAAGAATTGGTTTTCATTATAATAATTACAAATTATAAACAATTTCGTTAGTTTGTAGCAAATGTAGATGAAATGTATCTGTGTCACTAAACGAATGATATAAAAGTGCAAATAAACGCATCGCTTGCCATAGTCGCCAATCCAATACTAGGTTGCTGTGAATAACAAATATCGGCAGTTTAAAATGGTGAAAAAGTAACATTGGGTAAACGCACGCAAAGCACACGTTCGCCATTAGTCGCAGGCCATAAAGCTATAAGGACAACACATAAATAAAGAGAGCGCGAGCAGATATGCAGGCAGTATTAAACGCAAACGCTCGCGCTATCGCAATGGCCAGCCGCGAAATGGATTTTTTCCCGGTGCGACCTCGCGTCGAATAATTGCCAGCCGCAATGTAATCGCACGCAGTCTGCTAGCTGAATATGAACGTGAAACCTGCGCTTTTTACAGTCGGAGAGCTCACTGCGGCTACTAATGGTACACCTGTGATGAGAAAAGGAACTCCGCGATGAAGGTGTATGTGTGCTGCATGTCAAAATAATGCCAATAATAAACTATCATGTTATGGCAAACGATCAAAATAAAATGTCATGTCAAAAATATTGCAATATCCTGTATATTCCAGAATTGAGGCACTTTGGTCAAGTGTTTCATTATTGAATAAATATGGAGTTAAGTTAGTAAATCTACAATTTGAGTAAATCTAAATATAAAAGTTAAATGCCATATTTGTTTTTTCCTCTAAAAAGTATATAGTATATAGGTAAATAAAAAGATGAAGAAATAATATCGAGATCTTAGAAATTGAGTTTTATGAAATTGAGTTTATTTTACAATTAATTTTTAAGTGTAATATGCCGAGATCCAAATGTGTAATATGCGGAAATCTGTTAATTTCATAGGAAACGATTATCGGCGTAATGTTTTTCTCTTTTTCTACATTATGTTTATGCACACGTATGTCAATTGTATGCGCTGTATGTTTCCAGAAATAAAAAAAAAAAAAAAAAAAAAATCAAAATGAAAGTTTAGAGTTGTATTTTGCGAACAGAAAAAGGCAGTAAGTAATATTTTGAAATAAACATCCAAATCTCCGCCTTAAAATTATTTATTAATTTAAATTTAAAAAAATCAATATATAACAATACATATGTAATTTAGCTTTTTTAAAACACATTTTTTTTTGAGAAATCGTCATAAATTTACTCAAAAAATATTTCTCTCCTCTCTATCTCCAAAGTTTGTCACGATGGAATCGAATTGATGTATCAATAATAAAAACAATTCGGACAACTGTAATGAGATCTTTTTATCTACGTATTTAAATAAAAAAACTCTAAAATCATAAATAGTGAAAATCGAAAAAAAAAAAATATTTCCCATGACCGTTTTTTGAATGAAATTGTTAGAGTGTATAAACTCATATTAGATTCTAATATTATAAAATTCGTTTCCTATATTAGACTCAGTTTATTAAAATATCAATATCAATGAACTTTTAACACTCCACTTGAAGTTCACTTTTGTTAAAATGTTTTAAAGCAACAACCAATTTTAAAAGGTCCGAGGGCTCGGTGCGCAAGTAAAAGTCAGTTTTATACGCGCACCGAGCCTTGACCAATTGACCACCAACTTGACCAATTTTCAATTTCAATTTGAAATCTTGGTCCCTCTTTCACCGTTGAAAAATTACTTCATGAGAGTTTCGGTATTTCATTTTGCTACCACCATAATATGCTAACTCCGTTTTCCATAGTTGTGGGATGTGCAAGTATACAAAAATATGTTTTTCATAAAATAATGTGTTTTTTTTTGTCGCATGCTCTTTGATAATGAATAGATAATGAAAAATTAACAACTAGATGATATACATGAATAAGTGCAATAAGTGATGCAAAGATACGATGGAAGGAATAGCGCAGTGAGAGAGTTTCGGTATTTCATTTTGCTACCACCATAATATGCTAACTCCGTATTCCATAGTTGTGGGATGTGCAAATATACAAAAATATGTTTTTCATAAAATAATGTGTTTTTTTTTGTCGCATGCTCTTTGATAATAAATAGATAATGAAAAAATAACAACTAAATGACATACATGAATAAGTGCAATAAGTGATGCAAAGATACGATGGAAGGAATAGCGCAGCGAGCTCTTTGACTAGGAAATTGTGCGGTGAATTACCAGACGGCCTGCAATTTTCGATACAAATTTTGATGTCGCCGATAAAATTTATGTGCACGATTTATTTTTTCCGGTTTTTAGGGGCGGCTCGCCATTAGCGACAATGCCGACTGATGCCACTTTAATCTATAAAACTAACCTTTTATTATTACTATAAAACTTACATATTACACGTTTCAAAATGCGCATTTGAAAAATAAAAAAGAAACAGTCAAGATGCATTCAGATTATTCGATTATCAAAAAACATCTTATGTAAGCAATTTATTCAAAAGTACCTTACTTCAATTGATTTTAAACTGGCTATCAATGATTCCTCTGTGGTAAATATATTTCTTTCCATAAACATCTTATACAATGAAAATTGAACACGAAAAGCACAGCAAGATAAAAGAACACAACGTTAGGCACTCGCTCCTATCTTGTTCAATATGCAGGTACATGTCTGATACACCTCAGTATCATTCAAAGAGATTTATGTATACGGATAACGATGCTGTATTGAAGCAATATTCTAGCTTCTTATTAATATTTTTTTAAATCATATTAATGAGATTATACAATTATACAAAATAAGCTTTTCACTAAAGCAAATCTCTTACAGCCAACGATAGTGTTAATTTGATAGTTGCCGGGTAGTTCTGAATGTAAAGATAAATATTCGAGTTCGTGCCTCAAATCATTTTTCAGATCAGCAGCGCGTCCACAAATTTCCACGCCAGACGTTAGCAGCGACGGTACGTATGCGATGTAACACGTCTGCAAAGACACACGATCTAGAAGTGATCGTAGCCAATAAAACGCATAGCACCCACTTTCCAACCCAGCACGAGGTATCAATATGGGTGTTTCATCTAAGGTCGCTGTCCATTATGTAACCCAGAAACCTGGCCAACGTTACGGGTTTCTAAGGCTCATTACAGTACCTACATAACCTGCAGTTCAATCTTAAATGTTTACAAGGCTCATTTAGTGCATTGCAGTGCACCAAATGAGTCTTGTTAACATTTAAAATGGGGCTATTTATCTTAAACCAGTAATATAATTCGGGGGTTCCTAAAATGGCTTGGAAACATTTTTCAAAGATTCCTTAGTCGAAGAATAGCATCAATTTAATAATTCAGCACATAACCTGCAGTTCATAGATTAGAAATACAACGATGAATCGAGGGAAAAAATGAAAGCAAATAGGTTTGTAAACCAACTAGTTGCGACCACGGGCAGAAACAAGGATGCACATAAATGTTCTATGCTCGCTTGCTTGTTTGTAAAAATTTCAATTCTTGAGTATGCGTTAATTTTCAATTCTTGAGTAACTTGTACTACCATTTGTGCCTACTTTGTAATTATCAGCTATTCTTGCTGCTACTTCCTTAGCGTCTTAGAAAGCTTGCTTAGAACATGTAATGATAAATATATCATCAGCATAAGCCAGTAGTTGCAACCACTTGAAGATGTTATCGGTCTTATTGGCTCCAAAAATGCATATTGTTTTTCTCTCCATTGCATTGCATTTCTCTAAATTGTATATTGCATATTACTTTTCTCTAACCAATGTTCATTCATTCAATGTTCATAGCAAAAAAAAATATATGTTACTTTTAAAACCGTTTTCTTCACATATTACCTGTTTCTTTTTTAATTCAATAGCTAAATTTTACAAGTACAATATGTAATTCTTTATTATAAACTATATTTTATACCTATTTAGTATGAGAGTAAAACTTCAATGTAACTTAAAACCAAAATTGGTCCCCATTTTACCTCTGCCAATGCCTATATCCAGGGTGAAGTAGTCCCCTCCTACTTGACCGTCGGTGAGGCGACCAAGACCTTGTACGAGGAACCGTTTCTCGATGATACCGTCGTATGTAGAATCACAGAGGTCCTCTTCGGTATCAATACTGATAGGAGATGTGTAGCTGACGACACCACCTGTTAAGTCAGATAACATTTCTTCAGTCCTTCACTGATCTCAAAAAAGCATTCGACTGAGTTGCAGCCATATTTCAATCTTCTATTTTATGGGTTATGGGAATATTTTTGCAAGACTTGAAAGGAATAGTTATGCCATAGAAATAATTATAAAAATAACGTATACTCACTATCATCTTCGCAGCCGTAAAGTTCGATACGCATACATACTGTTCTTCGGTGGATGCTGTACGGAACAATCCGTAGCTTCGATGCGTGTATTGGAGGGGTGAAGTTGTGGCTAATGATACTCACCGTATCACTGTTTCCTGTGAATATCTAGATAAAAAAAGATTTATGTATTTATAGATATATATATATATATATATATATATATATATATATATATATATATATATATATATATATATATATATATATATATATATATATATATATATATATATATATATATATATATATATATATATATATATATATATATATATATATATATATATATATATATATATATATATATATATATATATATATATATATATATATATATATATATATATATATATATATATATATATATATATATATATATATATATATATATATATATATTATTAACAATATTATACAATTTTATCTTATGTTTTGAACTCTTGTAAATATCATTTAGCTTTAAGTATAATCTTCTCGACCAGAAATTACGATTTATATCTTATTTCATGGGAACGAGCAAATAAAGTATTTTATTTTTATTTTCAATTAATAGCTGGCTGATAGCGAGCCCAGCAATTGTATATCGTCATTTTAAAGAGTGGATATATTCGAATTTTAAATCGAATTTTCGATATGTCATTCCGCATTTAAGAGACGATTGATTGTGATTTTTTTCATTGTTTTTGCTTTAATTTGTCTTTAATAAAGATATTTTATTTTGGTTTGCAAAAGGATACGCTTTGTTTTTGAGATGTGGATGAAGGGCGATCTTTCGATGGCGATAAAGGGATCCCATTAAACCTACATTACACTGTCGAAAGTGGTGCTCATCCAGTCATACATCTCATTTAAAATAAGCATTTCCCAAACTAGTCCGGGAAAACCTTCCAGCTATGTAAGTGGCTTTTATTATTTTCATTTTTTCATCAAAGTGTCATCCTTTAAAAGAATTCTTAAAAAAAGATTTTACACAAAACCAATCAAATGTTAACTATATATATATATATATATATATATATATATATATATATATATATATATATATATATATATATATATATATATATATATATATATATATATATATATATATATATATATATATATATATATATATATATATATATATATATATATATATATATATATATATATATATATATATATATATATATATATATATATGTATTGAAGGATGAACAAGGATGATGTACGATAGTCGTGTCGATTGCTGATTACCGATTGCTATTTCCTATCTAACAGTTCAGAGATAATGTGAATAATATGGCTGCGCCCTTTGTGGATAGTTGGTGATTGTCTTGCGAGACAATGCACATGAGTCCTGTGTGGACATTGATTGCGCCCTTTGTGGACATTTGATGATTATCTTGCGAGATAATGTGAATAATATGGCTGCGCCCTTTGTGGACAGTTGATGATTGTCTTGCGAGGCAATGTACATGTGCCCCGCGGGGACATGAAATTTACAAGTTGAATACATTCGCTCTTCGGGGCTTATGGGTGCGGAGCTCATGACTGGCCATCGTGGCTTCTGGATGCATTCGCCTTTTGGAGCATGTGGATTCAGCCATTATTTTCAGGTCAAGGACAGCGAAACGGACTTATTTCGCTTGTGATCATTACGTTGATGGCAAAGATGACAAAGATGACAATCACTGGAGAAGAAATGGTTTTTCGGTCTACCAGCAGACTTATCTACTCCTTCGGGGACTCAGGAGTGTCAGGAAGGCCGAACTGAAGGACGAACTGAAGGATGAACAAGGATGATGTACGATAGTCGTGTCGATTGCTGATTACCGGTCGATACGATAGCCCGGACGACGATGACGGGACTAGAAGATTCGATATAAAACATAGTTGACGGCGTTGTAACTCGCTCCTCGATATTAATACGATTAAACTCGTTTTGTGCATTGAAACAGTGTTTATTTCCTATCTAACAGTTCAGAAATAATGTGAATAATATGGCTGCGCCCTTTGTGGACAGTTGGTGATTGTCTTGCGAGACAATGCACATGAGTCCTGTGTGGACATTGATTGCGCCCTTTGTGGACATTTGATGATTATCTTGCGAGATAATGTGAATAATATGGCAGAATAATAATATGAAGAATAATAATATGATACAATTGGCTGAGTTTTTATCTACAATATTTCTTTACAATTTTTTTATATTATACAATTTTATATAGGTTTACCCTATTTTGATAACATTATACAATCTTTTTTATAACCTCCTCTGCCAAAAATTAAGATTGAAGTTTCTTCTTTCATTTCATTGAGCATATGGAGGTATTTTTATTTTTATTTCGATTTAATGGCTCGTTGATAACAAACTCAGCCAATTGTATCATATTTTAAATGTTGGTAGCATTCGAAATTTGAATTATTTCGTAATGTCACTTTCATTTGGAAAACGGCTTTGCCGAAGTGATCAATAGTTTAATTTTTTATTTTTTCGCTTAATTCGTCTCAATTGAAGGCATTTTGTGTTGCATAAGGATAAGCCCTATTTATGAGATATATGGATGAATAGTGATCGTTAGTCGACTGCAAAAGGAACTTTAAACTTACATTGCACCGTCGAAAGTCGTGCACATCCGTAAGTATATCTCATTCAAACATAAGCATTTCCCAATACAAGCTGGGATTTCCTTCGCTACTTTTTAAGTAGCTTTTACTAATTTTATTTTAAATATATATATATATATATATATATATATATATATATATATATATATATATATATATATATATATATATATATATATATATATATATATATATATATATATATATATATATATATATATATATATATATATATATATATATATATATATATATATATATATATATATATATATATATATATATATATATATATATATATAATTCATTGTTAAAAAGCATTAATATAAATATTCATTTAAAATTACTAATTTATTGGCAATCCAATATCATGTCATTCTCTTTCTAACATAATATCGCGCATGGGTGCTTAAAAAAGAAAAATATGTTCTGTTTTTTAGGCGGCACTCGGAGGAATACCAGTGATAGTTGATAATTTCAGCGTTTAAAATATATGATATTGTTCTCTGCGCATACCAACATTTTACAGCTGGCAACTTCGTAAACTCCACGATTGGGCTCTCTTTCTTATAGTTATGGCAATCTAGGTGTATGAGGTAAATATATCCCGTGGATATGCTGCTGCACCGCAAACGCCGGTGAGTTAGCTAGTGTTGCCGACGAATACTTTTAAGCGATTAAAATGTATGAAGCTTTTACAGCGTAAATAAAAAAAAACAATTGGAAAAATCGTTCCGTGGATGGAGCCTACGAACTTCCTGGCGTCTAGATAGAAGGCAGTCAGTACAGTAACAGTATCACTCGCTTCTTTGGCAGAGATGGGACGGCGTGAAAGGCCATTATTTTTTTAATCAGATATTTTTTAACTGCTGTCGGTGAATTTCGGAAAAGTTTCTTTCTGGATCGGCCAATAAATTAGTAATAATTAATATCTGGAATGAACAGCAAAACAGAGAAATGAAAAAAATCTGGATTCCCATATTAAATAAATGGATATACCTTTTTCTTGTCCCATCTAATATACTCCTTCCAAGCTCCTAGTTTAGGTCGCCAGTATTCGATGTAGTATTCTTCGGTGTATTCTTGTCCGCGGCCATGATCATCACGACCCTGAGTAGAGATACCGGTAACCACGTGCACTCGACCCAGGTTCACCTCCAGGTACTCCTTGACACCCTTCTCTACCTGGCCATGTGGGCACCAGCCACCACCAGCTTTTTCCGTCTTGAGCCTGAGACGAAAACATAGCAATTTATTTCAGAATTTAACACGAAATTCATTCACAAAATGTAATAGTCTAATGCTAGTAGTTAGACGGGACTCCCGATTCATGTCCGAAAAACCAAATGAATGACCATTTAAAACAAATAAGATTGCTATCCTTGCTCAAATGCAGACATACGATTTAAAGAAGTATATTGCATACAAATACTATGGTGTATGGTAAACGATAACTGGGATGATATGTTGCAGAATCGAGCAGCTTCGCAGCTCATTCCACAAAATATATAAAAATTGTTACGCTATATGAATATTCCCCTTCGAATACGCCTGATTATTTGCTTTTCATCCAATTTTCTTCCCATCGGACCCAACATGGAACCGAATCCTGGATACTCACTTATGCTATTTAAGCCCTTTATTTATATATTTGTACACATTATTATACAGTGCCAACTGGAATGGATTCAAGATAATATACCTACATTCAAAAGTCATAGATTTTTTGATATACGCGATTTGTGAAATTTTACGATTGTTTGTAATTGCGTTTTGTCGTAGTCATTTTAAACATGCGTAAATTAAAGATTTTGTATGTTTAAATACAACAAATTTACAATTACACAGTAAAACTTGGCATTATTATATAAGAAATATTTAAATTGTCAAAATTTTATATCACACCAATATAGAATATTAAAATTACGAGATCAGTATGAGAGACTTCTGATGTCATCGTTTTAAATAGAATAATTTCTTCGAGACGTGGAATACCTATATAAATCTTTAAACTGTCATTTGTGCTACCGTGCACACCCCATTTTAGTTCAGTTAGATTTCACAACAATTCTATCAAAAAAATATGACAGATTACAGTTCGTAATAATTCTCCAAAGGCAGATCATTTCTGCCTGGTTTGATTTTCCTTCCATCTTCCACCCCAATCATTTGTTATATTTCCTTGTGAACTTGTGACTAGTTACTTTCGAGAGCTCTTATTTTGGTGGTTGTTAATTTGGGAAAGTTTGGAGGCAGATTGATTTATTTAGGACAACATAATTTTATTAATCAAGAGCTAACTTTCTTGACCAATAAATATTTTGAGTAGAAATTAATCACTATTATTTGTCATCCCTTTAGCTCGACCAAAATCATTTCAATTGCATTTATTTCTAGCTTTGGATAGACGTGATATTTGATGTTTTTAATGATTACTACGGAATTACTGCGGTAGAGAGGATAAAACTCCGGTATATGGGAGAAACAGGAAACCTGCATGACGGACTTTATGCAACAGGAAAACTTTTGCACCGCTCGTGCCGTTAGTTTTTTACTGGCGAAAGTTGGTGCTGTATTAATCAACGTACAGTCTGAGGTAGAGACTGTAACTAGGCGAGTTGGACAGTACCAGACTAACAGAAAGTTTTGCGAAAAAATGCAAAATGCGTTTATATTTAGAAAATATTTTAAATTGTAGTTGGTCTATTGATAATATTAGGGCCTTACCTGTGTAATGCTTTAAGTCATTCATGTTTTTTTTCAGTTTTATTTTCTAAGATGTAGCTTTTTTACACGGCTACCCAACAAAAAGGAGTGTAATGTATTCAGGGTTCATGTATGTATGTTTTCCGTTTTCTATTCTACCATAACTGCTAAGCGCTTGAACCGATTTAGAAGTGTGTAGTGTTTTTAGAATCTTTAGTCATCCCGGTGTAGTGATGGGTGTGATCACGAATAGCAATAACAATAACGTGTGATATTTGCAATCACGAAGAACGCGTTACGAGAATTTGAAAGAACATGCTATTTGAATCACGGCTACGAACAGCACCGCGTTGCCATCACTCGGCACCGCTACGACGCGACCGATCACGCGTGATTATATGATCAGTGATTGGCCGTTCTCACTGAACGCCGTCGAACGACCGCGCGGCGCGCCACTGAACGATGATCGGTGAGCGCCTAATTGAACCGTTCATTTGGTTTCGTTCATTCTTGATGTGATCGGCGATCAGTGGATCAGTGATTTGCCGTTCGTTCTGGGCGAACGCCCGCGCCGGCTGGACGATGACTGATGAGTGGCGCGTTCATTTCGTACGTAACGTGAATTTGGACACTGTTGTCGCATGAATTTGGACACTGTTATCGCTCGTGTCGTAATCGTTCGTGTAAATGAGTTTGCTCATGATATGTTAACCCCTCAAATGAATGGCGATTAGCTCGGGTTGCCTACGGCAAAATGTATATAAATTTATATTTACATTTACATTTACATTTACATAGAGCGGGGTTTACTATAGAGCTATAGCATTACTATAGAGCGGATTACTATAAAGCGGCGCACATTTACATTTATATTTACATTTATATAAATTTATATACATTTTGTATACATTTTGCCAAGGCATCCCTTAAGGGACGCCTCACATTTGAGGGGTTAAAGCAATAAAATAACATTATTTCAGAAAGACGAACTCGGCTTAGCACCAAAAGAGCAAGAGAGATAATCTTTCTGAACGCTAATTCTTCTAATTACTAATAAATATTAAGCAAATATAATGCGTGTTTCTGTTATCAGTTATCACATTGACGAAACTTTGTTACTTAACGTTTCACAGTACATTTCAGTACAATCACGAAAATCACGAGTAGCAGTTATTATCACGCGTGAAAAAATACCAGTAACGTGATTGTTGCGTGATTTAAAATTGAGAATCACGCCCATCACTATCCCGGTGTCATACTGTACCTGAACTGTCCAAATGTCAAATATCAATATTATGCGGAATCGTACAAAGTAAAGTTAACAAAAACTATGAAAGTAATATTGTAGAAAACAAAATGGCCGCTGTTATGAATCTTAATCCATAATCCAAATCGATAATATTATTAAGTATATTTAGCAACTGCGCAAAGAAGTTTGCGTATCACAATTGTACCAATCCACAAACCAAACCACATTTGTATAACAATTTGCAGTATTCCGTCGATTTTGGACCACATTTGGTAAAGGAAAATCACTAAACTATTTTCCTAGTAGTTGGTGACACATCAACCAATCTGAGGATAAATAAAAATGTTTAGTAACTAAACAAGTAAATAGAGGGAATAAAATACACGACTGCCGTTACAAAAAGTGAACTACTGTATTTATAGTTATTTTTATTACCTTTTTGAATGAAATATTTCTGGTTTTTGTATTTATCCATATATGTATATACATTTTTTTTCAGAACTTACTGAGTCAGATATTTTATTTGACACTAAACACGATATATTTCGGTTGATTTATTCACATTTTGAGATTTGGACATTTAGACAACTATTTAATTCATATTTGGACAGTTCAATTTTATTTTATATTATAACAATTCAATTTTATATTATTACCGATTATATATTGGAATTGGATTTTATTTATTATAATATTTTTAATAATGTTTTTAATTATTTTAATTATTATTATTATTTTATTGAAGACGACACTTTAGGGCATTTTAGCGTTATTAGCTTTTTTACTAAAACTTGTACATTTCTAAGCGATCAAGCGATCAAGCAATCAAGCAAACTTGATTGTAATATTAGAGTCCTGTCCACCCTAGAACGGGCTAGTCCCAGTTGGGTGACACAATCAAATAAGCAAAAGGTTAAGGTTTTGCCATTCGGTTCCTGTTATTTTTGTAAGCAAATCATTTTTTTACAGTAATTAATTCTTAAATAAAATAAATAAATAGGTTAAGGACCCTATAACACTGTAAGGTTAAGATGACATAACGATTTAAAAAATACCACATAGTTATAAATCGGTTCGAGCGTTAGTTAAGTTATGGCGTTAAGTTAGTGCGGAATAAAAAAACGAAAAACATATATAGATGAACCCTAAATACGTTACTTTTCTTTTTTTGTTGGACAGGCCTGTAAGCAAGGGTGCTCCAAATTTCATAATTTAAAATTAAGCGCTAAAACTTGTCAGTTATACTCAAAATGCTTTATAGAAATTACCTTACCTATGTAATTGCTGATTTTCACACTGGCCGCTTTAAACTTGAATAACTTCGGTTTGAGTTGAAAATACAACTTACATAAATCTTATTTAAACGCCATGTTATTCCTCTCTCAAAGTTACTTATTAATTTATCATTCTATGCCATGGAAAAATAATTAAATTTGCGCTATTTTCGAATATGAGATCGTGTGCCTGGGTTATCCATTACAATTTCGTGCGGTTTTGGCACTACAATTATCGCAAATGTGTACAGTGAAAAATCGCAAAGAATGACGGAGAAGTCCCTTAGCCCGCCTCCCCTTCTGCTGGAAATGAATATTAAAAAATCAGAACATTGTAAATAAACGGTGGCTCTGGGAGTACCACGCGGTGCGGCGCGCGTAATCCCACCCTCTCATTTTCTATTCTGGGGGAAACAATGCCATGACTAAGTAGGCAATAAAAACGCGAATCCCCAATAAAGAAATAGACGTCCGCCCACCAAGCGGCCGCGTAAGATGGATGCTCCGTTGACATGTCGAACGAAGTGACAGCGGAAAGCCCCACGGAAAACCGCCGTACGCGAAACCGCGTCCCAACCGCCCGCCCATAAAATAATGTACACATTTGTCGGGAATTTGAAAACGTTTCTGTATATGCGGGTCTGTATTAAATTTTCAGGGATGCGTACACGATATGAATGTTGATATCCAAGCGAATGGATAGTATATTCATAATATTAGGCACGACGATGAAGAAATGATATTTCTAGTTTTGAAGACTATCGACATCGACGCAATTATTTGATTTACTTGAGTATTCCTAAAATTGCACTACTTTGATTGATTGAAATCGGGTGATCTACCATCCTGTTCATAAGCCCTTGCTTTATGTGACTTTTTTTGTCGTAAAAGATTGGTAACAATTATTCAATGATTTCTTCTTCATAAGCCACCTCCTGCAATACACTAATGTTCCTGGGGAGTATTTTGCGTACAAAGATATCTAGTGCATTTTTACCTGTTTTGGGTAGAGGTCAAGATTTATTAAGTGTATGCTAATACTGGTCTAAATAGTTTTTTTGTAGATGATTGCATTTGTCCTATAGGATAGCGGATGGATTTTTCTTGGAACTGGAGTAAAACGTAACACGTATTTGCAACAGTTAAACATACTATAAATAAGAATTTACCGCATGAACTTAGTAGTACCCTTTTGTAGCATTCAAATTCACGCGGTAAATTCGTCTTAATCTTATTTATAATGTCAAACAACCGCGATAGTCTCCGATTTCATAGTTAAATATACTTTAATTTCTTCACTGGTGTTGCAGTTGCTGTTAATTAATAAGCTGAGATATGTGAACTTCTTAACAGATTTTATGATACATGAAAACAACAAAAGTTTTATATATAATAATGATATAACAATTGTTTTGTGATGCTCTCGGTCCATATTAATATAATTCGGATAATCTAGTAATATGTGATGCGCAATATGGGCCTGGTCCCTCGTTAAAATTTGTGTTGCGCCAGTTTCTGACTCGAGCCAGCGCACCGAGTGAGCCCAGTTATCGCTAAAGGAAGTGATCACCATTAAAGTAGTTCCTCCACAAACTCGAGTGTCATTGAATCGTATGCTGGCGGCTGTAAAAGGCTGTTGGAAAGCGTCGTCAATCGTTACGGCCTGAGCGGGACGCAAAGACCGTCTACGGCAGGACGCCGAGGCGGAAAAGATTCGCATACAGAGAACAGATATGATTTAGTGACGTAACAGCTAAATATGGTAAAAATGTAAAATTCTTCAAAAACATAGGAAAAACGCAACCGGTTCTACAATATCTTTTCACTTTATATTATCTGCATTTGTCAATAAAACATCATTATATATAATAAAAACTTTCTTTATTGTTTATTTCGCATACATAAGGTTACATATTGAACCCAAGAATGTCTCGCGTTACATACAAACATAAGGTACATGTCTACTTTCTATCGACAAACAACCATTTGTTAACTAAAAGTTATCATACAAACATCTGTGCCAGAGAACAATTCAAAGCGTAAACACAAATTATTCACAACAAAAGTCAATAGAAAAGAAATAATAATAAAACATGGTTTTTAATTTAATTTGTTACAAAAAAACTTTCTTTCACACGACAACGAAGCGAGTTTCCGAATTGCGTCGTATCGGACCTTGGCTTCCTCGTTGACGATCTCAGCATGCCTTCAAATTTCTTCAGGTCAACCCGTGGACTTGTCATTTCCAGGTTATTTGATGTATGTGTTCTACCGCCCCGAGGAGGCAGCGGACGGTTTGAGGTGGTGGTTATGACATATTAATTTTATGACTATAAAGAATCTTGAAAATTATAAAGAATGAATTTTTTGATCATAAAGAATCTTGAAAATCACCCATCTTGCGTTTTAAAGCAAAACCAAGCAAAAAATCTAATTTTTAAAATAAATTTAAATGGGTTAAATAAAAGACGACTACAAGAAAATTATGGAAAGTTTAGATATTTTTACTGTTTGTCGGTTTTCCGATATTTTCAATTCATAATTCATCCTACGGCATGCGCGGTCTCTGTTTATGATTAGCCATTGTCCATCTGTTATTTTTGGTCACGTGGCCTCACACTTCGGTAATTTGTCAATAAAAGCCTATTGTAATATTTTAAATATTCAACTCACCCGAAGTCAAAACATTTATTCCTTATTTTACCAAACGCTAGCGCAGAATGACTTTGATGTGCAATTAAAAGAAAAGTCTCTTCTTAAAACAAAAGCCGTTGCTCGGAGATAAAAAAAATAAAACTCTATAATATTTCATTTTTAAACTAAAATTTTTACCACCCATAATATTATTTTTTGATCTTATGTATTTGAAATATAATATATTATTGTTACGTAAAATTACGAAACGGTTGAGCGCGGATCGCAATTATGGAGTTGTAAGAATTCGACGTCTTTGTTCAATATCTTAATGTCCACCTACTTAATAAATTCACATATTTTCATTATTTTTATTAGATATAATGAAATGGTTAAAGTCAATGTGATTTTAGTTTTGCTCTTTACATTGGTTGATTGCTGTAATTTTATATTGGTTGACTTGATAACCGTAGCTGTCAATACAATCGAGTGAGATGAAATGCCATTGCTGATAGATCGATATTCGCAACTAAATAACAAATTAAGAACTTGGTTACATTATTGGATATTATTACAGATTCATATCTGCTTATTATTATTATTCTGAAACTAAAGTATTACATCATCGGATAATTATTGCTGGCACAGACTGACCAATTTACCTTACTTTGGTAATAAAGTAGACAATACTGCCGAACGCTGGTCATTGGCATCCCTTACGCGGGTGCGAGCGCACTGAAAAGTCCCCGTGACTTAGTGATGACCCTATAGTGTGGCAGATTGTTCTCAATACTTCATGAACGCGGGATGCAAATAAAGGAGCTGGATCCAATACAACCGGACTTTGAACGCGGCGTTGTAACGACGGCATAGAAGGAAAAGATAACCACTTTCTCGGGTCCCACCCACGTACGGTCTTCTAGGGAGCTATGAATCGCAGTCAAATCCGAAAGTTGTTTCGGTATCGAAAACAATACAAACGGAGACGAAGAATAATTAAAATTGTTTAAATACCTACCAGTGTGAAGACAGCGAGAAGCGCTGGAAAAACTTTCTTAGCAATCGAAGATACCACGATACTCGCTGAGTACTGGAAAAAATATTTCAAAAATTGCTTCAGGCGCATGAATCTTTATAGATGCTAATGGACAGCAATAAAAAATATTTATATAAAGAATGATTGATGAATACCGATTATACTAAATAAGATAGTCCTAACAGTATCAATAAAACCCCCGAAAAATCAGACCACTCCGCCCATGAGGAGCTTTCAGGAGGAAAGTGAAAACAACAGAAACCTTCCTTAAAATAAACTGTAATCACTGCTGAAGACAATGCGATAGAATTATTTCCAGATAAAGCTTAACTTACATAACAAGCAGAACAATGTAATTATTTTTTAAAATACATTTAACATCGACATGCAACAGCAGATAAGGATGAAGAAGATACAATATTATTTTCTATATTAACACAGCTCTTTTCTATATATCAATTCGAAAACATTTCGATATTTTATTAAGCTACCCTTCATGTAAAATAGCATAACTTCAATATTTATTTATAAAGAATGTAGACGTCTCAAATTCATTTGTCACTAATTGGCGATTTCCGAGAGGGTGAAGATTATGGAAACGAAAAGGAAAGGAAATTTGCGAACTTTCCAACTCCCTCAATAAAGCTACTATAGCTTCACTTTTAAAACATGACGTAGGGCAAATATGATGGTAAAAGTGTCTGTGGAAGGGATACAGTTAAGTAGGCCTATGTTATTACATATGATGAGTTTCATGTAGGTATATTAAGTCGAATCTGAACTGTTTAATTCAAACGAATAATGAATTCTTGGGCGTTTGATGGATCTCGACAGCTCTTCTAGGTAGAGATAGTATTAAGCATTGTCGCAAACCACCAATATGTGACGCTTTTTCATTTAGTCTACCTTAAATAGGAAGATACTTATTTTTTAATGCCTTTTTCGGCTTTGCTGCGAATTACAAACTTTGACCAGGGTGAGTCATTATTTCGGTTGTGTTTAAATTCGTTTTCGGTTCAGTTAATTTTTCTTTCGTTTATGTCTTTTTACTCGAATTTTCTTTATGTTCAGCAAGAGATTTCTTCAATTTAGGTGAGAAATTGGTTAGGTAGAACAGTTTTTTTAATACTATTATAATATACATTGTCTTTCAGGTCTCAGATCAAGGCTTTTATTCATTTTTCAATTTGCTTCAGGGCAAAGTTATACCTATCATAGTTTTAAATAATTAAATATTGAGTCATTTGTATCGAATGGCAATAGATTACTTCATTTTCCATATCTGAAATTAGAAAATAATCAATGCGTGTTGTTAGTTCGAATACATTGATTGATACTGATGCCTTTCCATATCAGAACTCTTTACCAAATCTGTCTATGAAAATATACTGTAGTCCATAGTATAATTTTAGTGTTACTTATCGAAATCGCTTTTTAATCGCTCTCGTTTAAAATATCATGGGATCGTAATATATGATTTAATCGATCGCGCAGACATAGGCGGTAACCGTGGAAAATGCTATTCTGATACCCCCTCCCCCCGTACTTAGTTTTAGAGTATCTTATATATTTTATGTTTTCCTTCATGATACGGAGATTACTTTTTATGTAATTCTTTATTGAAATAAACATTTAAAATTAGGGTTCGTAAGTGATTTTGACAAGCAATCTTCAGTAGTTATATCGGTGTAATAAGTCGCAATTATATTAAATTGCTAGCGTTCGTAGCTACGTTGAATAACCGATTGGGCGCTTTCAATATTTGGATGGAAAACCGCTTGAGTGTCTGACTGCGTGGTGCAACAAAATGAGATGTTGCCGCTAGGCAATAAGGCGGGTTCCACAAAAAAGAACTAGCCTTGTGGGTAGCAACAAAAACCAAAACAGGGACGAGAAATAAGTAGATAGTGAGGAAGGTGTGCTGCGTGCTCATAAGAGAATTTACTCCGAGTATTGCTGATGTATTACGGCAAAACTTGGAGTTTGAAATTATATAGCGGCGGTATTGGATTGGTTTTTATTTATACGCTATTTGAATATATTTATTGAGTCGCAAAGATTAATGTATTAAGCTGCGTTGCGGTGTAGTGGCAGCGCATGGAAAACTATCTGTTGCTGGCTAGCAATAGTTACGAACTGTGTGAAGGTTGGCAGTTAATCGTTGAGCCGAGGCAAGAAGCGAAGGTGAGCCGAGCAGCCGAAGTCGTGTCATCACATAGGCAATGTCTATTTACTAAACAGTCGATCCGGTACAACCCTAGAGCACTACAAGCTTGGAACAATATTGAAGATCAAATAAAGCAGCTTTACAACAAATGCAGAGGTACTATTTTGAGATACATGTGCAAATAGAACATAATTCAAGGATATCGTTCAACCGAAGATAGGACCAGTTGTAGATTTTTGACCATTAATCTCGAGTATTATTAGGAGGCTGCAGTACTAGCACTCTAGGGTGATGAACTGAAAAAGTACGTCGACGATGGGATTTGATGGTTTGGGATTCAGCCGAAAGAGCAGAATAGACATACTTTCGAGAGGAAGTGAACGTTACCTATAGTTATTTCAGATACTACCGGTAATGAGGCAGACACCTGATCACAGCAGTCGGCGCATATATTAGTAGAAGGAGAATTTCTGCGGTGCAGATTCGACAAAAAAATTGAAGCCGTATTAAAACAGGGCTACATTTTTCTAGCGATTTAGAGTAATAAAAGGTATTTTTGGAGTTTACTCCTTAAGAATCGATTTTATTTAAAGCCCGTTTCGTTAACAAAAGTCTAACGTTAAATGTCAGTAAAGTTCGAAAATTGAAAAGAGTGCAACAATACCCAACAGGAGACCATACCTTCGATAAAATTTGCCAGCTTCCGAGCCAACCCATACGGACCATACATTTGTCGAAATCTGAGGGAACCGCACTCCAGTCGCACGTCGGAGCTGACACGCACTTTTTTTTTATTACAAAAATTGCCTAATTTTGGAGTCACTGTAATTAGAAGTAATTAATTGATTGATGATCGATTGATTGATGAGTGGTTGATGATTGATTGATGATGATGCTTGATAATGATTGATTAATAGTTATTGGTGATGATTGATTGATGATGATTGATTGAAGATGAATGGATTGATGATGATTGAATGATTGATGATTTTTTGATGATTGATTGATTATTGAATGATGATTGATTGATGGTGATTGTTTAATGATGATTGATTGATGATAAATCTTTGTTCATGGTTGATAGTTGATGATTGATGATGATTGATTCATGATCAATTATGATAATTGATTGATGATGATTGCTCGATGATGATTTATTGATGATGATTGATTGATGATAATTGCTTGATGATGATAGATTGATAATATTGATCGATGATGATTGACTGATGATTGATTGACGATGTCTGATTGATTGATGATATATTGATTGATTGATGTTTGATTGATAAATGCTTGATTGATGATTGAATGATGATTGATTGATGATGATAGTTGATTTATGGTGAATGATTGATGATGATTAATTGATGATGATTGATGATGATTGGATGATGATGATTGATTGAATATGATTAATGATCATTGATTGATGATAATATATTGATGATGATCGATTTATTATTATTGCTTGACGATGATAATTGATGATGATTGATTAATGGTTGATGTTTGATGATTGATTGATTAATTGATTGATGAATAGATCAATTGGTCAATCCATCAATCAATCAATCATTTTACATCCCTTTGCATATTGTATCTTCAATGACAATCGCACTTAAAGAGTAAACACCAGTCACGCGTTGGAGCTGACACGAATATTTTTTTTAAAGAGAGAACGTCACTAACTTTAATTTAAAAAGAAAATAAAATAAAAAACCCGTCAATTGCAAGTATTATTTGCACGCCATAATCCATGTATCTCGTTTTAAATTTTGTTATAAAAGTTGCTTTTTTGATACTTTATGTATTACAAACATGGTAAAAGTTAACTTTTATAAATAAGACTATACAGACGAGTTCAACTCATTAATATTTGATTATACGCTTTCATTTTTACAGAAAATTCTTTACATTGAAGTAAAGTAGTATTTGTTTGTGTACATACATTTGTCAAATATTCAAAAAATATGATAAATATTTCCTGTTATCTTTATTTACCACAATGTCTATGGAAAACAATAATTATGATTTTTCGGACTAGAATTTCTTAAATAATGAAGGGGGATACTTTTGTCGCAGGCTTTGAAAGATTTAAAATTATAGTATTTTGTAATTAATGTAATGAGCTGAGGCTAGCGGAATAAGACAAATGATATCCGACTCGACTGGAGTACTTGAAACTGGCAGATATTAACAACTGGAGCTGTTAATTACAACGGGCAAACCTGTCTTCTCAGGAAGGTTTAACGATATTTGATCGTTCTGTCTCCCAGTAGGTGAGCATAGAAGACTTGGGACAAAACATTCCACTGTCTTGTTACGCCACTCGCCCGTAAGAAGCCAACGCCTTACCGCAAGAAATTGAATTTGCATCCAGCGGGCCGACACTCGCGCTCTTACTCCAGTCAGCCAGATGTTACCAGCCTCCCGACTGGCTACGGGTTCGGGGTGGCTTGGGCGGTCCTCTCCCTTACGTAGCGGTGATTCGGTGTTTACCGAATCTATCGCGGACCACGGCCTCCTTTGCCCGGATTTCACCCGAATAGCCAATTGGTTATTTCAAGAGCAGTTGAGATAAGGTTACCACCCCCGCTTTATAGGTAACACGGACTAACCCGGCTCCACAATTGGATTGGCTATCACCGCACGGTACGCAAACCGTCCAAGAGCGCCCGAAGTACGATTCCTAGAGGAACTGGACCACAGGCACAGAGTCCTACCCGGGATCGCACCTCTGCTTGTAGGCTGCCGGATGAGTGTAACCTGTGAGTTAGGCCGACCCTAACACATGGTTCATAATGGCCTAACTGCACTGATCCCATTAGCTCCCTATGAGCTATGGCTGATATTTCCAACGTGATGACAGAAAGATAGACAACGGTTAATAACAACGGAACTCTAAACAGAATACCCGCTATCTCTGTACTAATATAGAGATAGGAAAATACAATTTTAACTTGAACATGTCCCAAGCATGGATCCAAACATGGACAACGTCTGTTTTGCATTAGGTGAACTTTCTTCTCTTCTCTTCTCTCTTGTTTTTCAGGTTTTATTTCTAGTGTCTGTTATTATCATCGCTGTCTTCTTCATTGCTTGTCTGCGGAGGGTGTACTTAAGTTCAAATCAATGTCCTACTAGTGAACAATATTAGCTCCCTACCCTCAAAGTAGCCGTTTTATAAATGAAATTTAAATCGAAATATTTTTTAAGGTAAAAATATATATTTAATGAATTTATATATTGACCCCTAATATCTACGCAGACTTTCTGTTTTAATTGGTGTTGTTTAATACCTATACTGTAAAACTCACGTGAACAGCAATTAATGAATGCTTATAAGGCGTCTTTAACTGTCTCTTCAGATATTTTTTTCCCATAAAAAAAATCCGAATTTGGCTGCTAGAGGAAGGTCTATCAAGTACGATGGGCGACGAAAAGTCTCAAGTCGCTAATCCTGCAACTTTGCTACTGTAAATTATCTGGTGATAAATTGTCATGCAGGAGCACTA
>OX155980.1:26912507-26950651 GCA_944548615.1 Micropterix aruncella
AAATCGTCATAGTTCCTAATCTGGTATAGATCGCAATAATCATTTTACTCAATGACATCTCACTTCTGTCTAATTTTAGTTTTTACTCAATTTCTCGTACCAATATTTTTCTTCTTTGCAGCAAGATTCCAGTTTTTTATAATATTTTCAGTCTTTAACCGGTATATAAACTCATTTGTGAAAATTTTTCGAGAGCAGTGTTTTTTTCACAAGCGTAAAAATATTCGAGTTACACCTGTGCGTACTAGTGAATTTGCAACTACAAGCACTTGCTATTGTGAAAATGTAACTTTGTAGCATGCTACTTTTGAGGAACGGGGTTGTGGTAGTTGGTTATATTGATTTATTTCTGAAATAAACTGTGTTGATATGTTGTTTTGCCCGGATACTTACTGACGTCGAGACTCCCGCATAGCGTTATCGTCGATAGAAAAGCAACGCAGAGAAATGCCCTTTTATATCTTCCTCTTCTCTTAAACGGCGACATGGAGGTTACCATCGCTTCTGCTAGAGGCCGCTCTAAGCATTGCCGGGACAGTTTCGCTTTCTTGCCGCCAGATTGCACCGCCTGAAAAGAAAGTAAATTGAGAAAAATGAGCGAGCCACGAAACAAAGGAAACGTTTCCCTCTCTGAAGCGAACTCTGTAATATATTTAGGGAAATAGAGACAAGGCGGATGCCAGTCAAACCGGTCTGAGAAATTCACATTGCGAAATTTTTGAACGATGAACCTGATAACCTGAGAAGCGAGTAATTCAATCAATCTTATTCTTTCCAACGTTGCAAAGCTGTATATCTCTTACTATCTATCTAAAAACTATCAAAAAATCAAAAAATCTAAAAAATTTAAATTTTAATATTTAAAGGCAGTATAGACTATTTTGCCTTTGGACTTAATGTCACTCGATATTTACCTTCTTTATACAAAGCTAATTAATTAGGAGAGATGTAGACTTGCAATGTGGAAATAAATTATAGAAAAAAATGATCACGTTTTAAAAGCTGAAATAAAAAATATGGCCACAAATATATTTTTTTTTAAAACCTATAGGTACAATATATTTTTCCCTATTTTACTTTTATGTTTACATTTATTATACAAGGTTTTTGAATTTAATATTGACAACTAGCGATATTTTTTACTATCATTTTTAGTTTGATCCCTCATACCTAGATAAAACATTATTAGGAATTATGTCCAAACTCGTACAGTAATCAAAAAACCGAATTGATTATATAGATTGTTTTTAAATCGAAATAATCAAAAAAATGTTTGGAAAATTATATCCGTTTACTCACGATCACAATCACAAAAGATTTTGTTTAGAATGCGATTATAAATTCCCTCATTCTGTCATTATTGACTATGACTTGTTGTAAATAAGTAAGTAAGTAAGTATTTATTTTTTCAAACACCCAATCTGGGTATCAAAATTACATTTCAAATAAAATTATTTAAAATAAAATTATTTAAAATAAAATATTATTTAAAATTATTTTCAATTACACACAAACTTATAAAAAAGTCTACTAAATATCAAAATAATAAAATAACATAAACAATCTGAAATTCAGGAAAAGAAATAAAAAAAAAGAAGAAATACACAGAAACAGAAATAATGAAAAAAAAACACAAAAGAAACAGTAATTACTACATTTAAAACAAAAATAACCACCAAATTATAAAAACAAAAATATAAAAAACAATAAAAATAGAAAGCATCCAATGAGAGTTCTAGTGTGAGAAACCACATTATCTAAAGATAACACTAACAATAAAAAACATCATGAATACAATTATTAAAAAATAAAAACTCAGAATTAAAAATAATAATAAAATAAAAAATACGTGTGGCACTCGGGGACTGCCGCGGTAAAGCTATTGCATAGCATTTTAAACAACTTATGCAATTATAATTATTTATTTATTTTATTTTTTTTGATATCAGATAACTGCGCTCTATCGGAAAACGTTGAAATTATTCCGAATCATTTGCGGCTGCGAAAGCAAATGATTCGGAATAATTTAAACGTCTTCCGATAGAGCGCCGCGCACGAATTTTTTATTCGATAAAGCAAAAAAAACGGATTATTAAAAAAAAAATCGTAGATAAAAAGATAGATAATTAAATTACCTTTAAAATGGTGAAGGTTTTATAATAATACGCCAGATAGTATTTGCGTAGTAGTCGTTTTTGTGTTCGGTTAGACCTAATTTCACAAATTAATTACACTATGTAATATAAACAAAATCTAAAATATTCAAAGCTAAGAATATTAGGAAAATGTTCTTGTTTAACATATATTTTTTTCGAATCGTAAGCAGTACTCGTTTAGACGTAATTATCAGTTTAAAATCATTAATTTTCGTTAAGAAATTTCTTCATTCGGTCTCCGCGCTGGCCTAGGCCCGCGATAAAAGCTATGCAATAGCTTAAAGGTAATAAAAAAACAGTCAAAAAACAGTCAAAAAATAATAATAAAAAGGAAAAAAAAGAAAAAAAAAATACGTATGGCACTCGAGGACTGCCGCGGTAAAGCTATTGCATAGCATTTTTAACAACTTATGCAATTATAATTATTTATTTATTTTATTTTTTCTGATATCAGATAACTGCGCTCTATCGGAAAACGTTGAAATTATTCCGAATCATCTGCGGATGCGGGAGCAAATGATTGGGAATAATTTAAACGTCGCGCACGAATTTTTTATTCGATAAAGCAAAAAAAACGGATTATTCGAAAAAAATCGTAGATAAAAAGATAGATAATTAAATTATCTTTAAAATGGTGCAGGTTTCATAATAATACGCCAGATAGTATTTGCGTAGTAGTCGTTTTTGTGTTCGGGTAGACCTAATTTCACAAATTAATTACACTATGTAATATAAACAAAATCTAAAATATTCAAGGCTGAGAATATTAGGAAAATGTTCTTATTTAACATATATTTTTTTCGAATCGTAAGCAGTACTCGTTTAGACGTAATTATCAGTTTAAAATCATTAATTTTCATTAAGAAATTTCTTCATTCGGTCGCCGTGCTGGCCTAGGCCCGCGATAAAAGCTATGCAATAGCTTAAAAAAAATATTTAATAATCAAATTAAGTACAAATAATCAGAATTAAAAAGAAAACCAGTAAGAGTCCGAAATATATTTATTAATTAAGAATAAATATGAAAATCATAAATGAGAATAATATCAATAGATTTCGAAAGTCTTACAGAAAATATAATCTATATATATAAAACAAAGTCGAGTTTGTTCGAACACTTATAACTCGAGAACGGTTGGACCAATTTTCATGGTTTTTTATTTGTAGTATTTGTCTCCGTCCTGAATAGCAGAATAACTATTAAAAACGAAAATTGGAAAGTTGGCGAAAAATTAAAATAAAAGGAAACATTTTCCCATACAAAATGTAAATCCGTGTTTTTCTCATGGTCAGTTGTAGGTGGCATGTTCACGGGTCAGCAAATCATCCGCTTTATTTGATCTTGCGCCTGATAAAAAAAAAAATAATACGTGTGGCACTCGGGGACTGCCGCGGTAAAGCTATTGCATAGCATTTTTAACAACTTAGGTATGCAATTATAATTATTTATTTATTTTATTTTTTCTGATTTCAGATAACTGCGCTCTATCGGAAAACGTTGAAATTATTCCGAATCATTTGCGGCTGCGGAAGCAAATGATTCGGAATAATTTACACGTCTTTCGATAGAGCGCCGCGCACGAATTTTTTATTCGATAAAGCAAAAAAACTGGATTATTCGAGAAAAATCGTAGATAAAAAGATAGATAATTAAATTATCTTTAAAATGGTGCAGGTTTCATAATAATACGACAGATAGTATTTGCGTAGTAGTCGTTTTTGTGTTAGGTTAGACCTAATTTTACAAATTAATTACACTATGTAATTCAAACAAAATCTAAAATATTCAAAGCTAAGAATATTAGGAAAATGTTCTTGTTTAACATATATTTTTTTCGAATCGTAAGCAGTACTCGTTTAGACGTAATTATCAGTTTAAAATCATTAATATTCGTTAAGAAATTTCTTCATTCGGTCGCCGCGCTGGGCTAGGCCCGCGATAAAAGCTATGCAATAGCTTAAAACAAAAAATGTCGTATATCACAATTCAATGAAGAGAATTAAACCGAGTGCATCCCATACTGCACAATATGTAAATAGTTTAATTTAATCATGTCTTGCTGACACGCGATTGATATACTTAATTTTTGTACTTTTATATTTCTTTTTGTGTTATTATCATAAAAAAGTATTGAACTTAATATTTATTTTGTATTCATTGTATTACTTTCATAAAATCATAAATTAAGTTCAGCTTATCTGTAACACGACATTCATTGACTGTTAGGCGGTACGAAGTTCGCCGGGTCAGCTAGTCTATTAAATATATTAAAATCCTTTAAGGTCCTATATGCATTTTTGAATTAAATATTTCTTCGCTTCCTTTTATGTTTTCTGGTAGTTTATTATAAAAATTGAAGCCTTTGAAGAGATGTAGGGAGTAGAACGCTGGATTTCTGCAGTTGATGGGAGATATGCCTAAACGTATAGGGATTTATACCACGAACCAGGTAATGTATGTTAGCGTGCGTTACATAATTAATTTTTCTTCTCTGAAATTCACTTAAACTTTCATAAATATATATGCCAAAAACCGTAAGAATACGTAGTGTTTTAAATAGAGGTATACACAATTCCCTCTGTCCTATACCTTCGATTTGTTTTCACCGCCCTTTTTGTCAGTATAAATATATCGGTTATATTTATTGAGGCCAAAGCACTTCAAAAATGCTTAAGCTATTATGAATATTTAACTATTTTGTCCCAAAATCGTGCTATTCACATTCTTTCAGAGCATGAGGAGCTAAAAACTTCTTCGCTTTGGTCTGCTTTGAGCAAAGCAATATAGGTATATAGCGAAAAACCAAAGCTGCATAAAGCAGGTGAAAGCCACATGTACAGGTTGATTATTATACCTTAAATCGGTTAAATTTTAGGAGGTTTATCGAAGAGAAACTTACGGCTTAAAAATATTTTTTCGATATTGAAAAATTTATAATATTCATTTTCATATCAAAGAATAAATTTATTTATATGGCTATATGGAAAACAAAAAGAAAAAAATAGGTTTAACTTAATCATTTTGATGTAATACTTATAAGATCTGCCTCAAATTCTAATCCACCTCAAAATCCTGCCTGCCAAATTCCTGCCAAAATCAATATCTGCCTCAAAATACTTTTAGAAATTACAGTAATAGTCAATAATAAAGTCGATAGTGGTGATGATATATTTTTTTATTCTCATTTTGAAATGACCTATAAACATTTAGTACTAATCTTTAGATGGGTAGCGGTTTGATGCAATTAGTTTTATATCATCAGTCATGCCTAATATTTTGAGTAATTTCAGGCTGACAGTTGAATTTTAATAAAATGGTTCTTATTTAATCCGCAGTGATAGACATTCGAGTTGATCGCTCTCCGGGTAGCGATTCAAGTCGACTAAATTTGAGGATTTTTTAGGCTATGTCCTATGTATCATAGCTAATGTCAAAAGAGTATAATCGACAACGTACAGTGTAATTTGAGTGAGGCAAACTGTTTTTACAATATAAGTATTTTTTTGAAAAACTACAAAATACAATAATGCAATGCAATACTCGACTTTATTAACCCGCTCGCTCCGTAACATCTAATAGCGGAAAGTATACAGAATAAACAGTGGAAATGTCTCGATAGATACGGCATTCTAGGAGTCGTCCAGTTGATTGTCCATCACTAGCAGTACATTTCTTTGTATTATATTTCAAAAACGAAGGAGAGTTGTTCGATGAGCGATGCTATCTATATCCCTTGCAATTCGCAAGCAGCTATGCTTATCGGTAAAACGAGACGACATCTTATTATTTGTTTCTGTTTACTTAAGAGCCCTATCACATATTTTTTCCAGAAAGGCAAGAAAAGTGGATTTTTGGCGTTCTAATTCCAAGAAATGAAGAGATTTCTACAAACTTTAATTACTGAATTACCTGGACCATTTCTTGATGTTGACCATAGCGGCCTTTAATTTTAGATATAACGAATATTATTTACTTATTCAGCCCATTTTCCGAAAGTCGTTATTCGTAAAACGCTCGGAAGGCAAACTTTGAGCTCCTTAATACAGTAATATCACTACAACGAAAACCGTATACTATTTTTTTTTATGTCCGTCATGTATTCTTGATGTACACTACGGCTTTATTTTTTCGTTTTTTGACCACATATCCAAGGTATACATTACTTACAATTACACAAAATTTAAAAAAAATCTTCCTGTATCATTCTAATTTTCTCAGAAATAAAATAAGATTCTTATATAATACTTATACTATATTTAAGTTCACTCTTTTAGCAATACGACATAATATAAATTATTGTCATTAGAAAGGAGAAAACACTGCAAAAAACAATTAGAAATTGTGTATATATTTGCTTGCGCAAGAGAAGAGCGCTCAGTGCCGCGGTTTTCTCCCAGGGTTGAATAGTTATTTATTTATTTATTTATTTATTTATCCTATCTTTTATAGTTACATCCAAAAAAAATGCATTCATTTTTTCAACTCATTTTAAAAGAATACCTACGTTTTTTTGTAATAAGGCTCTTAATTTCTAGTTCCAATCATGCTATCTATACATATAACAGAGTTTGGAGCTAAGGCCCTAACAAATAAGGGTATCATCGCTAATGTCAAAAGCGTATAATCGGAAACGTAGATTGTAATTTGAGTGAGGCAAACTGTTTTTATAATTTAAGTATTTTTTTGAAAAACTACAAAAAAGGAGGCATACAAAAAAGGAGGTAATTATCCAGAAAAAAACTAACTTTTAACATGACAATGACTTTTAAAAAAACCAGCTTCTAAAGTTAGAGAATTAAATAGAATAATAAAGAATTAATTGTTATAACTAATATTTAAAGTGAATGCGGTAATAAAATAAGATTTACTGCAAACAGATGATGATTCAAAGATTATTTATAGATTCTGATTGACTCACGAGTTGCTAATGGCCTACCTGGGGATTAAAGAATCCCAAATTAATATTTTTATACATTGAAATCAGTATTTCTTACTAACTGGGTAGTTTAATTTTACAGATATTAGATGTGATTACAATGTGGAGAGAAGTTGATTTAAATTTCTGATCTTCGAATCTTGAGCGATCATTAGTCTGATAGGTGATTAAAAATAATTGTCAAGCTGGTTATATTAGGGAATAACTGCAGTATAGGAACCTCACTCAAAAAAAACCACACTAATAGATTGTCTCATTTTAATGCTAAATCTGGAAGAAAATTGTGTCGGTCGCTATAAATAACCGAGATATAGGCATTCAAAGTTTAAATTTTACATGTACACAAACAGGCCAAAATTAAAAAAAATAATACATACAAATAGAGTCGATCATTTTAATGCTAAATCTGAAAGAAGATAGATTCGGTCTCAATAAATAAGGTAGGTATAGGAAATTAAAATTTAAATTTTATATGTACAAATAGGCCAAAATTAATATTAATAATAAATACAAATAGACTCGATCATTTCAATGCAAATTTTAACCAAATCGGTCTAGTAGTTTCGTCTGTATGTGCTCCCACGTGACTGGGTGGACTACGAGTATAGGACAAACAGGTTTAAAAACCAATATTCTCGGTTCATGGGACTTAAATATTCACCTAAATGTCCTAAAATCTAAATCTCAAAATAATTTGGTCGAATATATACTGGTATGTAGAAAAATCTTAGAACAGACTGATCGTACGATTACGAATCTCTTACATATATTACTCCATATATGGGTCGTAAAAACATTCCTTGGTGTTTCTGTCTGTACGTTGATATCTCAAAAACACATCCGAATACAAAAATTCTTTCTCCGATATGTTTTCTTATCAATGAAAATCTGATTAGATTTAATTTTCCGGTTCTACAATATAAATTGTAGCCTTATGATTTGTCAGTCCGACATCCTCCCCCTCTGGATTATGTAGATGTCGCATTTCTCGACCTCACAGAGGAGTTATCCACCAAAGTTGAGCGTCTCCAAAATGTTTGCATTCGGTATATCCACGGCCTGAGAAAATTTGTCCACATCACGGAGTACGAAGAAAAGCTTCACTAACTGTCGACTCGGCAGAAAAGAGCCATGCGAGTTCTTTGTATGCTTTTCAAGATCTTAGATGGCGTCGCTTCCAATTATCTCACCGGCAGATTTACTGAACTATCGGCTCATGGACGCTCTCTGAGATCAAAAGACAACCTGTTACTCTCTATCCCTAGTCACGGCACTGACTTCTTCTCTCTTTCACCGTGCATGGAGCCCATTTTTGGAATGCTTTGCCGAAAAATGTGAGAACCGCGCCAAGCATAACAAGTTTTAAAAACAGACTCAGAGAGCATTTGAAATCTTCCAAATAACTTTCTTTTCCCCTCCCATTCCCTCCTTTTTAAACTTTAGCGTCCTTATAGGTGTTAGATTATTTTGGTGTGGCACATTCTGTGCCCACAAAAGAGTTAAGTATATATTTCTTTCTATCCTCTTTTATTTTATTTGTCATACTCCTTAAATAGGTTAAGTTATGTCGTCTACTCGCAAATAATGTTCATACAATAGTATAGGTTAGCTCTAAAATATTGCCTCCAGGCAATAACCTCGCCTTTTCTTAAAAATAAAGACTTTTATTTTTATTATTATTATCATTATTATACGAATAGGTAAGTGAAATGACGCAGTGAAAGAAAACTGGCTATAGAAGAAAATAGAAACTAGACTACCCGCGATTGAGTTACAAAAGTTGAAGATCATATATTTTAAATGCATTAATCTATTTGAAAAAACCAATAGGTAATGTGTTTTATTCATCTCCTCCTCAAAGAAACGGTCTGTCAGACAAGGAAAATGTCCCCATTTATAGTTTAAATGTAAATCTACCTATAACTACATAATCTTGTGTATAGCAACATTTACATTTTGTATAACTTTTTGGTGTGCATATATCTTTATATCATTACTAAGTATCAAACACACTTATATAAAAAGTGGGTAGGTACCTACCAACATAAAATCAAATCTATTTTAAATAATGTGTTTCACCTCACAATAAATCTGAAATATCGCAGCCCATTAAGAATGAATTATTTCGCTCCACCGAGAGATCTTGATTTTCCAAGCTGTATTAATGGAAATTGAACATCTGCTAAAATCAAGCTGGAAATTTTCGCCCGCATTTTATGGATTTCCATTACGCTTTAAATGCAATTATATAAAAAAAATGATTTATACCCTAAAAGCAATAAAACGCGGAAAGCAACTCGCATTCGTCGCATCAGTTAACCCACTTTGGAAGTTTATAGTTTAACATTTTTTATTCGCTTTCATTTACCGACGATTAATTTTAACGTTGTAAAGTAATATAGGGATAATTATGTTTGACGAAATGAATTAAATTCTAAATAGCTGTGGAATGGTTAAGAATTTCCATACATATTCCCATCATAATGAACACGTTTATTAAAATCCTCGACGTAATTATTTTTATCATAATTTTGAATACTCCATTAATAAAGACTTCATTTTAAAATAATTATTTTTACCTAACCTTTATTAGTATTTTCAAGCGATTTAGAAATAATATTTTTTTTTTCGCGAAAATATTTTGTCTAATACATGTTGGTTAAAAGATGTTTTTAATAAATTCTATCAATATTTTGAGTGCGGCTTACAAATATACGACCTAGATATTTTTGTAGGATGAAAGAGATCGTCGGAATGGTGACGATGTAAACGACGTGCGTGTCGTTGCGCTGCGCCCCTTGGTGATGCGCAAAGTTTTTGTTTCGTCTTTTGAAAAATTGATTCCTAATCGGTGGTTTCGTTCCTAATGTGGTATTAGGTTCATGATGTAATTCGTATTGTGTTTTCTCGAAATGTATTCAAAACATAAGAACATTTTGTGGCATGTTTATAATTTCGTTTATTTTTTTATTTTTTTTAATCAGTCCTAATAGATAAAAACTTTAGAAGTCAAAGTTCTTTAAAAAAATTGTTTTGCTATATTTTTGGTCAAAAATGCGCAGTCATGAAAAAACATTTAAAAAAAATCGTACTTGATTATTTTTTTATCTCACAATATCGCTAAATGCAAGTGTACGGCGCAATTTTCTTTCGGAATAAGCATTTTAATATTAGTTGTTTTTTTTGTAAAATATATTCTTCAAAATTCCATATATTATAATTTTAGTTAGGTTTTTTCGTTGAAAAAATAGACTTTTCCTTGAAATTGCATATATTTGTCTGTGTTCAGACGACAGTGACATTCTCCATAGCCAAAGGTTGGTTGTAACGCGTTTCTTTCGTTCTTCGTGATAAAAGACGGAATCTAATTTGGGTTTGAAATCTAGAATAGCACCTAATTACAGCTATGTAATTCCACTTCTCACTGATATCATTAATGGTTTTTTAATGGATGGAGGTATTCGTGTTTCCAGACTCCCCTGACTATTCGCCGGAGTGCGCAGTCGATTGGCTAACGCCGCACGGTGCTCAAACCGCCCAGTTCCGCCTAAAGTGTTCCCCCGAATCAAAACCTTTTTCCCAGCCGTCCACGAATGTAGGGTACGGCCGAGGCAGAGTTCACGGCGGCCCTTCCAGGTTAGTCCTACTGCGAGGAGCCAACCGGATGGGAGCTGAACCGTGGGTTGAGCCGACACAGGGCAACACAGACAGACCCTAGGACCCAAGCTGCACGTAACCTTTAAGAACCTAGGTGGGCAAACGAGCAGCATCGTTTTATTTTGATTTTATTGATAAAAACTATGAATATTTTCTTATAAATGAAAGTATTAAAATACTTCCTTTCCGGTCCGCATAAATGTACGCGTATAAACTTATGAAAGTATTAAAATTTAAATATAAAGTGGCCGACCGAAAGATATTTTTCTGGGAACGTTTTCATAGATATGCTGCTATGCTCGAAGCGTCTCGATAATACCGGTATGTGTTAACATTCGTTCTATTCTGGCTTTTGCCATAAAAAAGTCATAACGAGAAAATGTCCAGCTAGTCCATTATTGTAATTCTAGTCCGTTTAATCTAAAATGGCTCAGTGCTATTTCTTGTGCCTTCATTTGAATACTCTATTCCTGTCCGTTTCCGTATCGGCTGAAATTAGCCAATTTAATTTAGAGTGCCCCAGATCCGATCATTTAATATTCATGAGGCATGTAGGTGTTACAGTATCGCTTAGCAATGCTCACTGAAACGTGTTAAAAACAACTTTAGTGCACCGATTGCGGTCACTCCTTCGCTAAATGATTTAAGAGTGTGGAGTATAGGATTAGGTTTGGTCAGTACTTGGATGGGTGACCGTTCAAGTACTCACACGCGATGTTATAAAAGGCAGCCGCTAGTAAGTTAATTGTTGTGATACATTGTGGTAGGCCGTAGAGTATAATAGATTAAAAAGAGGACGATTGCTGATTGGAGTGAAATAACATAGTTTTAGAGTTAGTCAATTGATGTTTCTATTAACGGGCAAAACGACGTCTTACGTTAAAAACTAACGGCATTTCGTAAGCATCGTTAAAAGCTTAAAATTGGTAAAAGACGAAAAATTGGTGAGCTTTGGCATCCAGTCTCTCTTTAGAATTTGAATTAGGAATTTCGGAGTGCCTTGCAGTCCGAAGACCTCTCGAATAGCTACGCCGACATGCTCAACATTACCTAACATCCGCTGTAGAACGACGATTACCCGTTATAATATGTGCAGTAAGCAGCAGCAATTTGCCGCCTACCCGCAGAAAAACGTATGACAATTTACAGGACTTTAATCTGTCCTGCACAACGTCGGTCGCAGTAGAAAAATTTAATCGCGGCTTTTCTTCGGCGAACGGTTTTAGTCCCAAAAGGCATATTTGGCTAAAAACCACGTAGAATCTATTAAAGGGTAGGTACGGATGCACGTGAACGTACGAGTAGTTTAAAGTTATATTAGATATTAATTTTCTAGCAACTTACAGGACATATTTAATTATCATTACGCCTAACGGCCTAACTCTAATGCGAGTGGAGCCACGTGCACAAGCAGTATGGTACATATAAGCAAAAGAGGGCTAAGGGCCGGTTTCTCCAACTTCAGCTAAAGTAAAAGTAAAAATCATTACCTACTTTTACTTTAAAGTTACCTACGATTTAGGTTTTAGCTGCGTACGGAGTTACTATTTTTCGGATACGATATTTTATTAGATTATTCGTTCAGTAGGTAAAAAAATATTTTTATACCTGACGATTCGTGACAATTCGTGCTGTTATTATGGCAGGGTGTTCGTTACGTGTTTTTCAAAGTTATGTTTTCTTTGATTTTCTCTCGCGTTGATTATAGTAAAACTTCGTCGCCTTTGCCTGAATTTGAATTTATGGATACGGTAATGGAAGCCCTGGGTGGACAAGTTATCGCACCATAATCTACGGTATTCAAAATGAAAATCAAAATCTGCGAAACGGATCATTCCACCACCGAATATTTATTAATCTCCTTTTTTGCGAAATATTCAAAAATGAGCACATCTCCGTTAGATTCCGAAGACGACGAATCATAAACTGAGCTAATCACAAAGTTTTTTTAAAGTTGCAGGAAAAGAAACACAACAGAACCATGAAAAAAATCGCCTGTGTCACCCCAAGACTTTCCCGGCCGCAGCCAAAACCTGACTTCATCTGAATATTAATTTTATAAATAAAATTGATAAGCGCTCTCTTTCGGCCGGCGTCCGAACGTGCGGTTCATTTCTGGGCCAAGGGTTGGGTTTGGCCAATCCCCAACAGATGGCGTTAATATTAGATTAACATGTATGGCGGAATTTAAATATTATTATAACAGTTAGTATGTATAAGAGATATTCCAAACAAATTTTCACAAATTGATTTCGTCTGTAAGTCAAATTTTAGGTTCTTTAGTCCAGTATTTTGAGATTGAAATATTACTAGTGCGCCCCAGGGGGGTGGACTCATTTTAACCACAACCTTTTCAACTCTTTCCATAGCCAAATTATGTCAGCATGACATATTATGTCAGCGTTTGGGCGCTATCGTGGAGGAATATACGGTCGCATAGACATACAGAAATACACACAGATAGACTTCTACCTGGAAATGGTCTTAATCGTTTCAGGGGGGCTCAAAATATATATTTCCGTCTTTATCACGAAAAAAACGCGTTTACAATTACTTTCCCTCCCTATCTGTCGGTGGGCTGAGAATGTAAAATGATACCTGATAACTTGCATCCATGATTATTAACATGATAACCTTACTTTTACGGGCCATCTTGCGGCAGTAACGGTTACGGGTAAAGAAACCGTAAAAATTGCGCGGCCATTTTTGCTGATTTAGCGTTTACTTTTACTTTAGCGTTTTCCAGATATGCTAAAGTAAAAGTTGAAAAGCTGAAAAACCAGGGCGTAGAAAGTAAATACATTAGAATAATAAAAGAAATCTATAAAAATACCACAGCAACGGTCCGACTGGAAGAGTTTAGTATACAGGAACAAGGAGAAGAGTTTAGTATACAGAAAGGCGTCAGGCAAGGCGATCCACTTTCTCCAAAACTTTTTACGGCAGTGTTAGAAAACATATTCAGAAATATAAACTGGGAAGATTTTGGAATAAACATTAACGGATTAAACATTAATCACCTAAGATTCGCCGACGACATTGTGATATTCGCTGAGAGACCAGACATATTACAAACTATGTTACAACAACTAGATTACGAAAGCAGAAAAGCAGGTCTATCCATGAATCCAACGAAGACCAAAGTAATGACGAATGCATTAAAGGAAGACATAGAAATAGGACAAGAAATTATCGAATATGTAGATGAATATATATATTTAGGACAGATAATATCTATAAAAGACCAATACTCAAAAGAAATCGATAGAAGAATAAGCAACACTTGGAAACGGTACTGGTCACTAAAACAGATAGTTAAAAATGAAACGATACCAATGTCAATAAAAAGTAAACTTTATAATACATGCATTCTCCCATGTCTTACTTACGGGTGTCAAACTTGGCCTGCCACGAACAAAAACAACCATAAACTTATAGTATGCCAACGAAACATGGAGCGAAACATGCTAAACATAAGGCTACAGGACAGGTGGACGACCTCAAAAATAAGGAAAAAAACAAAGGTGAACGATGTTTTAAACAAAATTAGAAAACTAAAATGGAACTGGACTGGTCACATCATGAGAACCAACAAAGAAAAATGGACGAAGGACGTAATGGAATGGTATCCTAGAAATGGGAAAAGACAAAATGGACGTCAAATTAAAAGATGGGAAGATGTCTTACCGAAAGGATGGAGAAGATTGGCTTGGGACAGAGATGAATGGAAGAAAATGGGGGAGGCCTATGTCGAAGGACAACCTGACCAAAACACTGGCTGCTGAAGAATAATATTATGATACCTTATTTAAAAATTAGATTTTAAAAAAATAAAAAAATATATTGTTTTACCACATAAGGCAAAATTGTATAATACGGTCAGCGAATAAGAGCTTTTATTATTATTATTATTATTATTATTTACTTTAGCTTTAACAGAGGTTGGAGAAAGGGGCTCTAAGTCTAAAAGGCACACTTTAGTGGCAGCGCAGCACTGGGATTACATCAAATGAAAACGAACGAGTCTCGAGAAACTATTTTTTCGCCGATATTCGCACCGACCATCTTTTCCTAATGAGGGAGATATGCCTCCCCTCTTATCTTCGTTAATTCCTTTCCGGTCCGAATTTCTCCCGGGAAGACGCTTCACTGCTTCCTCTTCGTCTTTACACCTGATTAGACATAATACGAGCATGTTAGGAGAGTATCGTTTTTGCAAGATGTACTACATAATACGTTGTCATCTAGTGTTAAAAAGGACATATTATTTTGTGAGAAGAGAATTATCTCTTAGAACAAAATTAAATTACTTTTAACCAGTAATAAAATTGAAAAAAATCGGTTGTCACCCCAAGACTTTCCCGGCAAGCAGACAACCATCTTCCACACGCGCGAAGCCCCTTAACCCCTAACCCCCCAACCTTCCACCCCCCCCCCTTCTCCGCCTAAACCCCTCCCTACTCAAAGTTAAAGCACTCGTGATAAAGCGGGATAACCTCCCCCCCAAAAGACGTCCCCCCCGATAAAGATTGATTATGATAGAAAATCTAGTATAGTATTTTTGTTGTATTTCCGTTGTATTCAAATGCTATTTTCCAATATGGTTGGTTTCTCGGCTAGCCTCGGGCGGCACGACGTTATTATTTGATTGAAAGTTTTTTTTGTGTCGCTTGTATAAAACTTATTGAAACCAAAATTAACGATGTGGTTTCGACCCTACGATGCATATGTGTACGGAATTTCAAGTCTCTAAGTCGAATATTTCGAGATTGAAGTATGACTAGTTCGGGTGAACCGATTTCAACCACAAGTAGTAGACGAGCGCCCCCCCACCCCGTCCTCGCCTCCTCCCCCCGCGTTAACCCTCAACCTCCTTCCCCCGCGTGCCAATACCCCCTCCTTCCCCTAGATAGTGAATGTGTTCGAATAAAATCGCGAATATATTTCAATGACTTTTGTAGTCTTTTAGTAGTATTTTCGTACTTTATTTATAGTATTTTTCTAGGTACTAGAATGGTATTTTTCCAATATGATGGTGTATTTTCTTTAACAAGGCGGCATTAAAAACTATTCGTTTCGCTTGTATGAGATATTCCAACGAAATTTCACAATGTTCTTTCAGCTCAACAAGGCACTTGTGTAGTCAAAACAGGATGCAGTATTTTTAAAGATAGTTAATAAGGGGGGGGGGGCAATAGTTTTTGTTGTCGTTATCTTGTGGAGTCGGATATTATTTAAAAGGGCTTATTTCGTTGATTTCAAATCCGTTTTTTTCCTTACCGAAAAGAAAATCTCTGATTGCTTTTTATTAAAAAATAACAAATATTGAAAAAAATGCAAAATGCAATGCAATTTGCATTTTTTTCAATATTTGAAATCAATGTTTCTTTTGCAATGCAAAAGAAACATTGATTTCAAGCTAATGTAAAGTATTAAAAAAATAATTAGACACATCTTAAAAAGTCATTGCAATATAGTGTCAAGCCTGAGATTCGCTACACTTTTGGTTATGTAATTTAAGAGTAGAAACATGTATTTCATTGAACCGTGGCGTGGCGATACATGTTTTTCATTAATTATTCCAAAACAAGGCTTTTAATTTTATACTGCTTTTATTAATTTGATATTGTGTCATCTAAGTGTAAAGCTTAAAGGGAGCGCGAAGAAATGGCGGGGAAAATGCTACATACATTATTTTTATCGACCCGGTGCCAAGGGCACGAGAGTCGTTTATCAAGCAACAAAGAACGCAATATTTTTGAGACTAACAATTTGCTTTCGTACATTAATCAAGGGGGTCGTGCTTAGGACCGTTAAGCGTATACAAAGTGGCTCCTTGTCACACGTACCGCCGCACAATAGCTGCGTCCCTCTCTAATTCACCTAGAGACAGGTCCGTATCTAGGTGACTGAAATGTGTCGGAGATATTAATTTAATAATGAATAATATGCATAAAAAATGATCGCTGCTTTTGCGTTTGTCCCGAACCTCACAATTATTTTTTTGACAGTAATTTTCACTTTCAACCTAGTGTGAACCAGAAGTTTCTAAGCAATATAAGGACAATTACATTTTTTACAAATTATGCAAGAGCCTTAAGGAAATCAATAATAATCAGTTCTATTATAAACTTAAAGCTATTTTTATAAATAAATGTTTTTATCATTGGAAGAACCCCCAAAGAAACTCCAAGAAATAAAAGCTTCAAACTCTACTACGTGTAACACATCTGAAAATATTTTCAATCGCTGAATACAAAGACGCGAAACGAGGTGCACTGAGTATGTATAGAAATTAGGGTGATTGATTGAAACAGTGACTTTTTTTTAATTTAGAAAACTAACTAATAGTGTTTCTCTTAGGACTAATTTTTGTAATAATCTACTTTTATATTTTTTGAGGGTATATAAATTAAATACCGATAAGTGAAATAATATTACTACTGAAGCGCAGTCGGATTTATGGCGACTATTAAGCTGCATCTTCGTCAATCAAACTTCTTAAGTCCGTCCCTGAGTAGGGGCGTCTTGGCGCGACAGCGACAGGCTAACAATGGTGCTCACTTTTTGGACTTTTAGCGCTATGTCCGAGTCATTGGGCGAGCAAAATGTTTTAGGCGTCTAGAGCATCGGTCCACAACCTTATTTTTGAAAGGGCCATAGAGCATGAAAGACATCCATACAGGGGACATGGGGCAGCGCGGCGGTGAGAGCTCCCTCAGTGTTGCACCGCATGCATTTCTAAGGTTTTCACTTTTTTTATGGTTTGTTTTGACATATGCGTGATGAAGAAGGATTGCATTGGTAAATATTTTCATTGTTACGAAAAATACACTTTCTTTTAAGAGGGCTCCGAGCCTATGCCGTTACACAAATGTAGGTAATTTACGCTTGCCGGCGGCGGCCACGCACGTGTGAGTAAATCGCATACATTGATAACGCTGAACAGACGGTCACCCGCCAAAGCGAAGTAACCCGCATTTTATAATTTTATTGCTCATAGCAAATTGCAAATAACTAAAACTGCAAATTGTTATAAAAGCAAATCCTTTTGCACACGTATTTATTAGACCAAAATGGTCGATTTGACCCCCCGTTCCGACATATTTGGCCCAGCGGACTCAAAATAGCGGCCGTTTTCAAGATGGTCGCTAATAAACCAAAATGATTTTTCTCATGCTGATTTTAATGACCCATGGGCCTTTTAGGCTATTTTGGGGTCGTATATTTCAAATATGGCAATAAAAATACCTTTATTTAATTTTGAACAGGATTATAAACATTTTTAACGAGTATTTACTTTCACGTTACCGTTATGTTATACGCGTCTTTTTCGAGCACACTGGAAAAGACGAATCTAAAGTCAAAACTGTCAAAAAAGTCAAACGAGGGAATAATTTTGTTTATGCTGTAAGTAATTTCTGAAATTTGCTACACAGAAAAATTGGAAAATTTGAACTATATATAGAATATGTGAATGGGTCTTTGACATTGAATTTTTAGTTGCTGGCTCAAATATGACGACTACATGTGTTGTGAACAACCTTTGAACGTATTTTAAACCGATTTGAACATATTTGTACCTTTGACCAGAAAACTTAAACTTTTGTACTTGGTATCATCATCAGAACTGGTCAAAATAAATGTACCGTGGCCGTTTTATACTACACTATACTACACTATATATAAATGATTGTACACATTCTACCTTGTTTCTAAGGAATTATTTATTTATATTTATTTATGTTTATATTTTCAGCATCATATTTGAAATGTACGACGCCAAAATAACCGAAAACGACCCATGGGTCTTTAACCCGACAAATGAAAGGCGTCCTTTTGGGGATGCAAGTTTTAATACACTGGAATGACAGGCGTCCACTTGGTCCAGTGATGACGACACGATGGAGGCCGTTTGCGAAAAAATCATTATTATCTTAATTGATTTACGAGATAAGGTTATAATGTTTTATATGGCAAATTTCAATGCGATCATTTTACAGTTCTTCTTTTTATGATCCGTATAGTGGTTTACAAGTTATGGTCGTTTTTATCAAGGTCATCGATTTTGCGCGCGAAAAGGTCGCGCGCGAATGGGACAGCTGAATTTTTACTCCGCGAGAAGAGGGATTAAAATCAGCAAGAGAATAATCATTTTGGTTTATTAGCGGCCATCTTGGAAAATTGCCACCATTTCGAGTCCGCTGGGCCAAATATGTCGGAGCGGCAGGTCAAATCGACTATTTTGGTCTAATGAACACACGTGTGCAAAAGGATTTGCTTTTATCACAATTTACAGTATTCTTTCAAAATATGAGACGAACCGCTTCCACTATCAGGATAGTAGATACAGAGTATGATTCTGAGTAAAGAAATAAAAATGGATAATGCTTAAAACAATTATAACATTGTTATTCTCATCAGTACGAGGATAAAATGCATGTCGAGAAAGATAAAAAACAGTAATTATTATAGGTATAAATAGCTACACCAAAACTTTAATTATTTCAAAAAGCAGTTACCTTTATAAATAAACTACTTCCGACGGAAATAAGGTACAGATAGATTTCGCGGCTTAATGTGATTATATATTTTTGAACAACTTCAAATATGTACCTAATTAAAATGAATAAAGAAATAAATTAATGAATGCCACTTTTAAACAGTCTCGAAGAGGAGTTTTGTGGATTTCACTCTGTGCTCCCCGGGATTCGCCCGTTGGATGAACAAATGGAAAGTTCACGAGCACCTTTCTTCTTCGGACCGTAGACTGGTGACATTTGGCATCGGCCGTCGCGTTCCCCCCACGCCACAATCCGAGTGGCGATACCGAACCGACGACATTAACTGGGACCGGTTTGGTGAAGTCCTCTGCGAGAATATTGAGGCCTTTCCATCGGCTTCTAGTATTACCGCATAGGACTTGTGTGTCGCACTTAATGCGGCCATCGAGTCTTCCTGTGATGCCGTAGTAGGGCGGAAGAAACCCCGCGGTGGTTTCGCGGCCCCGTGGTGGTCTTTCGAACTCTGCGATAATTTTAATTTAATATTTTAAATAATGTAACGTAGCGATTGAAAATTAATGTGATTGAAAATTGAGATTGTTATTTTTGTGATGTGATGCATTGATGAGATGTAAATTTTCTACTGATCGATCAAGGTGAACAATGTATGAGATGAAGTTAAAGTAAAAGAAAAATAAAAAATCTCAAGTTTCATTTTTTTTTAAAACTCTCTCTATACTATTGAATGTCTATGATATTGAACATTTTCAAAGCCTGTTTGATTTTAAAATGATTTTCAAAGGATTTTATTATTCTATGGTTTTAAAATATTTCTAAGTATTCTGTAGTTTTGAATATTTTCAAAGACTATTTGATTTTAAAATGATTTTCAAATTATTTTATTTTTCTATGGTTTCAAAATATTTCAAAGTATTCTATAGTTTTGAATATTTTCAAAGACTATTTGATTTTAAAATGATTTTCAAATTATTTTATTTTTCTATGGTTTCAAAATATTTCTAAGTATTTTATAGTTTTGAATATTTTCAAAGACTATTTGATTTTAAAATGATTTTTAAATTATATTATTTTTCTAAAGTTTCAAAATATTTCTAAGTATTCTATAGTTTTGAATATTTTCAAACACTATTTAATTTAAAAATGATTTTCAAATTATTTTATTTTCTATGGTTTCAAAATATATATAAGTATTCTATAGTTTTGAATATTTTCAAAGACTGTTTGATTTTAAAATTCCCGTACTTTTTCTGGTTTAAATGACGTGTCGCAACCTTAAATCAGTGCATATCCTATCAATGCTCTTTGTAAGCTAAATATCTTACAGCCAACCACTTATCACTTATCTCAGCGAGAGAGCGCTCAAATTACAATGGACGCCGTAACATTTACGCCCAAAATGCGTACATGTGTTTCCATACATTTCATATTTTATATTTCATGTTTTTATTTTATTATAAAAAAACACAGCAACAATCACAAATAATATTTACACTAAAACTTATACTATAAAGATTTGCGAAAATTACAAATAGTGTACTCAAAATTGAAAGTACCTATATATTAAATACTAAATATGAACTATAACCTGTTTTGTACACACTAAATGGGAAAAATATATACTGAATTTACTGAATCTACCAAAACCAAAATAGTTTAGAATATGAAACTAACCTTTTTGTCAATAGTTTCTTTATCTTTGCTTTTCCTTTTCGTGTTTTCAAGAAATATGTTTTCTTGCGCTTCCCCATAAGTAAAATACATGTAGAGTATTATAACCCCTCACGTCGCGAGGTAAAAACTCACCGCGCCCAAAAACATCACTTTTGCGCGCGACATATTCGCGCAAAAAATCGACGCGAGTCAACGGCCTTGAGAAAAACGATCATAACTTATAAACCACTAATCGGATTAAAAAAAGATAAATAGAAAAAAGATCGCATTGAAATTTGACATATAAAACATTATAACCTTATCTCGTAAAACAATTAAGATAATAATGAATAAATATTACAAAATTGGCAAACTGAAAAAACTCGCCTATAAAATCATTTCGATTTTTTTGTAAATACAGTTTTTGTAAATATCAAAAATTGTAAATACAGTTATGTTCTTTATTAAATGCTTTACCAAAGCGATATTTTTTTTTACTTATTTGCATACAAAAATACGGAAAAAATATTTATTTATTCAGCCAAGAAAAATTGTATGTATTCTCGTAAAAAAAAATTTTTTTAATTTTTAATTTGTGACTACTTATGGTATTTTTTTATATGAAATTCTTTCAAAATAACTTTATTACTACATCACTTCTTCTTAGAAATCACACCAGAACTTTGAGCTTTGTCTGATATTATAGAAAAATCTAAAGTTTTGAGAGTTTCCGACTTCCGAACCTAATAATAAACTTTGAATGCCCATAATATAAAATTCGTTAGATTTTTTCAATTATATTGTCTTATCATAGACTTATTATATGTCTAATAACTAATTACTATACTCCAAAGAGTCACATTTCATCGAAAAACTATGAAAAATCGCACTTAATTCTCTCATAGTAATTATCAAAACAAGTTTCTTTGCGCGATTCATATTAGAAAACAACATATAATGTTCAAAATACGCCTAATTATGTGATAACTTAGGATGTAAATGAAGCAATACCTATTTTATTAGTAAATTAAAGCGACATTACGTCATGTTTCGCGATATAACGGGATATTTCACAAACATTACAAAATAAATACGGCCATATTTCGCTCGCCGTTTGGTTTTGCCAATGTGTTTTCTTCGAAAATTCGTGAAAAACAGCAAATGGGCTGTGTAAATTGTTTAATCCTAAGGCCTAAACTACTTAAAAATGGAAATTACTTACTTTTATCCGGTATGCACTGCACTTATATACACAAAACAATTCACAACACAACACGTCGCGGAATTATACGCCGCCGCGAATGGGCAGTTCGCGACTGTCGTCAGAAATGAGGTCATCGATTTTGTAAGGGATGTAGTAATTCATATTTCTAACATCGCATGCGGCAATCGAGCAATTTCATAGTGTTGCATATTTGGCTATATTATGGCATCATTCGATAGAATATACAATCGCATTTCGAAATTTAAACGACATTTTCTTGAGCGGCGAGCGCGATATCCCGTATGGGATAGTTTGGATTTCAGCCGGCCGCCATACATATCCCGCAAGGGATGTTAAGTGCCGAGCGGGATAATAAGTTATAACAAAGATGCCATAAACATACAAAAAAAAACAAACATAAAAAAAAATACTTACTGCTGTTTGCTTTTTAGTGACGACGCGTGACGACGCGGTACTGCGGTGTAGAAGAATAAAATATTAAGTGAGCACGAACTGATAAGAGCTAACCGAAAGATACGTGCTCTCACTTCCAATAGCAGCAGGGAAGTGAATCTATTTCATAGCGCGCCTGTGTATTTATTAACTCGGCTAGCCCATACAAAAAATGTATGGAGAATCTGATACCTGATTTTCTGGGATTTATTGTATAAAATCCTATTACAATAATTGAAATTTAAATATTTTATAGTGAAGATATGTCATTTAACTTTCTGTTATAATAATTTGTAATTCAAATTATTTATTATTTTCCCAGTGAGGACTAAAACCCCGCGCCCATTTTTGTATATTTTCTCGGGTGTTTTTATAAAAAACTACGCAAACTATTGCCAAATTTATAATCTCACCTTATAAATGACTTATTGATAACAACGAGTGTTTTTTGTCACTGCTTTTATTAGCGTAGTTTTAGCGGAATAACTAAAACGCTAGACCCTAATTTGAGAAATTTCGTGCAGCAGAGAATATTTTTTCTCAATAAATACACCGAAGAAGAGAGATAGGCTTAGGATAATAAGAGAGAACCGTAGGGAATTAACTTATAAATTATGCGCTGTAACTCTCGGACCATGAGAAAGCGTCAATTATTTACAGTCAATAAAAGCGTCATATTGTTAAATCTGGGGGGGGGGGGTTACTTTCCCGGTAGAGGGAAACCACACTGTGAAATTTTGGTTACAATATGTTATATACGAGCGACACATAATTTTTAACTCTCCATTATTTAAGAAAATACTATATCATATTGGAAAAAACTGTTTTATTACCAAAAATATACTACAAATAAAGTAAGAAAATACTATCAAAAGATGACAAAATCTTTGAAATACATTCTCGATTTTAATCGAACACATTCACTATCTGGGGGGGGGGGATTGGCGCACGTGGGAAGAGGGTTAGGGTTAACCCGGAGGAGGGGGGGGGGGAGGCTTGCCTACTTGCCGGGAAAGTCTTAAGGTGAGCCAACCGATTTTTTTAAATATGGAAGCGATTCTAAAGACATTTTTATATAAAAAAACAAATTTCGGCGATTTTTGAACATAAAACCTTACGCTGAAATTTGTCGCGGGCTACACAAATATCCACGATGGGCTACATGTGGCCCGCGAGCCGTAGGTTGCCGAACACTCCTGTAGATCTAGGCGTCTGCTCCGGGCAGGATGGAAGCAAAAAGACTTGAGTGCCGCCGAGGGGTCAATTGCGGTTAACCTATTCAATTTAAGGAACATGCCAATTTAAGGAAATCTGTGAAAAGAAGCATGAGTCGCTATTTATACAATATTAGGTCCTTACCTATGTAATTGCCCTTTTTCCTGCTGCCCATTTTAAACTTTGATTCGCGTCGTAGTAATTCCAATAAAGAAATTTTACTTGAAAGTATTTTCCTTCCATTTTTCAAAATCAGTGTTTTATTTATATTTCTATTATTTTTCATTGCTCGGGTTTCATTGTGTGTGCAATAATAGACATGTTCAAAATTTGCGTTATTACGATTTATAGTTACGTCGTCAAAACAACGCTGCGAGACGGCATGCAACATCAATAATTCGTCCTCGAGAACGAGCTCCGTGGACGAGCGGAGAGTAAGGCTGATGACAATGAATCAAGGGCGTGGAAAACTACGTCTGCACAAGTTTGTGCAGCTGAAAATTAACCTAGTTACGTCTGATATAGCTATGTTTTTCACCGTAAGTGACACAACAGTATTGAGTTGTTTAAATAAATCGACAAAATAAAGAATCTCGAAAAGTGGGTAGCCTATGAACTAAATGAATGCCGATTGCACCGAAGCGACGCCAAAATGAAGAGATTCTGAATCGGATTGTCAATGCGACGAAAAATGGCTCTTGTATGATAATTGTGACAGTTTATCACAATGGTTCAATCTAGGAGATGCAGCTATAAAATGACCAAATCGCAACATCAATGAGAACGAGATCAGGGTGACGAACCTCCTTATACTAGATTTCGATTTTCTGTCACTGGCATAAAATTATAAATTATATAATATAATAATTTTAATTATAAACATAATCTATAAAAATATTATATTTTACAATATTAAAATAAAAGAACAAAAGATGCCCATTGTTCTATAGAAACGACTGATATAAATATATAATAACAAAGATCGTATGATGAGTTTACGTATGCTATAATTATCTACCAAACTTATAGTGATATTTCTGTTTCCTTTTCCCACAAGTGCAATAAATGTATAAGTAGTTAAAGTTTAAATGATACTATATATTATGTCTTTCGAATTTAGTTGTATTTTTTGTTTGAGTATATTGCAGTTTTGAAGCAAGGTAGTCGTATAGACGCTGCAAAAGTATTTTTTTGATGACATTTTAGTGTATTTTTAGTAAATCTATGGGTAAGGATTCCATGATTCGACGCACCCTAGAAGCTTCCACAATTGTGACAGTGAACTCGTATCATGTTCCTAAAATATGTTTACCTAACATCTAGTACCATGCATTCAGAAAACAGCTGATCATGTAAGTACCTCCGAGGATTTATGTTGATGACCCTCGAAATTCCTTCTGCGTCGTAATTACAGAGTCCATTTTATTATTTTACAGTTATGTATAGTCTTTGTGATGTTTAGCATAAGCAATACGTTGACTTACAAATACAAATTGAAAAGGGTATTGAATTTAATTACGATGCTTCTAATTGTATACAAATCATATTGCAGTACCTTGTTTATATTTATGTTTTTCTTGTTATGTAATCTTTCCGCTGCAGCGCAAGGGGAACTCCGGAGTCCAATTAAATAAATTCGTTACTGATATAATGCAGCTTTATTGCAATTTGCGTGGAATAAGTCTTAGGGATGGAAAAATATTTCTTGCGCTTCATTGGGGATGGTAATGCTTCCCGGCTGCCGGGAAAAGATGACAAATTAGAAATAAACTGTCAGTAAAATGTCGCATTAAGGTGGCTCATTAAGTTTTTCATTCCCCTTATATTTCTAATATATTGAAGCTACAGATACCATTTGCTTACTAAAAAAATGTATGAAAAATTAGCTTTCTGTCAACTAATTTCAAGAACTGGCGATGTTTGGAAATGATTCAATTTAAATGCGTTTTTTTTTTTTTGCCGAACAAATTTACATTAAAAACTGAAAAATTAACGATTGCCAGTAGCTGCAAATCCATGAAATTCAGATCACCAAAAGCTATATTATTATTCATTTGTTTATAGATAAATAACAACTTTACTTTAATATGTTCCAAACGTGTGAAAAAATAACAAATATGGAAAAAATTACAATAAAAGGTTATAAAGAACCTTTAGAAGTTATACTTTGAAATATACTAATAAACTCTACATTTTGATGCGATTTCGTTATTACATTTTGTTATAAACACATGTATATCTGGTTTTTATCCTTCTTGGTACTGGATAGAGTTAGTCCTCCCCAGTTAGACGAGTGTCTTTTAAGGCAAAACAAAAAAAAAAAACTAAAAATGGGAAAAAATCTAAAGGAAAAAAGATATCGTGCTCTCTTTCTAATGATTCCTAAATATTTTATCTGTAAAATTGCATTCTAAATCTTTTTAAAAAGAAGCTAAACTGATTTTATATTTTAAAAAATAGTTTAAAAAAGATTATTATACAAAAAACTATATATTTTGTTCAATACGGCGGTTATCATTTATTGGTAAGGTGTCCTGAAACAGTTTTTTTCTGGTAATTAAAAATACACTTGTGTACTTAAACCGCATTTTGATGTAGTTCTTCGCCGAAGATCAAAAATCTCTTTTCTTATCAACATCAAACCCATCGACTTGCGACTAACAAGTTTTCTTTAAAAAACTGCACAGCATTGCGTACACTCCAGCACTGCATTCATACACTCCAGCAAAGCTTATTAGTATATATATATATATATATATATATATATATATATATATATATATATATATATATATATATATATCTAATCAAACATAAACCCTGCTAGAACTTTAGCATACAATTCAATGTAACTAATTCCTGATTCGTTCAGTAGAGTTTTGTTCTTGTAAATAATATTCATATTATTCTTTTGCTACTTGAAATTATTTCTATTGGCGAGTACATGTACATTAAAAAAGAAATATAGGCACACCATGAATGAGAGAAACCATAATCGCTGAATATTGCAAGAATTATTCACGACACAAAAACAACCGCATATATGCGATTTGAATAGCGCACTGAATGAAGCGCGCGCGTCACCACATTTTCTTAAGTTGTCCCTTTCTAGTATGTTGGACTGCTGCTGCAAAGAGTACACAATAATACTGTGCGCCAATAAAACATAATATTGCAGTCACTTTAGCAAAAAAAGGGGTAAATCTCGGAATGAGAGATAATAAACTGGAAATTGGTATACACCTTTATTTCGGCGTTCTATGCGTTGTCTTAAAAGTCTCGTAAAATCTCGTGTCTCGAATCCCCGGGTGGAAAACTCTTAGAATTAGAACGTAGAATGCCAGGAGCTTAAAACAGGATAAAAAGCTTCCGAACATAATTAAGGAAATGGATCGTTTGAGGAGAGACATAATGGGAATCAGCGAAACTAAATGGCCAGGTAAAGGCAAACATCTTACCTCGGAAGGTAAAGTGCTATACTATTCTGCAGACAATAAACCATCAGAAACTTATGGAGTAAAGTTTCAAACGGTGTAATTGACTGTATACCCCTTTCGAACAGGGTAAAGATGATAATGCTGGACGCAAAACCTTATTGCAACAATATCATTCAGGTGTATGCGCCCACCGAGCAAAAACTGCAAGAAGACGTAGATGAGCTCTATTCTGAGATTGAAACTTTACACAGGTTTACTAAAAATCATGAGGTTAATATCGTAATGGGGGACATGAACGCTAAAGTGGGTTCGAATACTGCTCCAGGAGAGACAGGCGAGTATGGGTTGGGTGTGCGTAATGCGAGAGGAGATACCCTGATAGATTTCTGTCAGGAGCGTGATCTCGTAATTGCAAACACACTTTTTAAATTACCATCGCGTAGGCTGTACACCCTGGACCTCACCAATGCACTTTATATAAACATAGAATCTTTTGAGATGTGGTGCTACCGTCGAATGATCCGTATAAGCTGGACCCATAAGGTTAGCAACGAAAAAGTGCTTCAGCGTGCTGGTACGACCCGAAAATTGTTGCACACCGTCAAAAAGAGCAAGATTGAATATCTGGGCACGTGCTGCGGCATGATATATATCAGCTGCTTCAACTGATATTGATGGGCAAAATTGAGGGTAAATGACGCCGTGGAAGGAGGAAATAGTCGTGGTTGTGCAATGTCAGAGAGTGGACCGGGATCACCAGTACGGAACAGCTTTTCCGGATGGCGCAAGACCGACAAAAGTATTCAGAGCTAACGGCCAACCTCCAGTAATGGAGAGGCACTTCGAGAAGAAGAAGGTACAAATACTTGCATGATGCGTGCTTTGGCTAATTGCAATACAAATACATATAATATGGGAAATTAAATCACTCTAGGAAAGCACCTACTTCTATACGAATTTAACCATTTCAACATACGTATTAAGTAGGATATGAGAATACTTATATTTTAATAGCTAAAGCAATTGTATTAAAACAGTATGTCATTATCTTCAAATAGCTCATTTTACGTATTTAGTGTTCTTGTAGCAATTTGGCCGTAGCAGTGTAGCAGTAACAAAGCAGTTTGGCCGAAGTTCGTATTAAATGTAAATTGGACACATGAAAGAGATTGTCGGTCCTTGCTGGCTTTGAAGGAACGCGGTATATGGGAAACGTTATTTAGTAGCTAGAGGCGATATACATTGTTGACAGTTTTTAAAGAAACTTCATGTCGGTTACCGTTATTACATTTTCCAACAAATCCTAGACATAAAGAATTCACAAGAATTGATAGGTACTTATAATTTATTATTCCATTACTTAAGAGGACCTCTAAACATAATATGCCTAGGTTTTTACTTTTTATGTCTAATAGTGCCTGATATATAATAAACCCGATCATGACCAGTGGAGGAGCGTTGTCCACTACAACAGGCGAATCCGTCACCCCAGGCTGGTATAACAATATGTGATCGTTCTTTTAGCCGTGGGATAAGCGTAGAAGACTTATAGACAATACAAATCTACTATCTAGCTATGCCAACATGCCTGTCAGAGGCCAACGCCTTACGGCAAGGCACCAGGAAAGGTCCTCAGCGGGCAGCCTCGCCCGCTGACTACCAATTCGGAAGAATATCTCCGTCTGCAATTAACTATCAGGATACCTCCTTCCTCCCGACTGGTTACAAGTTCGAGATCGCTCGCGCGGTCCTCTCCCTTATGAAGCGCTGATACGGTGTCTACCGAATCTATCGCGGACCACGGAATTCTTTGCCCTGCTCTTCGCCCGGTATCGGGTAGCCGACTGGTCGTTTCAAGAGCAGGGCTATCAGAGAGCAAATAGGCCCCTAAAGGTCCCTAAATGGCAATCATGACTAGGTCGGTTTTTAGTAGATTTAGTCAGATTTATTTACCTATTACGCAAAAGAAGCCATTAGTTACTATAACAATGTATTCAACCAGCACGTTTAAAATTACTGAGGTTAATCAGTTTGTCTTTAATTTCAAAATCATAAAAATATAAACGATATACATTGCATATCGCATTGGTTAGAGCCCACTAATTGTGTAATTTTGCATCATTCTTCCCTCTTAATACTGTATGAGTAATATACAATCTGTTTACTACCCAATCAGATTAAAAGCTTAATTTAATAAATTCATTTAAAAAAACAAAAACTACCAGATGGCCAGATATCGTTTCGCTTTTAACGTACATACAACGAAACTTACCGTTTGACGTATTTTTTGTTAAACTTTACTCAATTATGGAATAATTAAATTGAATGATTGTATTAACTAATTGAAAGAGGGAAAACAGTGAAATTAAAAGATATATTATTTAAAATATGATTTAGGGTGATTAGAATTTTTCTTTAAAAAAAACCAATGTAGTATATTTTTAAATTTAACCAATAAACTGAATTTATTGTAAAATCTTTTTTCATTTTAAGGTTACAGTCATGGATTTAATATAGGTACATATAAAACGTATAAATAGGTGTACATAATGGTGTTTTTTTAAGATAAAATTAATTTAATGGCTAGGTATGAATTTGAATGATTTTATGGTCAGGTAGAGAATTTTGCAGACCACTCTGTTATTGAAGTCTTGTAGAATTTCTTCCAAACATGAGAAAATTGAAAAGGAAATAAATTTTAACTCACAACTAGATTATATCAGTTTCCAATAGGATAGTTATATGAGTATTCCAGGTTGACGATGTGACATGTATGATAGATATGGCTAAGTTTGAATGAGTCAGTTGTTAGTCACCGTTCTAGACATATCTTTACTGCAATGCACAAGATTGTCGTGCTTAGCGCAAATGCATTACAAATCTCAAAGGTGTAATAAATATCCACGATGATTTATTGACCTTTAAGAGCGTCACTAGCAGAGCCACTACTTTGTCACGTTAATGGAATTAATAGGGGAATGTAAACGAGCCCCAAGGGCCTCGTTTCGATGCAGCAACGGAGATACTGGGACAACGCAAGCGACACGACGATCCGACCAACGAAGCAACGATCCAACGAGACGAGCGCGATATAGGTAGCGAATTAAATACCCACAATATCTTAAAGAAAACGGTGTGATACAATTTGGTAATATGTAATTTAAAAAAAATCGATTGTGTCACCCCATCGACTGATTTCATCTGAATATTAATTTATTAAATAAAATAGATGAGCGGAAAAACCCGTTTGGGTTCTTTTTGACAGTTGCTTTCGTTTTTCAGCTAGTCTCGCGCAGATCGGCGTTAATATGTAATAATTGTATGGGCGGAATTTTAATATTATTATTGTAGTTTGTAAAGGAGATTTTTCAACCAAAACTTTACAATGTGATTTCGGACCAACAAGTTATTGGTACAAGGTATCTGTATACCAAATTTCAAGTCCCCGTTTGAGTTCTTTTTCACCGCCTTCGTTTTTCGGCTAGCCTCACGCAGCTCGGCCTTAATGTTTGATATTTTTATGGGCGAAATTTTTATACTATTATTGTAGTTTGTATAAAAGATATTTTAATATTATTATTGTAGTTTGTATAATAGATATTTCAACCAAAACTTCACAATGTGATTTCTGACCGACAAGGTCTCATAGTCTAATATTTCGAGATTATGACTAGTGCGCGCCTTGGTGGACCGATTTAAACCACAATCTTTTAACTCTTACCTTTACCAAATGATGCCTGCATGCCAAATTTCAGCTCAAACCGATAAAGCATTTTGGCGCTATCGTGGAGAAATACAGACGTGCAGACAGATTTTAATATGGAACAGGGTCTTAATCGTCTCTATTAAGCGTAATATATAAAGGGACACGGTCTGTTTTCACCTGTTTACACAGCCGCGTTCCACAAGTACACCATTTAACAACAGTAGGATGGGAGAAGGCGGTGATTCTGGAAAAGAAAAGGATTGATATTTGATACTACCTGTGCTCCTAATAGGTACATAATGATCAGCAATTAAATAATTCAGACGCAATATTGCGGAACTTGCCAATTTCAAGCGAATGATATTTCTAGAATCGAATAAATCATTAAAAAAATATATATTAAAAAAAAGTAAGTTACCAAAGAGAATGGATAGACGGCAATATCCTACATCAGCTAGTCAAGCTACAACATAATTGTGTACAATTTAATACAAGATTTAAAAAAAAATAACAAACAAGCTCGAAATGAATAGAATCCTATTTGAGACGAATAAAAAATCTAAGATTTTAATTTTGTTTATTAATGCCCGAACCTCTACACGCTCCCAAAATTGGAATGCAAGGTAAAGATTCTGGCCTGGCCTTATTATTTTTATTTATTCTGGAAATAAATAAAAATAATATTTAATACTTTATATAGGCATCCAAAATCCCTTCCTCCTCTCAATCTGATATTATTGAATCCCTTAAATACTGTACTCCCGTACAGTGAATCGTAGCTGCTCGAACAGGTAAAAGCGAGCAAATAGTTAATTATTCCAAATAGTTAATTATTTTTCTAGACTATTATTCTAGATTATAACTATTATTCTACTATAGACTATTATTATAATTCTACTGTTAATAATATTATTATTACTCTACTCCATTACTATTACTATCATTATTATTCTAATATATAAATCATTATTCTAGACTATAGCAAACGAGACGGAGACATCCGTTAGAGCGTAATATTAAACGATTATATTTACATATGTATATCTAATGTTTATCTAACCTTTTTTATTATACTAGTTACTCCTTTTTAACAATTTTAATACTACATATTTATCTAATTATTTGATTGCTAAGAAATGCCATTACCATACTTTTCAGTTGTGCTAAGTTCATCGTCCAAATATCCAATTCTGGCTCAGTCGAACATAGTGCATTTAGGGTACGAAGCGTCCGCACTGTGAAGCAGTGTTGAATGTATAATGTAATGAAGTATTAAAATTTTTAAAGTAGGCTGACGATTCAGCCTACTTTAAAATTTAAAGCAAAAATAATAAATTAAATGTTGTGTTTTAAAGCTTTTACAATTAAGAGTTTTTATTGCCTTAACTTAAACAATTGATTAAATTATTTTGATACAGTAATATAGGTCAGACGTCCATTTTAGCATTTTAGCATAAATGATTGCCGGAAAATAACGTTGCAGTTAATAAGAAAAACATAACAAGAGAGTTTCTTCCAATATATTTCTGAAGACATTCAAAACCTATTCAAAAAATTATAGGAAATATTTCACGACTATTAGTTTGAGTTTAATTTAAACCATTACAGCAATTTATGTTTATTTATGGGCGGGTTTTTATCACTGCAGTTGAACCGTGGGCTCCGCGTGTTTGGTTTAGAAAATGTGGTTTGCGATTTGATCCAGAGTTGGTTCAGACAAAGGTATTATACAGGACAACGTCGATTCTTTGGTGAAGTATGTCAGATATGTCATTGCTCTGAAACCAGACAGAACGCCTCAGATTCTCTTGGCCAGAAAGGTGTCCTCCGCGTATCAGTTACTATCAATCGATCAACTATTACGAACGCTCCCGAGTTTTTTTAATTTCGGTATTACTAAAACTCATCTTCGGTCGCCCCTAGAGGGGAGTAGTCGCAGTTCCTCCGACGCGAGAATCGTTTCTATAGTTATCCGCATTACGAATGCCATTTCGCGTCCCACAAATTACTTTTTAGCAGCGATAGCTTATTGGCTCTCGTTTCGTGATATTTTTAAAGAAATCTCTATATTTTCTGAGAATATCTCTAAGTAAAATTGAATAATTTTCATCGTTCTAGTTTCTATAGGAGGGATACTGAAATAAAACAATATAATTACGTTTCTCCGCTAAGTTTTTTAACGCCGGGTAATTAAATTGTGTCGCCAAAAATAGCGTTTGGAAATATGTATTTATTTGGTACCCATAGAATAAGTTAGTTTATTTTATATAATAAAGTTTAGTGCAAATACATTATTTTTACTATCCTGGCAAAAGGAAAGTATTGCGAACGCGCTAAAAAAAAAAATTTGAAATGAAGTCGGATATAGATTTCGACCAGCCCCGACACGATCAAAACCATTTCCAGACTGAAGTCTATCTGTGTGTGTGTGTGTGTGTGTGTGTGTGTGTGTGTGTGTGTGTGTGTGCGTGTGTGTGTATGTGTGTGTGTGTGTTGTGTGCCTGTGTGTGTGTGTGTATATTTCTAGCGCCTAAATGCTTTATGCGACTGAGCTGAAATTTTGAATACAGGCATCATTTGGTCATGACAAGAGTTGAAAGAGTTGCAATCGGTCCACCAAAGGGCGCTAGTCATTCTTCAATCTAGAAATATTGGACTTAGAAACATAAAATTCGGTACACAAATGCGTCGTAGGGCCGAAACCACATTGTAAAAATTCGGTTGAAATATCTTCTATACAAGCGACACATTTAAAAAAAATCCGCCTTATTTAAAAAAAACACTACTTCATATTAGATTTTAGCCATATTAATACCACATAAATACTACAAAAATACTAGAAATATACTACATTTGCCATCATAAACACTTGACACAATCACTATCGGGTGGTAGGGGGAGTTGGCGTGGTGGGAGGGGGGAGTTAGCCAGAGGTTGAAGGGGAGGGGAGGGGGTGAAGTTGGAGAAGAAATGGGGAAGGTGGCAAGGGGAACGGGGGTTCGGGGGTAGTGGTATTTGGAGGAAGGGGGAGGGTGTTTGTCGGGATCGGGGGTTGGGGGTTGAGGGGTTCGGAGGCTTGTCTGCTTGCCGGGAAAGTCTTGGGGTGACACAACCAGTTTTTCTTTTTCAATAACCCTTATATAATATATTATTTTTGGTAATTACTGCAATCTATTAGATAAACTTTATACCTGTGGCGCAATTTTCAGTTATTGTGACAACACTTCATATATCAGCGGTAAAAGGCTGAGTAAATATCATGGAAGGTATTAAAAACTCTTTGGCAATAATGCTAATTCACACTGAGCAACAGAAAACTATTACGCCGTACTGTATTTTCTATTCGATGCTTCAAAGCATCGAATAGAAAATTACACAAAACCATCCCTCCTGGGATTAAAATCCGCACATCTGCAAAATGTCACCCGTTCGTCGTTTCGTAGACCGCTATGACGTTGATAGATTGGCATAGTCAGCCCGCCCTACACTAATGCTATTGTACTTTCGACTTAGTTAGGTTTGGGCTTACACTCAGCAAAACGATTATGTTTAATAGAATTTAAAAGGTCAGCTTTTTTATCCGAAAAAGAGCTGCAAATTGAAAATTCGATGTATTTTAAAGTTAATCAAAAATACTTCGTTTGAAATATCCTAATAAAAAATAATGAATACTCCTCGAATAAGCATGGGTCCAAAAAAAAAACATTCATGTACGAGAAGAAGAAGTAGGTTGGTCCAGTATAATATCTGAATAAAACAGTTATGAGTTTTGTATATATGCCTATATTGGCATAAGGGAATATTAGTATAAGGGAAGAGAAGGTATATTGGCATAAGGGAAATTATATTAAAAACTTGCAGCCCTTTTAAGAATACTCTCGCGATTGGACCGCTTTCAGCGACTAAAAAACGACAATCGGCATTACGAACACTCCGCCATCGCTATCGCATTGAAATGACCGTTTCTCGCTTTGCCATCGCTGCTCAAATCATGAACTGCAGAAACCCAACTGGATTATATAGGGAAGCCTTTCATATGCAATATCTATATTTCAATATTCTGGCAATGTTCATTCATAGAAATAATAATATTATATTTTTATGTATTTGACCTGGAATATTCTCAGCGATATGGCCACTGCAAGAGTGAAAACGATGGATATAATGTTTCAGTAATTACGATATATCAGTAATACTTTGTGAATTGTTAATTTGATATTATTATTTAATAATAATAATACTTTTTAGGTTTTGATGGCGGGGTTATTTGAGTATCTAGATACTTCTATGCTGCACAAAAAACAACAAATATATTTGTTGCGGGTAAACTAGTAAGTTATACAAATTATATGTATTTGAAAGTATACAAATAACGACTATATTTCGGTAAGATTTTTTAAATATAGTATATATTTATGTAATAGACTATATATTATATATGTTTACTATAATAGTTTCAAATCCTCATACCAACCATTTTATTAACATATTAAATACATAACTTACAGTAAGAAGAAGATGTTTCAAATGTTTGATAGGCAAAAGCTAAAATATTCATTTTATAAAATGGAATATATTTTTAATAGTTCTAGTTATGATTATGAAAGACTAATCCTATTATAACGTATAATTTATATCTAATTTAAGCATTTTCCCCTTAGACATTAATTTGTCACTAACTATTGCACAGTTTATGGAGGATGTTCTGAATTATACAGCATAATTGAAACAATTGTGATGAGGTCGGGCGGATGGCGCACTGTGACCGATTTGGCTGAAATAAATAAAAAATAATACTTTTTCGTTGATATAATATTCTCTCTCTCTCTCTCTCTCTCTCTCTCTCTCTTTATATATATATATATATATATAGTTAATATTTGAATGGTTTTTTGTAAAATTTCTTTTTTTAAGAATTCGTTTAAAGGATGACACTTTGATGAAAAAATAAAAAATAATAAAAGCCACTTACATGGCTGGAAGGTTTTCCCGGACTGGATTGGGAAATGCTTATTTTAAATGAGATGTATTCCTGGATGAGCACCACTTTCGACAGTGCAATGTAGGTTTAATGGGATCCCTTTATCGCTAGCGAACGATCGCCCTTCATCCACATCTCAAAAACCAAGCGTATCCTATTGCAAACCAAAATAAAATGTCTTTATTAAAGACAAATTAAAGCAAAAACAATGAAAAAAATCACAATGAATCGTCTCTTCAATGCGGAATGACATACCGAAAATTCGATTTGACATTCAAAATATATCCACTCTTTAAAAGGACGATATACCATTGCTTGGCTCGCCATCAGCCAGCCATTAAATGAAAATAAAAATAAAATACTTCATTTGCTCGTTGCCATGAAATAAGATATAAATCGTAATTTCTGGTGGAGAACTTTATACTTAAGGCTATATGATATTTACAAGAGTTCAAAACATAAGATAAAATTGTATAATATTGTTAATATTTGATTGGTTTTTTGTAAAATTTCTTTTTTTAAGAATTCGTTTAAAGGATGACACTTTGATGAAAAAATAAAAATAATAAAAGCTACTTACATAGCTGGAAAGTTTTCCCGGACTGGATTGGTAAATGCTTATTTTAAATGAGTATATTTCTAGTATATATCATAATTTCAATTTGAATATATATATATATATATATATATATACTATATATATATATATATATATATATAATATATAGTATATATATAATATATATATATATATATATATATATATAATATATATATATATATATATATATATATATATATATATATATTATACTATATATATATATATAATATTATATATATATATATATATATATATATATATATATATATATTTCAAATTGAAATTACGTTTATTACTAAATAAATGAAATGATAAAATAATGAAAGGGCACTTATCTGGTCTGTGGCGACCAGGAGTGACTCCACGCCTTTTTTCTTCTCTCTTTCAGTGTTTGCTAAGTGTTTCCTGCTGTCGTATTGGAACCTGATCAAACTGGCTTCTTACCGTCTCCTACAGCGGCAACACAACAATGCGAAAGACGAGAATGAATGCTGGAAAATAATAGGCGATTAGTGTTTCTTAAATATTAATGATTTTTATAAAATGTATATCAATATTTCGGCTCAGCCGTCGTCAAGATATGTGACATTCATGACACGGTATGTCATTCCGCATTTAAGAGACGATTCATTCTGATTTTTTTCATTGTTTTTGCTTTAATTTGTCTTTAATAAAGACAATTTTATTTTGGTTTGCAAAAGGATACGCTTTGTTTTTGAGATGTGGATGAAGGGCGATCGTTCGCTAGCGATAAAGGGATCCCATTAAACCTACATTGTACCGTCGAAAGTGGTGCTCATCCGAAAATACATCTCGTTTTAAACAATAAGCATTTCCCAGTCCAGTCCGGGAAAACCTTCCAGCTATGTAAGTGGCTTTTATTATTTTTATTTTTTCATCAAAGTGTCATCCTTTAAACGAATTCTTAAAAAAAGAAATTTTACAAAAAACCAATCAAATATTAACAATATTATACAATTTTATCTTATGTTTTGAACTCTTGTAAATATCATATAGCCTTAAGTATAAACTTCTCGACCAGAAATTACGATTATATCTTATTTCATGGCAACGAGCAAATGAAGTATTTTATTTTTATTTTCATTTAATGGCTGGCTGATAGCGAGCCCAGCAATGGTATATCGTCCTTTTAAAGAGTGGATATATTCGAATTTCAAATCGAATTTTCGGTATGTCATTCCGCATTTAAGAGACGATTCATTCTGATTTTTTTTCATTGTTTTTGCTTTAATTTGTCTTTAATAAAGACATTTTATTTTGGTTTGCAAAAGGATACGCTTTGTTTTTGAGATGTGGATGAAGGGCGATCGTTCGCTAGCGATAAAGGGATCCCATTAAACCTACATTGTTACCGTCGAAAGTGGTGCTCATCCGAAAATACATCTCGTTTAAACAATAAGCATTTCCCAGTCCAGTCCGGGAAAACCTTCCAGCTATGTAAGTGGCTTTTATTATTTTTATTTTTTCATCAAAGTGTCATCCTTTAAACGAATTCTTAAAAAAAGAAATTTTATATATATATATATATATATATATATATATATATATATATATATATATATATATATATATATATATATATATATATATATATATAT
>OX155980.1:26950851-26990851 GCA_944548615.1 Micropterix aruncella
AAAATAATAATAAAAGCCACTTACATACATTGTACATAGTGGAGAAAGGGGGTCCCTTGTTTGAATTATGGATTGATTTATATTTAAACGAGATTGGTTGGTTGTCTTTGACTTGCGAACAGAGATGTAGGTTTACAAGGCCTTTTAAATCTAGAAACACTCACCCTTCAAACAACCAATCTCTAAACTAAGCAACCATCCATAAATACACCATTTAGGTTAATATAAACTTTCCAAATAATTGGAAGGAGCTGAGTGCTTCCTTTCATATAGATAAGGGCATATCACGCTATTAATTTTAAGGTTTGGCTTACTACTTTTGATCGCAGCTTCTTTATAACCACTTTTTGAAAATAAAAAAGAAAATTCGAAATTTTAAATTTTTCTATCTGTCACCTGTCATCTAGTTTTTAAGAAGACGGCATAAGTCGACAAAAAAACAAGTATTTCATTGTTTTTTTTGCTCGAACTAAGATCAAATCGAGTGATTTTATTATTTAGGAAGGATGGTTGCGTTGTTTTTTATTTTAAATATATATATATATAATATATATAATATAATATATATATATATATATATATATATATATATATATATATATATATATATATATATATATTATATATATATATATATATATATATTATATATATATATATATATAATATATATATATATATATATTATATATATATATATATATATATATATATATATATATATATATATATATATATATATATATATATATATATATATATATCCACCAGGACCCCAGATAAGTAACTTTTCATGAATCTAATTTTATATATTATTGAAAATAATATATATATATATATATATATATATATATATATATATATATATATATATATATATATATATATATATATATATATATATATATATATATATATATATATATATATATATATATAATATATATATATATAATATATATATATATTATATATATATATATATATATATATATATATAATATATATATATATATATATATATATATATATATATATATACACTCTTGCGAGCAACTAAATCGACTCACCCCCTCAGTGCGAAAAACAACTTATTTTTTTCAAAAATGACTGAATAGATCCATACAATTATATACTTTTAAAAAACCCTTATTTTGTTAGATATCCGTTAATACCATAATCATGAAAATCCGCCTTAGGATAGAAAAACTGGGGATATTTAAAATTATATTAAAACGGAAAATTAAAACCCAAGAAGGAACGTTAATTAAATTAATATTTAGAGTAAATATAGAGGAATAGAAACTGGCTTGAGGTATTCACTGTAGCAATAAAGCGCTAACTACTGAGTCACAGCTTATGCATGTTAGTCGTACTAATGTTATTATATGACTTCTAGTTCTTCGGACTTTTCTCTAAAAAAATATGCAAACAAATTTTGCTATATATATTATAATATCGTTACAAAATTGACCACAGTGCGGTAAGGCATAGTGCTGCTCGCAGCACATGGACACATATTGAATCATCAGCACATTGCATTGTCATATCGCATATGCCCACGGCCCTCGTCCTTCGCCCTTCACCCATCGCCCTCTGCCCCGAACTTGGTTCAGAGTAATCGAAGAGCTCGTTGCAAGCACATGAATTAGAAAAGTAGCTCAGCTTGGAACAGTTATTCTAATATTTTAGAACCTCTAAACCAAAATCGGCAAAGAATCAAAATCAAATGTATTCCTTTTATAAAATAGAAATATAAAAAATACAATGAAATTCATAGCCTAAAGCTTGCCCTTTCGTGGAATTAGGAACAACACCGATAATTTAGAATAAATTCCGAAAAATTGGAAAATTGGACAACTATGTGCACGGATGTATATGATGCATGTTAGTAGTAATCAGTGTATGGGGCTCCGAGAACATATCAGTAAAATAAACTTGAAATAAATCACTATTGCCTTAACCTAACTAAAATATCCATTCTGCAGTTGATCAGGTACGCCGGAAATTATTTATGGTACTGATAAAATTCAGACATACTGGTCGAGGATATTTTAAATATTATAATTCAGGCGGAGGGGAAAAGGTCACTTTTGACTTAAGGTATCGATTAATAAATTGGTTTTTTGTGTACCATAGAGATTTCGAAAGAGAGGCGTGAATTCTTATTATCAAACATTACAGACGAATTTTAGTATTATAGAAGTAGTTTTTTATTACTGATTTTGTAGGATCGATATTTTGGTTGAGAGAATAGTGATTTTATTAAATAAATCAGTTTTTAGTAATGTATCACGGGATCCCATATATTACCTACTCATATACGCAGATATCAGGTTCAGGTGCTAAATCTACTGACTTCAGAAGACTTGAGTAATTTAAGACTAATATCTAATAAAGGCGCTATTAATTGTCGTGGGTGTCATATTTTAAACCATTTGAAGCGAGTAAGTTACTAATGAGTGCAATGCAAATAGTGTTAATGGTGCTTTTCGAGAATCGTGACTTCGATACCGAATATAGGATAATCAATTGTCCATCTCTGAATATAGAACAATCAAATGTCAATCAATCAATTGTTCTATTGGATGTCCTGGCAGATGCACCTAGAATTTTTCACTAAGCCTATTTGACAATGATATGAAGCTGAATACCGGCATATATGTTTATATTTATATACAACGTATATAGACAAAATATATTACATAGAAAATATCATCAAATTATAAACCTAGACCAGTATCAACTATTGATAATTAAAATGACTTTATACTACCGAATGAGTATTTTTATATTATCCTGAAAGCTAAAACGGTAAATGAGGTTATGGATGGAAGAGAATCAGCTAATTAGTAAGATAGAGATAGATGATGCGGGTGTCAGGTAAGATTTGGCACTTAGGTCATCGGAATCCTTTTGTTTTAGGTTGGGTTTTTTTTAATCAGTTTTATGGATGAAAGAGACACAGTAAATAAGCAAGAGCGATAGATACTCAGTGAATGGATAATAGGTAAGGTATTACGTCTGGGCATTGTCATTCTTTCGTTTTCCTTTGGGGTGTTCTGTTTTCTGTTTACTTGTGATTTTCTTTTCATTTTCTGGTTGTTTTACGATTATATTTTAACTAAACGAGTGATTCAAATAACGACCTATAAAGTAATGTTTGTAAATGTTTATTATGTAATAATTCATGCTTACACAATAAACATTATTTAACAGGATTTAAAAACTAGTGTATTTTATATTTTAAAAAATCCAGATATTTACAAAAAGTCGAATGTGTATAAATCCAATATGACATGGATTAATGGGTCGATCTTCAATATTATTACTTCTTTAAAAAATACAAATCATTGTTATAAGTCCCTTCTACTTGTTACACTCTAGGTACACCCTTTCTATAAGAATGCCCCTTCTCCTTTATATATTTGGGCAGACAGAATAAAAATAAACATTGCAAAATAAAATAAAAAAAATTCATAAACGGATTCACGGAATTAAAACGGGAATTTAATAGAGAGAGAATGAGAAAGAGAGGCCAATTGGCTACATGGTGATTTAAGTAATCAGGACCTCGATTAGCACTATCACGTCTTTCGGTCACTTTGCTTGACCGACTTTGAAATCATAATGAGACAATATCGACTGTATCTCGTTCAGCCTTTGTTCTTCATTTTCGCGATCAGTATAAAGATAGTCGATGTTATAACTCATCAGATATTTTCTTACACAAAAAGTAACGCGTTCTATTGCATAGAGGAGTATCATTTGTTATTGATCAGCCCTAGCGTCGTCTCCTATAATCCGCTATGATTATTACATAAATAGTTCATTCTACTGGCCCAAATTCCAAAATATTACTACTTTCGAACGCCTTTATTCGTGAAAGATATTGTCGGCGAATAATCAAAACCAAAAATAAATGAGGTAGGACAAATGTAGCGAGCTCTCGTACTAGTCGATCAAAAGCACCGCCACGATCCACTGCTAATATTGTCAGCTTGTCAGGCCATCAGTGAAGCCGTTGTTACTGCTCTATCGGGTTTAATTTTCCCTCCTCTCGTATGTCTACGCCATCACCGCTATCGGAGTGATCGCAAGAATAATGAAAAATGAATTATTCAGCACAAATAGTAGAATTCGTCGACTCCATTAGGGAATCTATGCAAGCTGACTGCGGTTGAATGGCACTCAACATTTTAAATCACATTAGCGAATTCTTCCATTACGAAAATATGCATTTAGGTCACAGTGCCGTACCATCAGCACCTAAAATTAGGAAACAACTAGAGCTGTCAACTACAGCCTGCGAACCCGACACCTCAGGAAGTTTTAACGAAATTTGATCGTTCTGTCATTAAATTAGAAAATTAGAAAACACTTAATTCTTAAGCCATATTCTTAAGCTTGTATTCATCTCATCCCAGAAAAAAATATTGCCATTAGGGATGACGTCTTGTCAAAAAAAAGAAAGATGGAGTTGTTTGATATAGTAGTACCTACATAGTAAGGAGAATCGCATGATTTTTACATGAAAAAATATTTACTTGAAAGTATATTACCTCTAACTAAATGACATCATTTTGTCATAATATTATAGAATCTTACTCGTATAAGAAGAACGGTTTGGTCACCTCAAGACTTTTCCGGCAAGTAAACCGCCCTCCCCTCTGCCCTACCCCTCCCCCCCCTGCTCCCTCCTTCCTCCGCCACAGCGACGACAACCACCAATTCCCTCTTTCCACTCGTCAATTCCTCCCCCCACCCCCAGTAGTATTTTCGTAACATTTTATCTTACTATATTTGTTGTATTTTTCGTGGTATGATAATGGTATTTTTCCAATAAGATGTAAAATTTTCTTAAATATGGCGGAGTTTTTGTGTCGCTTGTATATGAGTTAATCCAACCAATATTTTACAATGTGGTTTCGGCCCAACAAGGCATCTGTGTACCGAATTGTAAGTCTTTAAGTCCAATATTTCGATACTAAAGTTTGACTAGCGCGCCACTCTCATGAACCAATTTCAACCACAATTTTAACGATTTCTTTCCAACTCATACTATGATCGAATGTTGTCTGCTTGCCGAATTTCAGCTTAATCGGATGAATCGATTGGGCGCTATCGTGGGAGAATACTCAGGCACACACACGCAGATGCACAGAAGTTCGATCACAATACTTTCCCTCTGCCGGGAAAGTAAAAAAAGAAATTGATATAATTCTGATGTGGGCTTCTGGAACTTTTTATATTCGATGTTTAGCGTTGCGTACGAGTGCTTTATTCTGCATCGTTGCTTACGGGCAACATTACGAGCGGGCAACACATGTTACGGGTCGTCAGTTTTTTAGGTGAAATTATTTTCTATGGTATGCGGTGAAAGAGGAAAACGTAGTTAGAAACACAAATAACTACTATTATCATGAACAACAAACGGTTGTAAATATAATTCAAGCTTTTCTTAGAAAACACTCAATGATGGTTTTGTTTGATAACCTATTTTTTTCTATCTATTGTAGTCTAATTTTATTTTTAAAAATAGACGATGTTTCACATTGCAAAATTTTACAATAGATATTAGAAACAAATAAAGAAGAAGTTTGTAATCATCACTCCAAACTAGATAGAGAGAAAAATATCCACCTTACACTAAACGATGTTAACTATTGTTTTTATTCTTTTAATATTAGTTAAGTTTTAATTTAACGCAGGCAGAGCGAAGTTGGCGCGAGATCATTACCTTTAATTAATTAACTTGATAGCACAAAGGACGGATAAATTCATAGCTGCAAGTCTTATGAAGAATTTCATCAATCCGTGTAGCATAATTTGAATACTGCTGCATCGGAATTCCTCTTTTCTGTGAAAGTAATTTAGCAAGGAACTCATGTCAGTGATATGCAATTTAAGTGCCATGTTATATAATATAAATGCATTGGAAGTAGTCAAGGTTGTCCTTATTTCTTTTGACATTATTTTGTTACTTTGTAAAATATTTCAAGGCTAATATAAATAAACCGACTTGCTTCTCAGATATGAACCGATCTTGTTTCTATGTTTTGATTGAAATACTCATATTTAAAATAAATACAAATTAATAGTTTTCTACGTTGATTCCTCTCATATCATACATTTTTGCCCGTGGATTCAAAGTTTTAAAACACCGCACCATTCAAAAAGAACTAGAAAGTATCTTTAATTACTTGCACATAAACTACGTCATCTATGTTGATCGTAGTGAACGTTTCTTTCCAAGTACAGTTTTAGGTGGACCAAAGCTATTTTAATCTCCAGACTGTTCGGAGCAAGTTCTTAACCATGTTTTTGAGATCAAGACTGTACGTGCTCGGTCCTTTAAGGATCTCTTAAGGGTCGGAGCCATATAAATCCGTAAAACAACTCATATTACTGAAATATTGCAACTACTGAAATATTGCGAAGTACATAACTATAAATTATATAATCTCTTATTTCGCCCTGTTTACAAATTTAATCAAAGTAAAAAGAGGCTTGTTTGTTACTGGTCAAAAATGTAACCAAAGACCTCATTCGTGCCATGTCATGGATTAATATCTACTTCTTTTTCTCTCAGTCAAAGTATAAAATCATTGGTGTTTCAGAAATCTTATTTCTTTATCTATATGTAGGACTAAAACAGCTTTAGACTTTAACTGTTCGATCTCAACTGCGTGTAAAGATTTCCTGCGTTGCGCGCATGCAAAATCAGGGCAGCGTTGGCTTTCATGGTTGTTTTTTCTCGATTTAGGATAGTTACTACTCTTAATTTAGAAATTTCACAATGAGTTGGTTTATTATCATTCGATAATCTCTTACGATAACCCTACTAAGAAGTATTTATATGGATATCTGCATATACAATTCTTGTAAGTGTATACCTTGTTATTGCTTTCGATCTATAGAATTTACATGCAATTCAGTTAGCTTACTAAGTTAATCTCAACGGTAAATGGTGTCGCAACAGGACAATCAAACTCAAAATGTAAGATAAGGCGGAACTAACCCCTAGGCCACTGTGTCGTATAGTTTTTACATAGAAAGGAATTATTTAGTATAACCGTTTATTTGGTTGCATATGAACCGGATATTCGGTAACCGGTATCCGGTTCGATCACCAATCGGCGCATCACTAATTCTCATCCATTTACAAGATTTGTTTGCAAACGTACCCTATTTAATCTCAATTAAGACAATTAGTTAATGTACGTTTTAAACTAATTAAGACTTTTAAGAATGTTTAAATTTCTCATTATCATTTAGAAAAAAATAGTTTTTTTCGAATATAACATTTTTGTAGATTTTATTATCTAAATTTTAATGAAGCTAAACAAGTAAAGATTTTATAGTTCTTTAGAGGAATAATTAACTTAATGTATTAGAAATTGACACGGCGATTTTATTGTAAAAATCGTAATCTAATAATTATTTGGCCCATTTTTATCCTAATTTCTCCGCGTCTAACTTATAAGTTATAAATCTTATTTATTAAAAGTACTCTTAACGCCACCGTAGAAGAGGTTACAATATCGGAAGCAAATTGTTTAAAAGTAACTGTGGAAAGTACACTAGTAATAACCGCAATATATAGGTCTCCTTACACACAAAACACCACCAGTTTCACTAACTCGCTATCGGATATCCTCGAGATGGACAAGGGTAAGGACCAAATTCTGCTCGGAGACTTAAACATTGACATTTTAAATATAAAAAACATGCAAAACTATACAGATTACCTCTGTTTGCTGAGCGAGTGTGGTTTTATTCTGCGATTAATAAGCCTACAAGAGGAAAGGCTTGTTTGGATCACATATTTGTAAAGACTAAACTTGAGGCTGTAGGTATTGTATGTGATATGGACATCACCGATCATTTCTCGACTATACTAATGCTAAAAAAACACAAACATGCAAAACACGGAATACGCCAGAATCAAATGAAATTTTTAGACTTTCCTATGATAACAAAAGATATTGAACGAGTAGACTGGGCGATATTATTAAACCAAACTGACGCTAATACCGCTACAGATATTTTAATTAAGACTTTAAATGGCATCATTAAAACAAACACTCAACTTAAACGCGTGACACATAGGAAACGACATCTCAAACCGTGGATTACAGATGGAATCCTAAAAAGTATCAAAACAAGAGATAAACTCCATAAACAATTACGCCTTAATCCCCACGATTCCATTGCTAAATCAAAATTTATCGGATACAGAAACTTATGTAACAATATAATTAGTATAAGGAAGGATAATTATTATAAGCAAAAACTTAACGACGCATCAGCTAATCCCAAAGATACTTGGAAAATAATAAATGAATTGACATACAGACAAAAGCGTGACTATAAAAATATTACTGACCTGAAAATAAACGGCACAATAGTGAAAAACACCTCTTCGAACAGCCAATGGATTGCTGACTATGTAAATAACCACTATGCAAATGTAGGATCTCTACTAGCAGAAAAAACGATCCGGACTCTGCAAACCACTGAAACTGATTTAGCAAAATTAAAAGATACAAGAAGTTGCAATTCCGAATCACTGTTCTTTTCCCCCACAGATGTTGGCGAAATATGCAGGGTTTTAAGTGACCTAAAAGATACGAACACAACAGGTACTGATCAAATCTCGGTGAAAATTTTAAAGCAAAACATGGTCCACCTAGCATCCCCTTTAGCACACATAACTAACCTTAGCATAAGCACTGGTGTATTTCCAAATCACCTTAAAAAGTCTGTCATATGTCCCATCTACAAGGGTGGGGATAGAGAGGACGTCAGTTGTTATCGACCAATCAGCATTTTAAATTCTATCTCAAAAATAATTGAAACAATTGCAAAGAAACGTTTGGTTAGTTTTTTGGAAACCAAAAAGTTACTAGCGGCGAGGCAATTTGGTTTCAGATCCGGACGAGGTGCTCAGGATGCATTCCTATCCCTAACTACTTCTATTGTTAATGCCTTAGATAGTGGAGAAAAATGCATTGCGGTATTCTTGGATCTGGCCAAGGCCTTTGACACCGTCTCACATCGTATACTATTGAGTAAACTCCGAAATATCGGAGTGCGTGGATTACCATTAAAATGGTTCCAAAATTACCTTTCTGAGAGAATACAAACAACAAAAGTTGGTGAGACGGTCAGCTCGGAAGCACATGTTAGGTACGGTGTACCGCAAGGTAGTATATTAGGGCCAATCTTATTCCTCATCTACATTAATGACCTTACTAACATGACCTTTGAGGGAGGAGAAGCTATCTCCTTTGCAGACGACACGGTTATTGTATTCAGAGGCAAATCCTGGGACGATGTATACAATTATACTGAAAACGGACTATCTACAATCAAAGTATGGCTAAATTATAATCTACTGACTCTTAATGACTCTAAAACTAAATATATGACCTTTCAAATGAAGAAAACTTACGACAAACAAACCCAGCGCAAACTAAAAATCCACACTTGCAACACGGTCGTTAACGGCAAGCCTTGTACGTGTGCGGAGGTGGAAAGAGTAGATACAATAAAGTACCTAGGATTAACTCTGGACTATACAATGAAGTGGGAAGATCATATCAGGTGCACTGCAACAAAATTGAGAAAACTTGTACATATATTCAAGTTAATAAGAAATGCCGTATCCAAAGATTTAGTACGAACGATATATTTCGCATTGGCCCATAACTTACTAGCATACGGAATCATAGCTTGGGGTGGAGCCTCGCTGCAAGCACTTGATCCTCTAATTAAAGCCCAAAAGTCGCTATTAAGAGTAGTACACAAAAAACCCTTCCGGTATTCTTCTGAGAGCTTGTACAATGAATCTAAAGTCCTTGACGTTCGTCAAATATACGCTAAGGTAGTCCTACTCTACTACTATAATCATGACAATTATCATCTATATTCAACACACCATAAAGGAACACGAGTAACAACAACCAGACAGCACTTAATCCAAAAAAAGAGAACAAGTTTTGCACAAAAACACTTCTCTTACATTGCTCCTCGACTGTTCAACAAAATGAATAGTGTTTTTCCTGCAGGACTGAAATCTAGGAATAGTCACGGCGTAAAGAAAAACCTAACTAAGTCACTTTTGACTATGGGTCGACAAGAAACGGAGACATTAATAACATATATATTAAAATAGTGCACGATTTGTGAGATATAGTATATATATAGTATTATTTTATATTTATCTATAAAGTATATATGTATTTATATATGTATGTATATATATATGTATGTCCCAAAATTTAATATTATTACGCTTTCTTATTCTATTTTTAACTTCTCAAATGTACCATAATAATATACAAAGATGTATTGCAGCTAGTTACGTAAACCACTATACTTTTTTTTATATTAAGCCTACCTTAGTACAGGCGAGGCCTAGTTAGGATGGCTTTGAATTTTAAAAAATGATGTAATATTATTGATAAATAAAGAATTTTGAATTTGAATTTGAAAAAAATCATTATCAAATACATCTTTAATGGCATAAAACTAAATATTTATATAACATTTATCACTGAAACATTTGTAATGATATCTTTAATGTTAGTAATACTATCAGTTGTTTTGTCGTTTCCGCCTGTTGAGCTCTTAATATTACAGCCGATAGTTGTAGTTTTTATAGGAGGGGCGGGCGCAAAATTAACGCCGCATAATTTAAAAAAAACAGCCACATTGGTCGTTGCCATAGCTAATCCTGACTTTATATTGAATATGCAGCTATTGACTAGCGATTATTAGAATGAAAACATCCGTGAACTTTACGATATTCTCTAGATTAGTGTTTGTCTTTGTAGTGTTACCGTTTTTGGGAGATTTGATAAAAAACAACTCCTTTTGATCTTTTCTTTGAGCACAAATACCAAATAAAGTAATTATTTATTATTATAATTGTAATAAATAATTATTTTGTATTCTACAAAACTCTTTTGTGAATAAATAAATTACTTAAATAAATCGGAAAACGAAATATAACTGTTTACATTGCGTTTTTTTTTGTATACATCTTACAGTATATTTTAATATATTTATATTTTTATCTAAATTACTTTCCCGGCCCACCAAACGATCAGGAGAAAAAGTATTGTGAGCGCGCAAAAAAGAAAATCGGGATTAGGACGGAAGTACCCATGTAGAGCCCCCGAGACGATTACAACTATTTCCAGATTTAAATCTGTCTGTATGTCTGTCTGTGTGTACTCCTCCACAATAGGGCGCCAACGCCTAAAATTTAGTATGCAGGTGTCATTTGGTCATGACAAGAGATTAAAAGTTTGTGGTTAAAATCGGTCTTCCAGGGCGCGATTTCGAAATATTGGACTTAGATATTTATAATTTGGTACAGAGATGTATTGTTGGGCCGAAATGTGAAATTTTGGTTGAAATATATCATATACAAACTAAACTAATAATATTTAAGTTCCGCCATTCATTTTAATTAAATATTAACGCCAAGCTGCCCGAGACTAGCCGAGAAACGAACCGCGCTGCTCGGGGCCGTTGTTTCACGAAACCATAACTGGTTCGTCTACCGGCGGAGAGAGGGCGTTCATCGATTTTATTTATAAAAAAAATATTCAAATGCAATCGGTCAGGCAAAATCTTGGGTGGACACAACCGATTTTTTTTTGTTTTCTTAAACAGTCGATTTCGGAATCAATCTGAAGGTATGTTAGATTTCCCTATAACCGATTTGATTTACATGGGCTCGTAGACAAAACTAGCATGAAAAAAGTTTTAAGAATCCCTCACCCCCAGAAAACATCCCACGAAAATAGTTCTATATTAGATTGCCTGTCATGTGTGTGGATACTGATACATACAAAAATGACAGTGACTACCTCAGGCAGCAGTCAGACCATAACGGCTGACAACTTTATCGAACGAAGTATGGGCGAATAGCGAAATGAGACTGAAACATACGTTACAACGATAAAAGTGGACATTGTCTTAATATTTAACAATTTATACCAAACCCTGACATTTATTTTATAAAAGAGTACTTGTCCGGTAAAATGAGAACTGTGACAACTCTATATAGTCCTACGGGACTGCGTTGAAGGCTCTTGTTTTGCATGATGTGTCGTCCACCAAGAAATTCTCTGCGGCAAAATTATGTTGAATCTTTGATAAAGTTCATCCCCTTGCTTGACTGCACAATGTGCAGCCAACTTAACTGGGATTAATCTTTTCGTCAGCTTAGGTTACAATCTTTCAATGAAAATTTTTATTTCATCGGTAATATCGTGTAACTTACTATCAGATTTTAGATTCAGGTTTTTTTATAATCAGTCATACACAAGCTTATCAAAATATTAATTGAGCTAAAAGGGTTACAAATTCATAAAACACAATATTCATTGCGAAGAATTTATTTCTTTTGTCATTCAACTTCAATTAATTTTTTAACTAATTCAACAAAGGAAGGCAAAGTCCGGGAGCAGCGTTTAATATAACAGTAATACAGACTTTTTTTCATCACCTACCCGCGATATATTTGTTTTCGTTCAGCTTTCAATCTCTCTTTGTTTTTCAAAGCGAAATTTTACAAATATTTTCATTCAAAGCATCTGCCCGCTTTGTGCTTTTAATATTCACCTGCTATTATCCGAGTGACTTTCATAAAGCTAAAATACGAACGGGCATAGCTTTCATACCGACATTCCCTTTAAAATTATATTAAACCAATTAGGTTTATACTGCGCGGAATTTTGGTATATATGTTCATGAGTGTTTGTGCGAGTTTTACAAACACAGAAACAGTTATGTAACTCACGCTGACATGCATTACCACAATACAAGGAATAAGTCCCTATACGTCCAGGCATTGCACCCATCAACTAATGAATTCCAGCGTACTTCTCATTACATAAGCCTCAATTTTTATAATAAATTACCAGAAAACATGAAAGATATTGAAAATTATGACAAATTCAGGAAAGAGACGAAAAAATATTTAATTGAGAAATCCTTATATGACCTTAAGGAATTTTAATATATATATATATGTATATGTATGTGTATATGTAATTGGGCAAGAGCTGTATGGGAATGTAATTGGGCAAGAGCTTGGTGCTTTCCTTTATTTTTGTTTTTGTGGAACTCGCGCGGGCTTTCGTGGGTAGGTATGACATAAGCGGTGGGGATCTTTAGTTCACGAAATGGTGGTTTGCAGGATTCTCTCCTATTTAATCCGCGTATTGCTCTCACGGCTCTTTTTTGTAAAATAAATACCTCTTTAATATCAGTGGCATTTGCCAGCAATAGGATCCGATGTCCCAAGCGGGATTCGGCCGGAGAATGGTATGCACTCTCAATTTCCTTTTCGTCCAATATCCTTCTCGATCTGGATACCGCATAGCGGGCTTAACACAATTTTGGTTTGGGCTGGTCTATGTGGGTTTTCCGTGACATGTTTTAGTCGGTGTAAGTTCCTGGAAATTTAGTGGACTTGGCAATCTCAATAGAGTAATTTAACTGTTTTTCTTTTTTATTTGAGAAGTTTATCAACACTGCTTTGCTTAAATTGGCGACATCGGGTTCACTCTAAACTAGTCATTGACTTCAAAAAGTGTTTCGCTTGTTGGATCCTCCATTTTTGCTCTATAGTCACTTTCAAGAATGCGCGTGGTGTCGTCTGCGAGTTGGACAGTCTAGGCACATGTTATGTTGTCGGCTAAATCGTTACAATAGAGTTTGAAGAGGAGAGGTCCTAATGTTGAGCCGTGATGCACACCGGTGTTTACTATTTCACAACTCGATTGCTCAGCCTTTTCCTCAATTCCATCAATTATTTTAATCTCCACCACTTGCTGCCTGTTTTGTGGGTACGATTTAATGAGTGAATTGGCCGCTCCTCTAATTCCATGATGGTTTAGCTTGTCTACCAGGGTATTGATGTTTATACAGTCGAATGCTTTGCTTGGATCGCAGAACTTTTATACACTTTTTTTATACACTGTTAGCTTAGATCGCAGAACTTTTTATACACTTTTTTATAATTTAAAATGTAATTTCATTTGTAGAAATACTATTTGTTGTAATTTCGTAATGTTATTATATATATAATAATTTTTTGTAAAGTAATTTCTATACCCAGATCGGGTTTATGAAAATAAATTTTTCTTATTCTTATTTATTATTTAATTGGCTATATTACAGTGTAAACTAAATACTGCTTCATTATTACGTTGTTAATTTGATATTATGTCTATTAAGGGTTAGCATAATGCAAGCCTGAAAAAATAAATGTTGTAGTCTCAAATTTGTACTAGTAGTCTAATATTTTTTAACTTAATTTATATACAGACACCTAGATATCACTTAGAACCTAAAGCAGAAATTTGTTAAAGTCTTATCTTGTAAAATTCCTAAATACCATGAAAGTTTTTTTTAATTGGTTGTTTAGGTCTTTTCGAAGGTTGGGTCTTTACGAAGGATAGGTTGTTTAGGTCTTGACGAAATGGTAAAAATTCCATGCATTTTTGGTAATCAATTTTGAAATTTAATAAATACATAATTAATACAGGATGTTGATTCGATTCGGAATGTTTAAAGAGGTGGCTTTCCTTGTCAGGGACGCTCGCTTAAAAACATTGCGGCAGGTAAAATTATTGTCCACTGCTGTAAAAAGTGCGACTTTAGGGCAGCTTTGCACTCGCAATCAGAGTTATTCTAAAGGCAAATAAATTGTATTCCAGGAGATAATCCTGAGGCTTATTTTTTAAAATTTGTTGTGTGGGGCTTTTCTGAGGTTGTAACACTGCGACCATTGCTGACCTATTGTGTTCGCCACCTACTATAAATCTGCGCTAAGCCTCGTGTAATTTAAGAACCGCAACAGGCTTTTGGCGCCAGACCTCCTCAGGTTGGAGGTAATGACCAACCAAGTGGGTGTTATCTTTTACGCATCAGCGGGCCACACTTGCACATAAGGTGCAGGTGAGTTTTCTCTGCCTCTTGGCAGAACCTGCATATTTTGGTGTCCCAGAGCTTAAGATTGTACATGTGTCAGGGTGGCGAACGGTTTCGTGCAGCTTGGGCCACAAGATCCACTTCGTTCTCGGATCGGCTCAACTCACGATTCAGCTAATATTCAGAAGCCTCCTCGAGTGGAAGGCTACCGCGGGTAAGACTCCCGTGTCTCAGGCCTCAAACCTGGTGGACCAGTTTATCCCGGCGCCACTGGACGGTTTGCGCACCATTCGGTGAAGATAATCTGTTGTGCATTCTGACTAATTGCTGAATACTAATAGTCTTCTAGTAATATTTTCGTATTAGTTAAATAGTATTTTCTCACTAAATTTTTAATATTTTCTGTGGTATTAAATAGTATTTTTTCAATATGATGCAGGTAGTATTTTCTTAAATATGGCAAAGTTTTATAATTATTTATGTCGCTTGTACTCGTATATGAGATATTCTGAGTACAGAATTTGAAGTCTTTAAGTCCTGTAATTTGAGATTGAAGTATGACTAGCGCGGCCCCTCTGGTGGACCGATTTTAACCACAATCTCTTCAACTCTTGCCATGACCAAATGATGCCCGCATGCCAAATTTCAGCTTAATCGGATGAAGCGTTTTGAGGCAATCGTGAAGAAATACACAAATAAACAAACACAGAGATACACAGAACTGCGTTCACATTACTTCCCTCTGCCGGGAATTGGTGCTATAAAGTCGAAAGATCTTCCAAAAATTATGTTTCCAAAATTTATTGATTTTGAGGTACCCCACCCCATCGTAGCTAGGTTTTTACAATACTGTTTCGATCAAATACAAATCGCCTGGTACAGTTTATAAATGAATTGATATTCTGCGGTTTAAAGCGCACTTGCATATCTACCATATTAATTTTCCGTCTATGGTAAATTTACAGGACCAGTTAATTAAGTCGCATCAACGAAGTAGAGTTTGTGGATCGCCTACATGAAAAGCTTCTCAGATCTATTTTGCCTAAATTACGACGTTGGCATATGTGCTAATTTGGTTTATACTTTTGTGATATGTTTCGAAACCTACATTTAAAAATGATAAATGACTTCGCACATGTTTGTTGATGCCGCAATGGTTGTTTTTGATACCCGATGGGAAGTTTTCTTTATTGATAATTTCTTTGCATTTCTTGTGCTTAAAGTGGTAGTTTTAGTTACATATTATAAATGTTGTCGAAAAGTAAACAATTTCTGAAGTGGTAACACTAAAAAAAACCGGTGTAATGAACAACCGATTTTTCCGTCGATGGTAATTCGTATATTATTTAAGATGGGTGCATTTTTGGCAAAGTTTTCACCGTCTATGGCGCTTAACCCTATGGTCACCAATAAATACATGCAATATAAAGAAGTAGCTAGCCCTATATGGAAAAGACTTTTGATTTATTTAAATTGTCGGAGCTAATTGGTTTAGTGCAGTTGGACCACTTAGACCCATGTATTAGGGTCGGCCGAGCTCGTCAACACCCTCCCGGTAGCCTCCAAGCAAATGTGCAAGTCCGGGTAAGACTCTGTGCCTGCGGGCCGGTTCTCCCGGGAATCATACTTCGGGCGCTCCTGGATGGTTAGCGCACCGTGCAGCGTCAGCCAATCAACTGTGGATTCCACTGATACCCAGGGGCGTCTGGAAACGGCTTTGTTTCCTATAGAGCGGGGGTGGTTGCTGACCTTGTGGCGACTGCTACACAAGGGAGAGGACCGCGCAAGCAACCTTGAACCCTTAACCAGCCCGGAGGCTGGAGAAATCTAGCTGTAACTGGAAGCAAGGGCGCGAGTGTCGGCCCGCTGAGTTCAAACCCGGTTTCTCGCGGTAAGGAGTTGGCTTCTCACAGGCGAGTGACGTAACGACTGTGGACTGTTTCATCCCAAGTCTTCTACGCTCCCAGTGAGGGAGACAACGATCAAATATCATTAAAACTTCCTGAGTTGTTGGGATCGCCGTTGTAGTTAACAGGTCAAGTTGCCAGAGTTATACCTAAAATAAATTTGGTTTCAGGGGAAAACGTCTTTAAAAGGCTTCCATTCTAAGGTCCCGCCAGAGCTAGCGATGAAACGATCTTGTCGTCCAGAAATATTTTAATATATCTCGTGATCAAACGGTTGCGGCGAAAAGTGTTGTATAAATTCTAAATATAGACCATCATCCGTTGCTAAATGTATTCAACCTGCGTATTTGTTTGCTTACGTCATTGAGCAGAAAAGGGATCGGGTAGAGGTCTTGACATTCACTCCACGCGGCCAAAGAATTACTCATAACATCGTAAAGGTTGGTTACATAAACGATTCTTGCATCGTCGTGTAGATCTTGAGGTATTTTAAAACACGAGCTGAACAGGAAAAAAAATACGTCCGGTTGTGGTCCACGAAATAATATTTTTCACTCAAAAAAAAAACGGTAGTGGGGCGATACTACCTACCCTATTTTTTTTTTTTTACTAACTAGGTACGCTTTTATGAATGTACTGTCAAGTCTAATAACACTAGAAGGCGGATTTTAATTTAATGTGCCATGCATTTTGTGATTAAAGGCTCATCTTAGCACAATCGTTCCCTAGGTGGTCTTCAGTGGATTTAGACCAAGAGCCACCGTGACCACCTCGCGGGTGGCGGGGGGAGAGGGTGGAAATTTGATTCCGCCGCGCGTCACTTTGAACCCTCGGACTATAGGTAGTAGGGCAAGTAGGATGTCATTTTCAGATAACTCAATGATGACAAATTCATTTCTGCAAGAAAAAAATACCGGCCCATAAAAAATATATATGGTTATAACCCAAAAATCATTCAAATCTTTTATTTCATATATTCGAAGTTTACTATTTAACCATAAAAGGTATTGGTATGTAAAAAATATATTCTAAGAGCCACACTTACCTAAATTACAGACATGTATTTTTTATTGGACTGCCATCGTAAAATGAGAGTGAAAAAATATAATTCATCGCACGGCTGACCGGCGTATTACGTCCGTTACGTAGAGACGGGCATCGAGCGAAGTTAGATGAGTACTTATAGGATTATTTAACTTCTGCGATAGGTCAGTGAGTTGCGATGGGTAGTCTCAAAACCCTACCCAGTGCTTGGCCGAAAGTTACCAGCCTTCAATTCTGATATGTTTGTGTCATAGGATTTAATAGCTAAATGTATAAATGGCAAAGTTAACAAAGCCGCTACGTTGCGGTGGCGGAGAGGCGCGGCGGCGTATACCACGGAATCTATTTATCTCTTTCGTGCACCTATGTATGTACATTATTAAGCTGGAAAAAAGACGTTTCATCAGTAAAGTTAATTATCATTTTGAAAATGTCGCCGAAGGTTGCCAGCGGTAAAATTTGGGTCGATGCAGTAAATGACTTTATAAGTTTTAATCACCAAAATTGGTAGTTTACAATATTAATAATCCTCAAGCAACGTATAATATAGAGTATTATTTTTTTTAAACATGCGAGCCTTTCATTTTGCTATAAAGAAAACGACACAACATTAGTTTGCTAATACATAGGACGTTAAGAAAGCAAAAACTAATGAATTTTATAGGATGTCAATCGTTGTGAAAATCCGTATATAATTTCATTTTGTTTTTCACGATGTATCCAAGGATAATCGAGTTTTGGCCTACGAAAGAAATCACTTACCCTGCTTATTATGTAGTATCTCCCTATTGGCTCCCATGACATTAGATCAGGTAGACACTTTCGATCATTTACGAGGTTAGAAATTTCAATCCGTTTCAAACCTTTCTAGAAATTTAATTTATTTCAAAGAAGACTTGAATTTCATTTATAAAATTCCTACGCAGTAGCGCCGTATAAATGTAATTAGAGCAAAATTGTATGCCCCAACTAAAAACGAAACTCTGTGAAGCGAAGAAAGCATCTAAATTTTTACAGTAAGTATTTTATATTAAATAATAGATTGGTTTTTGCTTTATCATCGTTTAATATAAAAATTCAGGTTACCTAAGTTTGTGCTCGCAAAACTCGAAAAGTAGTCGGTCGATTGACTTAAATTGTTGATACAACGTTGCATTCGAATATCCCCGTGTTTTTTTAGAGTAAAATGAACGTTTGACACAAAGTGATTATAACATTTAATATAAAACATTATTGAATAATCATTATAATAGTACATATTTAACTTATAAAGCACAATATATTTGTTTAAACAACTCTCTATTTAATTGATCACATACTAAACTGTTTAAAAGAAAAACTTTAATAATGTTTGCTGATTTAATAAAATAAGGAAGGGAGGTAAACCCTACCACCTCATAAAGACGTATCATAAGTCTAGGTATAAAGTGCAGCTTCGCCGCATAGTTTTTGCTGACAGAGAACTTGCATGGGTAAATTAAATTCCAAGATGTGCGTTAGGCACCACCTGGAAGCTGGACCCTCTCCACTCACCCATAGCACATCTTAGTATTGACATCCTATTATTTTTATGGTCATTGCATTAGAAAAATACCTCTTTATTTAATATTAACTATAAATAATTATTTACTAGTTATATTTGTCCGCAAAATAATCTCATTTTAGATAAATAAAGTTGTAACTTTTTTCTTCTTATAAATAATTTAGTTTTAACTATAGGTATTTGTGTTTTATTTAAACAACAATTGCGTTAAATTTAAACTATAATTTATTGTTAAGTTTTTATTGTTAGGCCGTCCTTAGGAATATCTACATATATTAATTCTATACCCATGAGGATTGTTCATGAGTACAAGCAAACCTATATTTTAGGCAAAAAAACTAATAGTTTGTACCATTTTTTCCTGCTTAAGAAATAAACAAATAAATAAAATAGATTAAACATTCTTAAAGAAATTAAATTTTAAGGTGGATTGGTCAAAGTTTGTAAATTTTGATTTTCCTCATCGCAGAGCCATTTTGTGACGGAATAGTTTGACGTTAAATTTAAGATGGACTCTGCTATTTTTAGGTAAAAATATCGTGTTAAGGATGTTATATTACTGAAGAATCGAGAGATACTGACAATTTTTACTTTGACTTCCAAACCGCCGTTGGAACACCGAAAATATGAATTTTACAACTGTTCCATTACCAGCTTAGAACCAAGGATCTCGCTCACGGTAGGCAATGGTACAGAGTAATATAAGAAGCGCCATTCCGTGCTGCTGTCTGCTAAGTGAGTCTGCTACTTTAACCTGAACGGATATGGCACGTAAGAAGATGAAATTTTTTATTTCATTGAGTTTATGTGAACTAGCTAATCAAACAAGCCTCAAATGTCCGGAAAAGTATTGGCGTAAGCGAGCGTATGAATGGGCATTGTTAGTGTCAATCCCATTATCAACACCTGCCCCGCGTACTTATAAGAAGAGACAACTTATTAAAAGTCAGTGACTTGTTTCCGCACGCCGCACCTTCGTCAGAAGTCGACCCGCCCGTGTTACTAAATATTACATTAACCTCCTCCGCTATGCCTCTGAAACGGACCACCGCCCCCAACCTTTTCGTCAACCTGTATCAGATCGCCATTTCTTTTCCTATTTTAGATTTTCTGATGGTGTTGATATTATAGGATGTTTCCAATGTATAAGATTTCTATAATATTCTATTATAGTCTACAATTCTATTTATTTCAGTCTGGTTAAATTTTCGTCGGCAATCTTGTAAACCTCGCTAATCCACTTTATAAATAAAAAGCAATCTTGGCACAATATATGCATGGTCCTGTAAACCTCTAATATTTGTATCGGTGTGAGCCACATTAATTGCAATTTTTAAAATCAATACCCTTCAGTGACTGTTAAATATTGCGGAGATAAAATCTGATTTTGAATATTCAAATCATTGCCAAATTAGAGTCTTTAATTAGAATTCTTAAGTAGTTAGATACTGAGCCAGTGAGTGAGTGTTTAAATATTTTATTTCTTTTATTACGAAAATATCCCTCTTTACTTACACAAGAGAATATAGAAACAGTAGTTATTTGTTATATAATATTTTATTAGGAATTGGATTTTAGATAAGTTGGACCATCTTCCCGTAAAAAAATATATTTATGGCATTACAGCAGTGCTCGTGCGAGCGAGACGCCATCTGTTACGGCACGGGGAGGAGAGAGATTGAAAACTTTAAAACGCGTAAGGGCCTTTATAACAGCTCGAAACGGTGCAAAAATACGAAGTAAATCCAGTTTATAGGTGTAAAAAAGTGTGAAATTTGAAAAAAATCCCGCGATCCGTTATTATTAGAATTGACAGCCAACGGTGAAAGTCCACGTTCAGCTCAGGCAGTGGGTTTTATTCAATATAGGTTTTAACAAAAAAAAAAAAATTAATTGGCTGAAAAATACAGTTTCTAATATTATTATTATTCAAGCAATTATTAAAAATAAATTGAAACACCATTTAATATATTTTAAAACACGTAACTTTTGGAATTTTCATATTACATATAGAAATGTCAGTGATATTTAGCTGTTTCATGTAAAAGTTATCATTTTGGATTGTGATAAAGTAGAACACACTGCTGTCAGCCGGCGTATAACCTGGCAATTCTTGGGAATCCAACGGTAAGCGGCAAAGAAATCTTCTCAACAGCGTGGTGGCTTTTTAGGGGATTCCAACTAAGCGGTATTTTAGGAAATGGTATTTGTCTTTTAAATAACGGCTCGAAGCCGGATTCTAAGCGAAAAATTAGCGAGACCCTCGGTTCTCTTAGTCTATTAAGTTTATGAAAATTAAGTTGTTTTAATGAACACCAAAAATGATTATATATACAGCGTTTATTCAACATATGAATGCACAAATCGCAAGCATATAACAGACAATGGCAACTCCAGTAATCATATTATTTAAAGTCGTTACAACAATATGGGTTTTTGATGGTTACGGCAGTATTGTAATTAAATCAACACGCAAATATAGCCTTACAATAATTGGGATATTGGTGAAAAAAAGTCCTTGGTATAAAAGATAAATAAAAACCGTTACAGAAAGGACTGTAAATTGAAGCCTAAGAAAAAATCAACACATGATGTCCTGCTTACCAAATCATTCGATGTCCAAATATGCATTGTTGTTGGTTTTTTGTCATTTTAGGGCCTGGTTTTTAAATTGGCAACTAAGTGAATTCCTTCACAGTTCCTCGTTTCAGCTGCTCCGCTAGACTCGCCTTTCTATTTTATTTTTCAGCACCGATAATCGTTAATTAGAAAAGAAGTCAACTACTATTGACAGCTAGTCATAAGCTGTTATTCTTACCATGCAAATAAACTAAAATAACCCAAGGCAAAAAATCTATACACCATTTAGAACAATATCTTAAATTACTTGGTTTCGTTTTATATTGCTCTAGTTGTTTCATATTGCTTTATTCTGTTTCACTATGTTTCATAGTTATTTTTTATTGTTAATCGATCGCACCTTAAAAACATCGCTTTAGAATCAGAAAAAAACCTAATCCGTCAAAGTTGACCAAACTCAAATCTAACCTAAAAGGGATTGTATTTCTCGACTAGTTTTAACTGTATCGTAATATCGCTGGTTTCTTAATGGCGAGCTAAAGCCAAACGAAAGCTCCCACGAAGTTGCGATGTGCGGATATCATCTGCCTGTAAGCTATCCCGTCATTTGCGGGATAACAGGCGAGGCGGCATCCGCGCCGCTTAAGCGATAGCATGGCATTACGACACGCCGCAAACGTCGCCAGCGTAGGCTCTCTTAAAAGTTGTACTTTGGCGCTATCGCACTAAATGTATCTGGCGACCACTAAGAGACGAGCTGCCAACTTGCTGCATAATCCCAAATAGCTTCAGTGGCTTTTAGCGAGCGGACTCTACTTGCCAAGAAACGACAAGTTTTGCCAAGCTAAGCCTGAACAAACGCAAACATAAATACCTACGTCTTGTCGATTGCTAGCGGTATGTTCACTAGAAGTATTTGCTCAAAAGGATGTATCTGAAATGGTCGAAAATACAGTTAGTATTTTATACAGCATTTTGACCTAAGACCAAATGGTACCCGAGTACATTTTCTAGAAAATGTACCGTGGAGGGCAAATAAGTTCTATCGAGTCGTTGCTCAGCTTATATTCTCCAACGCTAACTTTGGTGATTCTGGACTGGCTAATGCTGGTCTTCCAGATTTTGGTGGTTCATCATGGTTTTAATTAAGGTTGGAACCGGGAGATCAGGAATGGAAACGGCGCCTGTCATAATGTTATAATAAACTTGCGAGTCTAATAAAAACAAACATATTATAATTCTGATATTAATGCGACCATTAATTGCAGTTACGCATTATGGCTACATCATGTGTGCTTATATGATACTTAAGTAGCTTGATAAAATAATCTATTTTTAAAATTGTGTCTGCTAACGCTAGAGAGTTACCTAAATAAGCGAAAGTTTCCCGTCACGTGGAACCAGCACATCGCCATAAAAAAACCATTAAACCCAAAAAAACAATTCGCATTTTATCGACATTATGACTACCTTTATATATTTAAATGCAAAATATACAGAACTAATAATAGTTACGGGACGATAAAATATAGAACTGGATATTTCAAAGTGGATTTCACTGAATTTGAAGGAGAAAATCAGAGAGGGGGGCTAATCGCCATCCCGACATCGTCTTTTTAGTATTTCTGTAACAAAAGATCGCGATTTGACCCGGCAGTCTTCCAAATCTGACTTAAACACCGCCCCGTATTGAACACCTTGCTTCATCGATTTTAAAACAAAATGTGAGATATGGCCGTATCTGCACCACTCAGTGATTATACCTACTAGAGGTGGGTCGACCAGGCATACTCATGGCATAATTATTTCCCGATTTAAAAGTAACAAGTATTTTTGTGTATAAGGTGGGAAAGGTAACCATATACATACATAGAATGTTTCAAGACGAATGATCGGTCTGGAGCCAAGGCCGACTTCAGCGGAATGGCAGTATGAATTATTAATTCAATGGGATAGCATGCCACAGCTTTCCAAGCGGGAACTAACAATCAGAATCATAATGGCAGCAGTGGTAATTGAAAGAAGGCAGATACAGGTTAAGCTAATCGCATATATACAGACAAACAATTTCCAATATTAAATATTATCCATGGCTATTCCTTTTAGTTTCCTTTACTATTCTTATAACTATTTCTTAATATTTAATTTTGGTTACTATTGTTTAATATTCTTTGATACTTTATTTTATTTAACACGATTATTTATTTTCCATATTCTATTTTAAATATTTCCTAATATTGGAGTGATATTCCTATGTATATAAACTTCCTATGTATATAAAAATTTGTTATTATTAGTTACGATTTGTAATGATTACGGTACTAAAAAATACATGTGGCGCTCGGGGACTGCCGCGGTAAAGCTATTGCATAGCATTTTTAACAACTTATGCAATTATAATTATTTATTTATTTTATTTATTTTATTTTTATGATATCAGATAACTGCGCTCTATCGGAAAACGTTGAAATTATTCCGAGTCATTTGCGGCTGCGGAAGCAAATGATTCGGAAAAATTTAAACGTTTTCCGATAGAGCGCCGCGCACGAATTTTTTATTCGATAAAGCAAAAAAATAGATAGTTAAATTATCTTTAAAATGGTGCAGGTTTCATAATAATACGCCAGATAGTATTTGCGTAGTAGTCGTTTTTGTGTTCGGTTAGACTCTATGTAATATAAACAAATTCTAAAATATTCAAAGCTAAGAATATTAGGAAAATGTTCTTGTTTACCATATATTTTTTTCGAATCGTAAGCAGTACTCGTTTAGACGTAATTATCAGTTTAAAATAATTAATTTTCGTTAAGAAATTTCTTCATTCGGTCGCCGCGCTGGCCTAGGCCCGCGATAAAAGCTATGCAATAGCTTAAAAGAGAGCTCGCTTTTTTGGAACAAGTCCTTGAACGTAATTGGGCAGCCTTACCTTGTAGGTTAGAAAGTATACAAAGGCTCACATACATGGAGAGCCAAGTGCAGGTGTCAGACTACTAAAAACCGAATAAACTCAATCATCATCGATGGTTGCCTACATTCTACCCTTTGAAATCAATGTTCTCCCAATAAGTAACCGTTCTTTTTACTTTCGTCTCCTCTGAAGTATTTTCTTGGCTTGATCTCACTTTTGACTATTATCGTTGTCCCGCCTTGATAGCAAGCACTTCCGCGGGATAATAATGTTGGTGTTGTTTTTTATTTCGCTCCGCTTTCGCTTCGGCTACTTGGAGGATACGAGCTATTTCTGAAATATGCATGATGGGGCCCCGAGCAAATCTTTAGGCTTAATTTGGCCCACCCACCTTCGTGCCGGCATTCTTCCTTAGCCGCAAGGCATCGTTGCGTATACTGTATACTTCAGTTAAGTAGCTACTGCGGAAATTGAGTACGCGAAGATATACACATTATACAGGGTATATCGGCAGAGCTTCATAGTTCAGATGAATGGGAACAAAATAGTCAGAAAACAAAATAAACATGATTTGTCAATTTCAATATAATATTATCTCAGACACGAATCATATTACTTATACTGGATCAAATGGCTTACATTGGATCATATAGACTTTCATTGGATTCTTGTAATCATGACTTACAAGAATCAGTCAAGAATCATATTACTTACATTTGTATTTTAATTATACAGCAATTGGAAAACAGCCGATTTCAAAAAACTATTCTAGATTTATTTAAAAACACCTTCATGCCTGGGTATATGTTTAATGAAGCACTTCGTAGAGTCTCTTTGACGACGGAATCCATGAGGTCAACGCATGTCTTATGCGCTCGTTTATCTCTAGATGCATCCAGTCTAAACACGTGTGTTCAGTGACATTATATGCCACCTTTTCATTTCAAAACAATCGCATTCGAAATATTTTCTGAAATATTTAACAGAATTAAAGTTTGTGACTGAAAGCGCCTGAAGTTTGGTTTGGAATACGATTTGGAAGCAATCAAAAGAAACAGCAGCTCTAGGAAAACCCAAAAAGCTCCCCAAGATCAGCATCTATCGATTGGGAGAGTTACGTGAGCGCGGAAGAAGATAAGCGGCAGAGGCAAATTTAACAGCCGGAGCGCAAAGCCAGCCCATAATCTCCATTAGCAAGAAACTTTGGTCTGTGCAAGTGATTATAAGAGAAAAAAAATGTAACAAAAAACACATCTTTCAAGACAGAAATCTCGCAAAGTAATCGGAGCTGTTTTTCCTAAAAAGTGTTTCAATGAAACGTGTTTCCTAAAAAGTGTTAAATGAAACGTTCTAATAAGGTTATGAAATCCCTTTAGTGGCTATCCTGGAAATAAATTGGTATTTGGAGACATGTTTTTTTTGTGAAGACATTTCTTACACGGTATAATATGCATCAGTAAAATTGTTTCCAATCCAACCTGGGATTTCCTTCGTTGCTATTTAAGTAGCTTTTATTAATTTTATTTTTACATCAAAGCATCATCTTATGAACGGATTCCTTTACAAACCTTATTTTAATCATTAACAAATATTATAGAATTTTGTACTATTTTTCTTAATACAATTTAGTAATGTTATACAAATTTATACACGTTTACCCTATTTTGTTAGTATTATATAGTCTTTAGTTTAAACTTCTCTGCCAGAAAGGAAGATTGAAATTTATTCTTTCATTTCATTGAGCATATGATTCGTATATACTTGAAAATGAAGTAAAAGGGATGTAAAGTTTTATGGAAATAAACTGTGTACTGTGTAGTAATATTTTTGTCATAATAATTTGAAATCTTCACTTAATTAGTTACATGTTGTATGCATGTGTTTGTAGTAATGTCTGGTGATGAGAATATGTGTATATGCTGGTGTGTATATGATGAAACAAAATGATCCTCTTAATTATTATTTGCTTTAAAATTAAACTTATTATAATCTTTTCTCCAATCTCTTATATTTATTAATTGTGATAGTTGTTAGTAAAAAGATATTTTTATAGATGAATCTCTGGTATAGATCTAACCAATGTAGGCTAAAAATACTAAATGATGGCTATATCTTAATTTAACTTACCAACAAATAAACCACAAAACATTATATTGTTATTTCTTTTAATTTATTCCTAACTTTCGTTTTTGTGAATATCCACTTTTTCACCTCTGGTACAGATCTTGCCGTTATAGGCAATACAATTAAATTTTGTGTCATTTCGGTTGCAATTGCCAGCATTGGAATTGCTGGGCGAACGGTCACATGTGCTGTAAAGGTTGAAAATGGCATTCAATGCGTTATCGAGCGTTACACATGCGTGGTGAATAATTTAAGGCAATTGGTCGCCATTTGAATGCTGCAGGTGCAGCTTCATCGCCCAGCAGCCGAGTTGTGGGTGTGTTAAATTTAACTACCACCATTGTAGAAGGCTGGCTTTGTAACTTTTGTATGATCCTATATTTTAAATTAGGGTTTATACTAGGATGAGGGCCGTTAATAAATATAATTCAATACATTAGGAGACTAAACTCTTACTTTTTGAGAGTGCTTATAAATGTATTTGAATTTGATCAAATGTCCGGTTTCAGCCTACTCTAAAAGTATGTAGGATGATTGTTGTGAATGAGTAAAAGACAACAGTTTCAGGAAAATTCAAATCTAGCCTTTATATTATGGGTAACGGATCGTATGTAAAGCATTCGCGGCGGCACGACAAATCTACAACATTTTAGCATTTAGGCCTTGGTCGAAGAGAAGGATTTTTATATTTTTTAACAAATATTCAAAGTTGTTTTCTCAACAAAAATGGCATAAAATTCAAAGAAGTTGTAGGTGACATTTAACATAGTTTTTAATTAAGAAAAATAAGCTTTACAAAAAAACTCCTATTATTCAAAAATTATTTTTTTAGACAAAAAGTTAAATAATTAAAAAACACTTTTTAAATTTAGTTTCATATACAAAATCACTTGTTGAAAGGAATATCGTGCTGTTGTGGACACCCCGTATATATTTTTTAGTGTAAATGCGATATAATCTTCTCTGTGAAACCCAAGAATATGCTCTAGGGGTGGTCTGCACTACTAATTTTACGCTATGCATTACAAACATTTTTGTAGCCAAAGAATTTCACATTTTAAAAATGAATTATACCATACACAATTTGAAAGACAATATATGTATTTAGTAATAATTATGTTATCATATAATAATATAGCTCTTTGATGGTTAGTACATAGACGAAATAATACAAACATTTTTGCGTTTGGAAGTCCAGCGTATTCGGAAAATTCGCCTCCAGATCAGATTTCAAATGCTTATTTTCTACGTATCCCTCCTACTTAAAAAGTCAAATTTTGACGATGTAACGAAAACTCAGCAGTCTTAAACGAATCTTTATGCTCTTTATTTTTTCTAGATATTGCTTTACATATATTGGGACCTGGCATTGAAAACTTCGATTTCCTAAGAAATATCGTAACTTATATTTCTAGTCATTTACCAAATTGAAAAATACTTCATGTTAAAGCGTCGTCATTAGGCTTCAATTATCAGTCTGTGTCATTTCGTTGAAGTGTCAACAACGGTAATTTTGTTAGCTTCGAAAATGTCGGAATTTGAGCCGACAAAACGTCATTTGCGGGAAGCAATGCTTTCTGCTTTCATATTAGGAAAACTGCCGCAGAATGTCACAGATTGCTGCTGGAGGCTTACGGGGAATTTACTCCGATAGAAAGGACTGTTGAGACTTGGTTTCTACGATTCAAAAAAGATGATTTCGACGTGCAAGACAAAGAGCGCCCAGGCCAGAAGCAAAAATTTGCAGAAGCTTAATTGGAGTCCATACTCCATGAAAATCGAGTCTGACGCTGGAAAAGATAAGTGAAGTGCTTAATGTTCATCCCTTAACCGTTTCGAGACGTTCAATATCTATGGAAGTCATTCAAAAGGAAGGGCATTGGTTTCCTCACGAGTTGAAGCCGAGAGACATCGAAAGAAGTTTCATGACTTGTGAAATGCTTCTTCGACGTCAAAAAAGAAAAGGTTTGCTCCACCGAATAATCACCGGCGACGAAAAGTGGACTACTATTTCTTCCGGTCAATGGCCCATGGCCTTTCCGAGCAGCGCTTCCAGTCTTTCAAGGATGTTGAAAAATGGCTGAATTCGTGGATAGCCTCCAAGGACCAAGACTTCTTCCGTCGGGGAATTTGTCTCTTGCCAGAAAGATGGGAGAACGTCATAGCTAGCGATGGACAATACATGGAAAGAAATGCACTTTCCAATTTGCTTCGAAATTAATGTTCAATATCACAAAAAAATCGAAGATGCAAGGTCATTGCATCTTTAGTTTTAGCATTTATTCTTAATAATCCTGGTAGACAACGTCGATAGTTCTGGATATGGGATGAGAGAGAATATAAGCCCGTTCATAACGGGCTGTTAGCTATGCATAGGTGCCGGATTTCTGAAGCCAACAAATCCAACGACGGAGTGGCGAGGCGGCGTATCACACGGAGCCTATTATCTCTTTCATGTACCAATGTATCTCGATATGCTAGAAAGGGAACTCCGTGGCAATACAGTTTGTTCGCCGAACGCTGCAAACCGTAAAATTTCCTGTGAATGACTTCCTACTTTTTAATCGCTGAAAATATCATTGGCATGGTTAATAATCCGTCAGAAACGTATATTACAGAATACATTTATTTCTTTAGCGCACCCACGTTTATGATTATGCTAGAAGAAGAACGACATGATATTAGTTGGTCAATTAATACGTAATCAGGAAAAATATAATGATGAGTGTCGACATTGTGATCATCCGCATTTATTTTCATCTTGTTTTTTTACGATACGTCCAGGGATAACTAAGTTTTTTGTTCTGATGAAAACCCTGTTGTTCATTATTATATTGGATTGCTTACTGTTTCTATGATCTAAATAGTCTTCACATCTGAGACTTTCCGGCTCAAACGACGATCATAACCTTCGTTTTTATTTTGTTGATAACAAGGTGAAACGCGAGAGTTTAGCGATATCGTACAAAAATGTGAATTGTTAACCAGATTATCCGTATGTGACGAAATGCATTTTTTATAATTATAACATAGTAGCCGGCATTCAGACATATAAAACCAATGATAAAGTATTATTACATATGGATATAATCGATTATAAACCTATAATTATTCATCCATTACCCAGTCCAATAAAGTCATGAATATAAAGCAGTTCCATCGAGAATATTACATATACTGTGAAATAAATGCCGTGAATTGTAAATTTAAAAGGGCACGTACCAACTATGCATTAAAAAAAATAGTGGCAATTTAATTACTAATTGTGGCATAGTGTTTTAATGCTAACTGCCAACCAGTATGCATACAGCTGTTAACTAGGTTAGTCGAAGCGTGCTCTGCGATTTCATTTGAAATTATCACCTCAAGCAGGTTGGTGAAGAAGTGAGTTAATTCGAGTTAATTCGGTCCCTACATTCCGAAACGTATCACGGTTGAGTAAATAAAGGTTTATAAGTTTGATAGGTTATAAGGATGTTCTAATAAAAAAAAACATCGTGATGTTCTACACTTCAAATGCCTTTCTAAGCTACAAATAGCTGAAAGCGAGCGTAGCGGGCACGAAAAGTAAAAAAATATATTTTTAAGTTTTCATGCGATTGTGAGAACAGGGTTCGCCCGCAAAAGTGCAATTTTATATAACAACAATTCTTGGATACTGCTCCACGTCAATGCGTCATCTGGCACCGTCACGTGGACACGAATTTTTGCCAAAAAATTGACTTTTCTATTTTGAAAGACCTGTTGAGTCCAACTAAATTATAAATTATTTAGCAGAGGTACCTGAATACCCATATCCGAAAATACCCATATCCGAGATACCCATATCCGAAAATGCATATACAAAGGTTTCGATAACTGTGTGATTTGTTAGCTTAACTGTTTTACATCAACAACGGTCTATTTTAAAGGTGACCAAATATACTTAGATGCATTTTTGTATTTTATTGAACAGTGTTCGGTGTTTTTTTTACAGAACAGTATTATAATGGGTAGTGGCTTAAGAGTATCTAATTGGAGCCAAGCTATATCTTAGGTAAAGCCCCAAAGGCTATAAAGCACTTATCCTGACTGTCTTAATTTAAATTTGTGATTTAATCCAGACTCTTGAGTATACAGTGAGTGGAGCAGTGATATCCTCACTTTCAGAGATCAGCCTTTATAGCAGATAATGTTCTTTTTTCGGCAAATAAAATATTTTTTTTGACATATCGACCATAAATAAATATTACAAAAATAGTTATTATTCGTAACTTTAAGTTTTGTTTTCAGAATTTCGGAATATTTATTTTACACGACAATAGAGTGCATATTTAAAGTGAATAAAAAAAGACGATGGTACCGATATCGTCTTCTTAATAGTACTACGATATTAAGATAGTCTTCTTAATATTACTTCTTAAATAGTAGTACGATATTAAGCTTGTCTAAGACAGGTAGCATTAGACCTGTTTTTTTCTCTCTACCGTAGATACTCATATACAAACGTCTTTATTGTACAGGTCACGATATAAATACCGCAAAGTCACATCTTTACGTCAGAGTGTACCAATAGGTAGATATATTGTGGTTTTGTATACGATTGCTGCCAGAGATGGGTATTAATATGAGGGAGGGCGTAGTATTGTATATGTATGTATGACGCGTCCGTGCAGGCAGGTATCGCGTGCCACCGCGGAGAGTCATCACACAAAGCGGTAGTTTTTTACGCGGTGTCATAATCGAACGACGCGAGCTACAAATATGAAACTCCCCAGGGCGCCACTACTTTCCCTACATTCGCAGGGGCAAGACGGGAGTACATAACTGATTTTAGTCCAAGAGCTCGCTGCAAGCAGGACTAGCAACACGGCAGGGATCCTCCAAGTTGGATGGGAAACGTTAGGATTACTGCAAAATATATCGCATAAAAGCGTTTAATGCTACATTCGTATGGAAAAATAGGACGTTTGTTTATCAAGTACTTGTCTAAGTATTACAAGGGCAGTATTGCCGATGTCGTTGTAGTCTCCGCACTGTAGTTTGTAGCAGCGTTTAACCGTAGCGTTTCCTCTAGGTTATTTTATAATATATGTCTTCCTGTTATTGTTTACCGTAGAAGAGATTTTTTTATTATTATATATTTTTTTTGTGATAGCCTTTTTCATAATTTTAATTCGGTCCATTCTCTGAATCTTGCTGGTTTAACATACTGTATCAAACTGTTCTTTTCCAAAAACAAATTTTGCAAAACTTAACGTTTGAATTTACAAATAAATGAAAAATTATCTATATTCGTAGAAAAGATAGGTAGATGTAGGAAAAAACAAATTTATTTCCATCGACACCAGTGACAAACACGACAGTAACGAAAAGATTGAATCCACGATACGGGTTTATTGGTTTAACACTTCTATGATTTATTACTTCTGTTCCATCTGTCATTATTTTATTTACAGATTAACACCGCAAAAAACTGTTGTTATGGGTGTTATACGATTTTATCTCATGCTTCTGGGCATGTGTACAAACGGTAAAAGCTCTGCGTATTTAAGAGTTTCCTTTTAAAAAATCTATAGTGAACGTTGTATTTCATGTGATTTTTGATTATTGTTTATAAAGAGTACACAATTTAAATGATTAAAAAAAATGTTTATTTCAAGTAAATCATTTCGACGGTTCTTACTTATACTCTGCTAAGTAAATTTTTTTTGGTAGAGCGTTTAAATGATAAGTGCTTTTCCGTCGTTTCGGCATTTCGTCTGTTCGCAAATTTGTTTGTTAAAAAGTAACGAAAAACCGCGTTTCCCAATTGTCATCGAATTCAGAAGGCAGCGGATTTGATGCTACTAAAATACGCGAGGTCTACCGTTTATGGAACTACTGCTATTAATATTATTTGGCCGTATTCGTTTTATGTTTTGCTTGATTGCTTGTTTTTTTGCGTGATTTTAAATACTTGAATTTGCATATGATCAGGGTCCGAGGGTTGTACAATTTCAGTGTATACGAGTATGTCGACGATGCACTTTCATTAATAGGCGAAAGGAGCAGATCAGTCCTGGAACTTAGGGTAGATACTTCGCTGGATCTTATTTGTCTATGTAAAAAATAAATTCACCTTCTCTCCGATTAAACCCCAAGCGATGATCTTGAAAGGACGAATTCCGAGGAACCATGTCATCAGAATAAGAGGATCTTCCGTATCTTTCCCTAGCGACGTCAAATATTTGGGCATCGTACTCGACCCAATTCGCTGCTTCCTTAAGCGTTCTCGAGATGATTCAAATAAAGCTAAAAGCCTGTATATGTACTTATGGCATGAGTGCAAATCCACATGGCGGATATGATACCCTATAGTTAGGAAACATTTATCCTGCAAACGATATGCTACGGATCACGTGCATGGACCAATAAAGTTGTGGGGCTATCCCTTCGAAGCGGTCAGAGAACTCACCTAATTGCGATGATCGGTGTCTATAGTAGAACATTAACCTTGTAACTACCGGTAACAGCAGGAGTACTTCCAGCTAACTTTGAAGTCCTTAAACACTAGGCTAAGACCACGCTTCTTCGGTAAAAGAAGTACACTATTTCGATCCCTTGGACACCATCAAACCAAGTACAATAAAATCCGTGAGGCCATTCGAAATTAAATTTGCATGTTTGGCAAAAACGTTAGAACTGCGGAAAGACCCATTGACCCATTGACCCATTGACCGTTTATATAGCGTTGTAAATTCCGTTTCTTTCCTTCGGTTACGGAGCAAATCAAAAGATATTTCCTTCACTTTGATCACCATACCACACAACTTACGGGCACGGAGATTGTAAAAGGCAAACTTTCTGAACTAATACTTCTCGATGACCGTTAGTGCTTTTGTAGAATGGGTCATCAAACTGCAGAACTGTCATTTGGATGCGTCCGATTCTGCAGGTTGAGATTCGTCTTATATTTGATGGAATGAGTGGATGTGTATTTCCAATTAATATACGAGTACACAATCAAACTCACTTAGCGCTGTTTTGCTCCTTTGTGAAAGGTTAAGTTAGACAAGTAAATATATTTAGAAGAATAAAAAACACAACTGCCATTACAGAAAGTGAAAATCGTATTTTAATTATTTTCATCGTGTGTTTTTTAAGAAAATATTTGCAGTTTCCATAAAGATAGATGTAAATTTCCGGACTGTAATTAACCAGACTTATCATTTGACACTAAATACGACATACTTATGTTAATTTATTGAAATTTGAACATTTAAACATTTGGACAATTACTTACTTGATATTTGGAGAGTTAAGTTACCCTATAGGAGGATGACATAACGGTACTAACAGTACTACACACTTCTAAAGGTTCAAGCGTTTAGAAGTTATGGTGGACTAAAGAAACAAAAACATACATATATGAACCCTGCACACATTACACTCCCTTTTTGTTAAGCAGTCGTGTTAAAAAGAGCTAATGAGAGCCCCAAGAAATAACTTTGAGAGAAATAATCGTATTACTTGGGTGTCAGTATCTTTTATATAAATTATATGTTTTGTATTCTATATTTGCTTATAAATGTTATATATAATTTTGTTATTGGTTTTAATATTTGTTTATATAATTTACATGTTTTGTTTATATCAAATATATACGTATAACTGTAAAAATTCGATGGCGGACTGTGGCCATTGTTTGTATCTACATATATACTATTAGAGGACTGAAATTAAAGCATTTTCTTCTAAAACAGTCCGAGCAGGTGTTAGTTAAATAAAAATATAATAAAATAATTCCGAGACATGTGTCACCTATGTCACTCTCTTCACTGTTCGTTCAATGTACTATTTCAAACAGATAGCTTTTGTAATTTTTTATACTCTTTTTGACCTCAAAAGACATCGTAACTAGTATGCATGCTCCTGGTTAAATTTGCTTAAAGGGGGTCAACAAGTAGTCAATCCCCATCTATCTCATTCTAACTCTGTCTTGACACTCTTTCGCGAAGCCTGTACATAATTAGTCGTATTCGGTAGTGTGTATCGGTTTAAAAATCGCTGTGAATAATTAATAATAATCAAAGAAGTGATATATTTGTTACCGCTATGAGTGTTACAAATATTTTAAGAAGAATGAAGTTGTGAAGCTGCATTTAGTTTTCAAAATACGAAATGGCATTGATTAAGTCTTACTTTTCTAAAGCGTAACGCTGTCACCATGACTACATGGTCTTCAAACTAAACATTCGAGCCTGTTTTCAGTTTATATTATTTTCAGCTCGTTTACAGACCATAAATCCAACGCAATACTTAGAATATTGCGTCAGATTTTCTTTCACAATCTGGTAGTCTAATAACGAAATAACGTCTCTAAAGTCAAATTTGTTTCAATAATATTTCAGTTTTGATAAATAAAATAATATGCTTGAGTCTTCGTAGGATATATTTTGGTATAGATGAAAATTTACTTTTTTAAATTATATTAAATTATTTTTAGATAATAAATCATTTACTATTCCCTGAAAATTTAGAAAGGGAAAAAGTTGTATGCTTTCATAGCATGTACATCATTATAGACTACTAAGTCTTTACTGGAAACACTGGCACCGGGCTTCCTTTTGAAATGGTGTGAGGTTACTTCATATTTGCTTTTATAAAGAGGTAGATAGATTATTGAACGATCGGGTAGACTCTGTCCTACCTCTAATGTAATAATAATGATTTTGACAAAACCGCTAGTACAACCAACAACATGCAACTAACGGAAGTTATTCAAGTGGTTGTTTAAATTTAACAAAGACCAAATTTCAATTCCGTTCGCTATATTCAGTTAGACTTCACCAGTAACTGAGTTGTTTCACCAAGTAGCATCTGCAAAGTCGTTTAAGGGCGTCGCTTTTACCTAGCGTGTCCTGTACTGTACCTTTATTCACTCTCACGTGTAACATTCGACTGTTCACACACACACACATTCCCACACGCCATCGCATCGAAATGTGAACGTATATTATATGGTTTATTACTTCAGCACACTGCCGCCCAGTAATACATTACTTCAATTTTAGTGCACTTTACTACTTTTTTAGAGCCTCCGGCTGCAGAAGAAAATAAATTATAATTTACATAATCTTTTGCGACTTTTATGCATCATTAAATTTACCTGCTCACCGAGACGTACCTTCGGGAAATGTGTTTCTTAACACTGTGTTCTATTTCGGTAGGAATTGGCTTTCGTTTTATTTTCCAGGTAGAGGGAAAGTATTGTGACTGCCCAAAGTTTGTTTTTCGAGATAAAGACGTATATATATATATATATATATATATATATATATATATATATATATATATATATATATATATATATATATATATATATATATATATATATATATATATATATATATATATATATATATATATATATATATATATATATATATATATATATATATATATATATATATATATATATATATATATATTTTTTTTTTATTTTTTCGCTTAATTCGTCTCAACTGAAGGCATTTTGTGTTGCATAAGGATAAGCCCTATTTATGAGATATATGGATGAATAGTGATCGTTAGTCGACTGCAAAAGGACCTTTAAACTTACATTGCACCATCGAAAGTCGTGCACATCCGTAAGTATATCTCATTCAAACATAAGCATTTCCCAATACAAGCTGGGATTTCCTTCGCTACTTTTTAAGTAGCTTTTACTAATTTTATTTTAAATAAAAACATCATCCTATAAACGGATTTCTTTACAAACCTATCAAATATAACAATATTATACTGTTTTCTACAATATTTCTTTACAATTTTTTAATATTATACAATTTTATATAGGTTTACCCTATTTTGATAACATTCTACAATCTTTATTATAAACTCCTCTGCCAGAAATTAAGATTGAAGTTTCTTCTTTCATTTGATTGAGCATATGGAGGTTTTTTTATTTTTATTTCGATTTAATGGCTCGTTGATAACAAACTCAGCCAATTGTATCATATTTTAAATGTTGGTAGCATTCGAAATTTGAATTATTTCGTAATGTCACTTTCATTTAGAAAACGGCTTTGCCGAAGTGATCGATAGTTTAATTTTTTATTTTTTCGCTTAATTCGTCTCAACTGAAGGCATTTTGTGTTGCATAAGGATAAGCCCTATTTATGAGATATATGGATGAATATTGATAGTTAGTCGACTGCAAAAGGACTTTTAAACTTACATTGCACCGTCGAAAGTCGTGCACATCCGTAAGTATATCTCATTCAAACATAAGCATTTCCCAATACAAGCTGGGATTTCCTTCGCTACTTTTTAAGTAGCTTTTACTAATTTTATTTTAAATAAAAACATCATCCTATAAACGGATTTCTTTACAAACCTATCAAATATAACAATATTATACTGTTTTCTACAATATTTCTTTACAATTTTTTAATATTATACAATTTTATATAGGTTTACCCTATTTTGATAACATTATACAATCTTTATTATAAACTCATCTGCCAGAAATTAAGATTGAAGTTTCTTCTTTCATTTCATTGAGCATATCGAGGGTGATCTGGCAATAAGTCCTATCTCATTTTTTGGTGTTTTGGGATTTTAATGGCAATATGTCCTATGTTATTGTTTCCGCAATACAAATAAAACTTACTTACCAATATATACACGGAACACTTCGAAAATCGCTAAATTCAGAAAGTCCTATTGACAACACTGTCAGTGTTGTGCTGCAATCGGTCCTATGTGTCATTTCTGTATTGTGTTTTGACAGATTCACCTAAAATTATTCCATTCTTTTCTACAACAAGCTTTTCACCTAAAGTATTTAGTGTATCACTTGTTTTTCGGTTTAGTTTTGAAGATAAACCCCACATGCAATCTGTGAAGGTAAGTTTATTTGGAATTACCATTATTTACTTGTTAATAAAATCTGTAGAAATCATTGCAACAGATAGGTCAATTTGATGTATGCATTACTTCATCACTTAAAAAAGTTGGTTTGAAAGATAGGACTTTTTGTCTATCATTATTTCTTAATTAGTTTACCTTGTTTATTTGTAGATTGTCTGTAATGAATCGAAGAAGATTAAAAAATGTCGTTCCTTCAGCTACTCAAAACAAGGAGTATAGCAATCTTGATCTTCAACGGTTAGGAAGGCTCAAGAAGTTGATTGAACTGACTGTTAAAAAGGAAGAGTCGAGCAATGAGAAAAATATTCAGCATAGTCTGGGTGAATGCGGCTATGTTGATCCATCAGAAACATGCTTTGAGAATGCTAACATATTTTCAGGAAAAGAAAATTGTCATCAGGTATATAATTTAAACAACCCTACCATCCTTTTTGATATGGGTGCTTCAAAATAATCATCAATTACACGATTAATAACTTATTTTCTCATAATGGACCACTCGGAAGAAAGAAATTTACGGAAAGTCTTGAGAAACAAAACATATCTGTATATCCTAATAAAAAAGACCAATGTAATACTTGCAGCAGATATAGATTGGAAATATAACGGAAGGAAGAACTGAATGGAAACAACACGCTAAAAACAAAGATGATGCTAGGACTGAAAAAGAAAAAGACAAAGCCATAGCCATGACTGGTGCTCAAATCTGTCTTGAAGTGGACGTAGAAGCTGTAAAATTGGCCCCATTTACCTTTGCTAACGCATTCTATTTTAAGACCAAATTAGCTTGCCACAATTATACCGTGTACAATGTAGCAACTAAAGACGCTATGTGCTACTGGTTCTCAGAAGATCAGAATAACCAGCTGGTAGCTTCTACTTATGCATCATGTTTACTTGATTATTTAAAGAGGTACTGCTTAACCGAAGAAAAAAACCGATTATCGTTTTCTCTGATGGATGTGAACCACAAAATCGAAATAATGTCTTGAGTAATGCCCTTCTTAACTTCAGTATTGAACACCATGTACAAATTACTCACAAATATTTGGAAGTTGGTCATACTCAGATGGAGGTAGACTCCGTACACGCCTGTATAGAGAGAAAACTGAAAAATTAAGAAATAAAATTACCTAGCGACTATGTAAGCGTGACAAAAGAGGCCAGAATAAATCCACGTCCATATGGGACCCTAATGCTAGAGTTCAACTTTTTTAAGGACTACTCCAAGTTGCTAAGGTGTTCCTCAATCCGCCCAGGGAAAAGGGTTAATGATCCGACGGTGTTAGACATAAAAGCCATTTTATTTGACCCTTCTGGAATAATAAAAGTTAAACTCGGTCATACATTGGATTGGATCGATCTACCCATTAGGGCTAAAAAAATGCCACCTGTCGAGCATTATCCTCCACTACACAGGGCAAGATGTAAAATAACAAAGTCAAAATGGGAAGACTTACAAGAATTGAAAACCGTAATTCCTGCTGATTGTCATAATTTCTATGATGCCCTTCCACACATTGTATGTAAAAACAGGGTGTAAATATGTCCTTTTTAAGAGCTAAATTTTCCACTATTGAACCAGTTTTTAAGGATTAAGTGTATTTCAAAATGTCCTATGATTCCTTTTTGTAATAAAAAAATGTGTTATGATTTAAAATATTACAAATTGCAAATTGTAAAATATCCTATGCTAAAGTACCCTTTGCAGTTTTGATTAGATATTACAATTTGTAACTAGTAAAATGTCCTATATTTGTGTTTTTTTATGTGTGATTTTGTCCTATGTTACATTATAACAAAACTAGAAACAACTTGCATATTTTGTCAAAATAAACAATAAACACAGTGAAAATAAACATTTACGTATTTTTTTTTATAATCATGTGACTAAGACATTATTTATTAAACACCTTTTAGTCTCTCCTGTAAAGTTGGCGTTTTCGACATAGGACTTATTGCCAGATCACCCTCGATATGGAGGTTTTTTTATTTTCATTTCGATTTAATGGCTCGTTGATAACAAACTCAGCCAATTGT
>OX155980.1:26992435-27089435 GCA_944548615.1 Micropterix aruncella
TTTGATAGCTGTCATCCATTTCACACCAAGAGATCCATTCCCTATTCAATGTCCATTCGCGGACACCGTTTAGTTAACAACAAAGAAAATTTAGATAAATATCTCAATAATCTAAAGCAATCTCTTCTTGAAAGAAAATACCCTGCTCCTCTATTGGATAAACATATTCTAAACTCTGAAGTAAAATATATACCAAAACCTAAAATTTCTTCAAATAAAAATAATAATAATAATAAAATCTTTCTTAGCACCACTTATTTTCCTGGTGCTGAGAAACTGCGAGATATATTATCTGATTTATTCCCCATCATTTCTAATGATGCATCCACTAAGGATCTCTTAGATTCACCGCCAATTTTATCTTTCCGCAGACCACCTAATATTAGATCAATATTAAACAAAACAAAAAATAATCAAAATTTCTCTATTGGTAATAATACTTTTGGGCTTCAACCTTGTGGTCGTCCACGTTGTAAAACTTGTCCTCTGTTAGATCTAAGTCCTTTTTTTACCAGTCCAAATACTACTAATAGTTACAGGGTTCCCTTTCATTGCAGTTGTATTTCAAAAAATATAGTATATCAACTTCTGTGCAGGACTTGTGATGCCTTTTATATCGGTGAAACAACAACACCACTTAATATTAGACTAAATAATCATAGGGCTAGTGTAGGAAATGAAAGCCAACTCCCAATATCTTTGCATGCCAGGGCGCATAATTTATCTTTTGATCAATGTTTTAAAGTTAAAATAATAAAATGCCTTGGGGATAATGCAAAAGAAAGGGACGTCAAATCTTGGGAATTGGCTTATATTTATATTTTAGGCGCTTGCAAAGGTTCCGGTCTCAATAGGCAAAATTAATAAGGTTTATCATATTATCATAATCATCAAATGCTTTTTCTTTTAATTTATAATCATTCATATTAAAATAACGTTTTGCACGGTTGGTTATGGTACCTTAACTAAATCGTGTAAAATATTATTAATCCATTTCTTTTTGTTCGATTCCTTGAATTTAAATTTTCAACGAATTGTTCGATTTCAGAAATGTCACATATCTTGACGACGGCTGAGCCGAAATATTGATATACATTTTATAACAATCATTAATATTTAAGAAACACTAATCGCCTATTATTTTCCAGCATTCATTCTCGTCTCGCATTGTTGTGTTGCCGCTGTGTGAGGCCATTCTAGTGCCACAGCAGGAAGCACCAGCAAACACTGAGGGAGGAGAAGAAGAAGGCGTGGAGTCACTCCTGGTCACCACAGACCAGATAAGTGCCCTTTCATTATTTTATCATTTCATTTATTTAGTGATAAACATAATTTCAATTTGAAAATATATATATATATATATATATATATATATATATATATATAGTGCAGCTCTTGAGAGTCTTAGCAAGGATACCAGCATCGTCATTTTGCCGGCTGATAAAGGTTCCACTACTGTCATACTTAACAAAACTGACTATGTTACTGAAGGCTTGAGACAACTTAGAGATGAAACTTTCTATAAAAAACTATCTAGAGATCCAAACAAAAATTTTGCAGTGAAAATAAAAAAATATATTGAACAAAATAAATCAAATGAAAAATTATCAGACGAAGATGTTAAAACTTTAATTCCTGATCCTATCAGAACTCCAAATTTTTACCTATTACCTAAAATTCACAAGCCTAATAATCCTGGACGACCAATAGTCGCAAGCTTTAACTCTCCGACAGAAAGAATTTCGGCTTTTGTAGATTATTTTTTACAACCTTTTGTGAAAAATCTAAATTCTCATATCAAAGACAGCTATCATTTTATTGATATTTTAAAGAATACTGTAATTCCAAAGTCAGACGACCTATTATTTGTTACTATTGACGCCATATCCCTGTATACCAATATTCCTCATAATTTAGGATTGGAAGCCATTTCTTATTTTCTTGATGAGAGACCTCATCCTCAAATACCTTCTACGGATTTTCTTTGCAAATTAGCCGAGTTTGTCTTAACGTGTAATGCTTTCTCCTTTGAAGATGAATTTTATCTTCAAATTAAAGGGACTGCTATGGGCACGCGAATGGCCCCTTCGTATGCCAACCTTTTCATGGGATTATTCGAGCAAAATTTTCTTCAAACGCAAAATTTAAAACCCATATTATGGTATAGATTTATTGACGACATAGTAATGATTTGGCCACACGGACAAACTACTCTAACAACCTTTCTTGACGACCTAAATAATTTTGGCCCTTTGAATTTCACTCATACCATTTCTAAATCACAAATTACTTTCTTAGATTGATTTAACAATTTCCGAAGGTAAAATTAAAACCGCGATTCATATAAAACCTACAAATAAAGAACAGTATTTACACTTTGATAGCTGTCATCCATTTCACACCAAGAGATCCATTCCCTACTCAATGTCCATTCGCGGACACCGTTTAGTTAACAACAAAGAAAATTTAGATAAATATCTCAATAATCTAAAGCAATCTCTTCTTGAAAGAAAATACCCTGCTCCTCTATTGGATAAACATATTCTAAACTCTGAAGTAAAATATATACCAAAACCTAAAATTTCTTCAAATAAAAATAATAATAATAATAAAATCTTTCTTAGCACCACTTATTTTCCTGGTGCTGAGAAACTGCGAGATATATTATCTGATTTATTCCCCATCATTTCTAATGATGCATCCACTAAGGATCTCTTAGATTCACCGCCAATTTTATCTTTCCGCAGACCACCTAATATTAGATCAATATTAAACAAAACAAAAAATAATCAAAATTTCTCTATTGGTAATAATACTTTTGGGCTTCAACCTTGTGGTCGTCCACGTTGTAAAACTTGTCCTCTGTTAGATCTAAGTCCTTTTTTTACCAGTCCAAATACTACTAATAGTTACAGGGTTCCCTTTCATTGCAGTTGTATTTCAAAAAATATAGTATATCAACTTCTGTGCAGGACTTGTGATGCCTTTTATATCGGTGAAACAACAACACCACTTAATATTAGACTAAATAATCATAGGGCTAGTGTAGGAAATGAAAGCCAACTCCCAATATCTTTGCATGCCAGGGCGCATAATTTATCTTTTGATCAATGTTTTAAAGTTAAAATAATAAAATGCCTTGGGGATAATGCAAAAGAAAGGGACGTCAAATCTTGGGAATTGGCTTATATTTATATTTTAGGCGCTTGCAAAGGTTCCGGTCTCAACAGGCAAAATTAATAAGGTTTATCATATTATCATAATCATCAAATGCTTTTTCTTTTAATTTATAATCATTCATTTTAAAATAACGTTTTGCACGGTTGGTTATGGTACCTTAACTAAATCGTGTAAAATATTATTAATCCATTTCTTTTTGTTCGATTCCTTGAATTTAAATTTTCAACGAATTGTTCGATTTCAGAAATGTCATATATCTTGACGACGGCTGAGCCGAAATATTGGATATACATTTTATAAAAATCATTAATATTTAAGAAACACTAATCGCCTATTATTTTCCAGCATTCATTCTCGTCTTTCACATTGTTGTGTCGCCGCTGTAGGATAAAGTAGAAAGGTTCGAATACCACAGTAGGAAACCGCAAATACTGAGAGAAGAGAAAACGAAAAAGGCGTGGAGTCACTCCTGGTCACCACAGACCAGATAAGTGCCCTTTCATTATTTTATCATTTCATTTATTTAGTGATAAACATAATTTCAATTTGAAAATATATATATATATATATATATATATATATATATATATATATATATATATATATATATATATATATATATATATATATATATATATATATATATATATATATATATATATATATATGAAACGGCCTTTGCCGATGTGATCAAAGTGTTTTATTTTAGTTTTTTCGCTTTAATTAGCCTCAATTGGAGGCATTTTGTGTTGCAAAAAGGAAAAAGCTCGATTTTTGAGATATATGGATGATGAGTGATCGTTCGTCGACGGTAAAGGGACCCATAAACTAACATGCACAATCGAAAGTCGTGCACATCCGTAAGTATATCTCATTCAAACATTAGCGTTTCCCAATCCAAGCTGGGATTTCCTTCGCTGCTATTCAAGTAGCGTTTACTAATTTTATTTTACTGCGAATCATCATCCTATGAACGGATTATTTACAAAACCTTATCAAATATAAATATATATATATATATATATATATATATATATATATATATATATATATATATATATATATATATATATATATATATATATATATATATATATATATATATATATATATATATATATATATATATATATATATATATATATATATATATATATATATATATATATATATATATATATATATATATATATATATATATATATTTATTGACCCCCCCCCAAAACGATTAACATCATTTCCGGACCGAAGTCACTCGCGCGCGTTATCAGGAAAGCTACGCTTACTTTGCAATGTTTCAAATCGTTATAATTTTAGATTAATTTGGATACAAAAATCAAGCGATTTTCATTAATTTGGCAAAGCTGCTGTTTGCCAAATTAATGAAACATTTGCCATGTTTACTAATACCGCTTAATATTTCTAGGTAAGAAGGAGACACGTATTGACACGATAATGAAATAGAAAACAATATTTTTCCCTTTCTTTCCGCACGTGCGAAAAAGAAATGGTAGGGTACCAATGATAGGATAGGGTACCAGGGTGTTTTATACTTATTAATTGTGTGAATAGTAATAAAGTATGCATAATTAATTTCCTTGTCGAACACAATATTTCTCCTTTTATATTTTTTCTCTCAATCCGAGTTTTGAGTGCTGAAAGCAAATTCCCTTTCTCGTTAGTATTTAGGGTGACGAATAAAAACAAAATAAAGCAGATCGTATTCGGCAGATTTAAGGGGACGCCTCGGCCACAGACGTCACTTCTTCTTGAAAAAATGTGATTTTATTCTCGATACAGTTCTAGAGGGTTTGTCGATACCGCTTAATCCTAAAAAATGCCTTCAAACGAATTCAAATAAGAACTCATAATGGAAAGGATAGGCATCGAGTCATAGGGATTTTTATGAAACACGTTTTCGTTTTGATTTTATTTTTCATCATACAATAAGCCTATTATTCAGGCCGCGGCGTCCGCTATAGAAAACAGAATAAATGAAAATTCGAAAATATTTGCAGAGACTCGTTGCATCGCTGAAATTACATTTCCCGGCTATTGAATCATTCACCAACAAATGAAAAATCAAGCAGGTGGCTGTGGTTATTGAAATTCGTTTTTTCGATAAAGGTCGACAAATAATACTCGTAATTTTAATGGATTGAGGATTGGAGTGTTTTTATTCCATTTTCGAAATCTTCATAATTATGCCGTTAAGTCTATAGTTGATTTTTTGGTGTTCGAGAAATATTACTTTTAGTTTTCTTACCATGCTTTCTTAATTGCTATCGTGACGTGAACAGCCGTCAGTTATAATTAACATACGTCGCGAAACCTAATTTGGCATACAAAAATGATCAGTCATTGAAAACAACGAAGCACATGAAATTCATACTTAGTAAAAGAGCTGGTGGTGTAGGTACCACTTCTAGTTGGTCCATTGCTGCGATAGAGTTCGCTATCTTGGGATATTATAAAAACTCTTGTCGTCTTGTCATCCTGAAAACACTAGCAAAGACTTATAGTAGCAAGACAAAAGAAAAGTAGCAAGGTGAAAACGATATACTGATCTGGATCCGCCAAGTCGACTTGAGGTAAGCAATAGAATAATCATCATCTGCTCTGACAGCAGAGCAGCACTGGACGCTCTGGCTAAAGCCACCACAGAATACTATTTGGTCTGAGACTGCACGCAAGAACTCAACAAATTGGGAAAGACAACAAAATCACCTTAATATGGATACAGGGCCATCAAAGCATACCCGGCAACGAAGAGGCCGACAGACTGGCAAAACTGGACACACTGGAATGCCCGGTGGAGTCAGTTGTTGGGCTACCCTTCGTTACAGGTAAGAAAATCATCAAGGACTGCTTGAAGCAGGAACATCGGGCATCCTGGAAACAAAGCCAGGGATGTCGCCAGGCAAAAGCCATAATGGAGCAACCACTTCAAAAGAAAACCAAGGCCATAGTTGACATAAGCAAGAAAAACCTTAGAACCAGTATTGTTCTCCTCACTGGACACACGACCCTTAGAGCACATCTATTCAACGTTGGCTTGACTAAAAGCAAGGACTGCCGAATATGTAGCGAAGAACCTGAAGACAGCATACACATCGTTGGTCGCTGCCCAGGCCTCGTCGCAAAAAGACATAGTTTACTGGGACGAGCCTTTCTCGAACCCAGCGATCTGCCAAACTTGAAGGTCAGTGATCTGCTTGGACTGGAAAGTAGTACTGGATAAGTAGCTGACCACTGACCCAACCACAAAGTGGGTAGTTATAAAAGATCTTATAGATGTAGGTGACATCAAGGGCTGGAAACAAGCCCCCCACTCCGTTTACTGCTACTACTACCAGATCCGCCACAAGCCCGGCACAAACCATTTCATCTGCCAGGCACTGGGAATGAGGTAAATAGAGCCCCTAGCGCCCTCCTACCAGATTTGAATGAATATTCCCGTCCTCTAGTCTGGTTTTAGTTCGAAGTCGAAGTAAATTAGCAGTGGGTCCGTGGAAATTTTTGTCTTTTACTCACTCGGGATCGAGTACCCAGCTCGCCATTTCTAATGATAAGTGATATTAGTTTAACTGATTTTGCAGACTTATCGGGCTGCAAAATTTCAAGGCACCCCCGGTGATTCGCCAGTTGCACAGACGTGCACAAGCGTCCGAGGGCCGCCCGGCAATTCCCCCAGCGCACTGCAGACCACATCTGCTTACCACTGCAGGGTGCACTACAGGCTGAGTTCACTGAGGCCTTTCAATTGAGAATTGAGCTTTGAGTTGGGTCGATAAACAACACAAACTGGGAATCAAGCCCAAGCTGCATGAAACCATTAGTTCCTTAAGACGCAGGTACCAGGCTACTATATCCCGAAAGAAAGATAATTGGAGTACTTTAAAACCTCCTATAACGCAATGGTCAAACTTTTCCAACCGGTTGCATATTACGTCATACGCATAATATTTTCGCACCCGGGCGCTTGTCAAATGTACGAGAATGATGCAATGATTCTGTAAGATGCGCGTACATATGTTATTTCCAACCATAGCTCGCAAAGAACCGCAATTGGGGCGCTGAGGATGTCGAATGCGGCGACATGCCCTATACATGGAATATCTCTTCATTACCGACTTACGACTGTAATGCAATGCGGCTTATTATAAATTATCAAACAAATCAATGCGAACAAAAATATCACAAGGCAAGCTGCATGAAACTATTAGACCCTTAAGACGCAGGTACCAGGTTACTATATCCCGAGAGAAGGATAGTTGGAGTACTTTAAAACCTCCTAGACGCGATGGCCAAAGTTTTCCAACCGGTTGCATATTACGTCATACGCATAATATTTTCGCACCGCTTGTCAAATGTACGGGAATGATGCAATGATTCTGTAAGATGCGCGTATATGTTATTTCCAACCATAGCTTGCAAAGAACCGCAATTGAGGCGCTGAAGATGCCAAATGCGGCGACATGCCCTATAAATAGAATATCTCTCCATTATCGCTTTACGATTGTAATGCAAAGCGGCTTATTATAAATTATCAAACAAATCAATGCGATCAAAAAGATCACAAAGGAATACATAGATTGAATGATATTACCACAGACGCTTCTCACTGAATGCCGATTTAAAAAGATCTGACGTTTTATTTCATGTAATAATTATTGAAAAAAAAAATACTATTCGAGAAATCGTTTTGTAAAACTTAACAAAGAATATATGGGTAATATCCTAATATTTTACACAGTGTACTTACCCATAAGAATTCTTTTGGGGAGAAACGGTTCTGGGTGTTATCGCGTATTTTTTTTTTGCAAAAATATGCACTCAGAACTAGTTATTGTTTAACCCGTCATCGCGAATGGCTCCCATAAAAGCTACAAATGGGCCATTTTGGGGGTGGGCTACTTTTGATCTGTTAAAGAGGGGAAACAAAATGCACGCTAATCTTCATCGAATGAGGGATTTTTATGTTAGCCTCCTAATATGCCTTCCTACCAGTCTTTATTAGATTAGATCTTCTTATGCCTAGTATAACTTACATTAATAAAAGTATTTTAAATTGACACGTATATTGGTAAGGTTTTGTTGTTAAGTGGGTGATTTATATATTAGCAATATAAGGTAAGTAATTTTGAAATGACAATAATCGGATAAAGTAAAATTTGAAATGTAGAGGTAAATTAATAGGGATTTAGATTTTTTTATAAGGATATAAGTAAATATATCTGATATAAAAAATACTTATGTCTTAGATATAAACTTATATAATATATAAGTAAATATAAGTACATATATACCTTATACGTACATACAATACGTTAGGTAATATTATTATTATTTACAGTTGTTACAGTTTCTTCAAGGACGTATTGTACTGCCGAAATGAATCAAATGTTGTTACTGCTATAAATGACGAATATCATTATTGAAAATATTATTATTTTATCAATGGTTTTGTCTGTATTCGCTTTCTTTCTTCCCATGATTGTTTGCTTACTTATTTGAGTATTTTACAATTATTGATTAGGCGCAAACTAGTCCATATAATATTTTATATCGATACTTCCTTCATAAGATTTCCATGCATTGTATCTGTGTTTTTGCTTACGGACTTGCTAACACTTGCTTTTGCACTTTTTCTAACGGGAATAGCTTCCTATTTTTCAGTAGTTTAGGCTGTATTCGTAGATACTGACAGCAAAAAATTGAATAACAGAAACACTATTGTTGTTAAAATCAAAACCCATTTTTTAATATAATAGTCCTCCATTGCAAAATTGCTGAGAATATTTCCCACTCCAATTGATTGAGTTCCAATGGCACAAAGTATCAGCCAAACCAGATCATTCCTCTTTCTCGTGGACTATTTGTACAGCACCTTTTCTTTCGTCAGATTGCTTTACCCACTACCTATCGCTATCTTCGTAATATCAAAGACTTATATAAAAGGGCATTTTTCCGAGGGCTCACAGGGCGCTACGCGACGAAATGACATTTTTAATACTTTACTTTGCAGTGACTCGCAGACTAAGCTCGCTATATGGCAGCGAAATTGGAAAAGGCATGCGCATCATCATATTCTAATGGGATAGTTGCATATAAATTTTATATAAAATCGGTTAAGTGATAGTCTTATAAGAGTTCCTTAATAAGATTTCCTTATTATTTTTTTTATATCCATATTGTATATATGTTTATAAACTTTTATAGGCAATTCATTTTTGAAATATATTTTGAAAATTTAATATTACAAAAAATCTTTCTTCTTTATCGCCCTACGGAAGCAGTTTAATAATATTTGAATTTTATCTCAGAGGTGTAAAATAGACTTGATATTATGTACAGAAATCCCTAAAATAGCAGCAGCATTCGTGACGGCTATATCGCATCTATCATGAAAGTGTCTGCGACAGCTGAAAAAAAAACAAGAATATCCGACATTCTAATAAGAACGATCATAAGTAAGTCCTCGCGTACCTCAATATGCTGGGAAAATATGCTGGGAGTAGATCGTAGAGGCGTAGAGACGTAGAGACGTAGTGAAGCGTAGCGGGGCGTAGGCAGCGAATACAGGCACCGCAGGTCGGTCAAAACGGCCGCTTGGCCCATACACGCTTAAAATCTTCGCATAAAGGGTACTTCTACGTCACGTTATTCGCGTCACGTGCCCTATCCATAAAAATGTCCCGAAATTGATTCGTTACTGTAAAAGCGGCCGTGCGACGCCCATTGGCATTCACAGTAAAGCTCGAGCGGCCCTAGTAATGTAAGTAGCCGCCATGGGTCTTAAGGCCGCGACGCTGCCATTTCTTCATGAAAATTAAATGTTCAAAATAACGAGTGGGCTCATTCATTAGATTTTTTGTAATAATATGCTATAATAATTACCAACACTGAATGTAAATAAGATTCAAAACACGAAATGTTATCGCTTCAAATGCTTAATTTACCTTTTAGGTCAGAATTTCATGGTCTAGTAGGAATATAGCCAATACACTATTCGGGGTGGGTTTCGGAGCACTATTTCTGCGAGAGTCTATTTCTAGGAGTTATATACGAGTATATAAGGAAGATTTTTTTCTTTTATATATTCATACATTTCGTTTTAGAGACACTGCAATTGTCCTTTTTTGGCAAACCTGGATAATAAAGGCGTGTTCCCTTAAATGGTATTTAAATTATAGTTGACAGTCTGAAACAATAAGAGCTGGTAATGCACATGATACTTCTCCAAAATATAGCATTAGTTGTATGGATACATCTATTTCCAATATTTTTTGAAATTCAGTTACTCAACATTACCTCATAAATGTATACAGAGCGACATTTTGAAAAAACTAGTGAAGGAAGTGTGACTACTTATGAAACTGAAAAATATTTTTTCTGATAAAATAAGTTTTAAATATTTAGATATTTTTAATTACAGTAGATTATTGATATACGAAAAACTAAGGTAAAATTCACTAACAACTGTTTTTGACTCAGGCCTTTGCTACCGAGAAAATTAATATTTAAAGAAAGAAAGAACGAGAGAACGAATATTTATCCGAAAGTTCACCATAAATAATGATTTCCCTCGAGAACAAATGCCTAAACAAAATAAACTAGATATTTTTCCGCTGATTTTTTAGTGTAAAATAATTACATGCAATATACACTATCTTAACATCTAAAAACGTATTTTTCTGGAATTTAGAAAAAACGTTTTTTTGTGTGTTTTTGGGTAAAATCTCTCTCTTTATTGTGTTAACGTTCGAAAGGTCGCAATTTTATAAAAAAAATATATACAAAAAATCCAGAAGTCGTTTGTTTGATAGCTCTTCGAAGCTTCGATGCGAAGTGCTTCGCGTCGCGACTGATCGTTAAGCGGACCATCCTATCGCCAAATGATGTAATTACTTATCCATTATTGTTGCCGTTAACATTAATGTCATTCGAATATTAGACTTACGGTTGCCCTAATGGATGGGCGCTGAAAATTATTTAGATTGTGCTTCATTAAATACCGGTGAAGACAATTTTGGCTTGTGAAGTCGCGATATATGCGCAGGAGATGCATGAGATACTCGCTCTCTCGTTTTCGATATATCAGGCGCCGTTCGCTTGTCTGTTTCTATCAGTTAGCCCGTTGCTAATCGTTTATATGCTCTTCAATGTGAGTTCTACGAACTTCCATTTTACAGTTCCTAAGAATTGTTGATAATCGTTTGATTTGCCTACCTTCAACCTGCCCAAACGGAGACCTAAATATATTCCCCTGGGCGATATTTAACGTTAAGTGTCCAATATTTTCGTATTTTATATGCTGATCATTTCTACTCAGAGCTATATTTCATATTCCGAAAATAACGAAACTGCTATGTATCACGGCATCATTTACCCAGAGAATCCAATAAATATTGATGCAAAATAAAGCGGCAGCCTCGTCGTTTCGCTTTTTGCAGTCGATATGGGTGTCTTATAACTCGAACGTTGCTACTGGGACTCACAGCAAGTGAATAATACATGTCTATTCAAATTCACTTTCAGTGTTCATCTATACGAGGGGCGTTCAAAAAGAAGTAATAATGAGTAACAAACTCCTTGGAAGATATAAAAATGAAAACTAGCAGGCACAGTTAATACGTGTATATCAGGTACTATATTCTAAAGAACGGGTGGGGGGTCGTTTGGGGGGGGGAGTTAGGGTTAACAGTTTGGTGCACGGGAGGGGGGGAGTTGTCTTCTTGCCGGGAAAGTCTTGTGATGACACCACCTTTTTTTTTTGTACGGAGCGAGTATTTAAAAACATAAGAGATACATTAGTTGTTGATGTTATCTCATATTCTACGTTGCACATTTGTGTGTTTAGTTGAGCGTGGTAGAAATTCAACTAACGATATCCCTTGCTCTTGTCACATTGCGACGAAAAATCACTAAAGAAATGGTAAAAATAAGAAAAAAAGTGGGACCGTTGTTTCACGGTTTGTTTTATTGCTGAATAAATGAAGATTTCGCTAGTTGTTGCGCGTAGTATTTCACACTATCGCTTAGGGATAAAAAAGGAATCCACACTTTGGGCACAAGAGTAAATACACTACTCATGTGCTTTGGGTACCTAGAATGATTACGGAAGCGCAGAAAAAAATAAGGCAGAAGATTTCGCATCGCTCTTTGCATTTGTTACAAAAGGATCCTGACCTTTTTTGGCTCGATTTAAAATTATTGACTAAGGATGGCTTGATGATTACAACCCTGAAACAAAATAACAGTCCATGACTTGGAAACGACCATCATGTCCAACCTCTAAATAATTCGAGGCCATTTCATCCTCCGGTAAGATTATGTACTCTCTTTTTTTGGACAGTCCAGGAGTCGTAATGATTTAATTCCTTGATCATGGCTGCTATAGCGGTGCTGTAAATGCTACATTTTTTGTTTCACCAAGATAACCCCCCAGCACGCAAGTCCAGATTTGCGATAGCTGCCGGTGAAGAAGCTCGCTTGGAAGTACTGGAACATCCTCCATAATTACCGGACCATCAACTGGTGATTGTTATGATATTTCCGATATTAAAAGAAAACTGTGGTGTCCAGTCATACAACATTATCTTCCAGTGAATTTGAGGGGAGCAAAGTTCCTAACTGTCATCCAATCGTTTGACATTGAAGGCCAACTGGATGAGCAATATTGTTACTGAATGAAACTGTCGCTAGAGTGCCTTCTTCAGGTTCTTGGCGCTCATAGTTGTAATGCCACACCCTAACTAGTATCATTTTGGCTGGTTCGAGGAAGATTTTTTATAGATCTCTACGCGGGCTTGTAAATAACTCGATTCACTACAACTTTTTACGACTTACTACTTATGTGATTCTTAGAATTTGACAGTGTCAACGTTTAGTTATTCTGGAGTTCGCATAGAGCAGAGAGGAAAGTTTCAGAGCTAGCACAAAGTTTTTGGACCTGAAGAGAGGGAGGAATCGGCGGGTTGTCTAGAATAACCAGGATAGTTTAAACAACATGTTACCAGCACATTCAGGCGGGACATATAAGGGTGTCAATTACAACGGGCGGACTCATCATCTCAGGGAGTTTTATGCGAAATCGATCTATTTTGTCTCCGGTGAAGTAAACGTAAAAGACTCTGCAAACAATACGATCGCCGTACAACGATCAACAACAATACGATCAAAAGTACAACGCCTTATCGAAGGTACTTAGAAGAGGACCGATAGGCACTTAGAAGATAAACCCGGTCACTTTCTACGAGATTTAGATGGATTTCTCCATCCTCCAGTCTTGAGGATTTGAGGTGGCTTGCGAGGCCTCTATCTGATGTTAGCGGTAATTCAGTTTGAATTTATTGCGCACTGAGGCGCTCTTTGCCCGCAAATGTTACACGGACTTGAGTGGCTAACGGAGCGTTTTAAGGATAATAATATTAATAATAATTTTATTCATTCAAAAATATAAATTTACAATGGTCTTAAATGCAGAATCTGTCTTACTAGACCATAGCCCATACCAAGGAAGACTATATGTATGGCAAATATTGATTCATATACAAAATACGATAAAATATAAAACAGATAAGTGGATTCAAATTAAACATATAATTATATAGATGACGTCATGTCAATAACTACCCACGCTCTATAAATCGGCAAGACAGCTTTGGTATTTTGCTAGACAACTATTTAAATATTTTACGACATGATAGGCAGAGAAGTCTTTGCGACCTGGTTTAATGCAAGTTGGCGCCGATCGCTAACAGTTACCTTTGTGCCCGCGTGCCTCTCGCCGCGGCTTCGTTTTACTCTATTCTCCTGTCATATTTGCCACAAATAAAGCGCAGTAATTTATTATTCCGCCTAAGTAGGCCTTATTTATTTTAAATTTAGGTAAATTTAGTAATAAGTCTTAGATATGAGTGATAACAAATATTCAAGCGGCATTCAAAAATGTACCAATTAATCTTAACGTAACGCAAGTTTATAATTTGGCATCTCTTGGTCGTTAACATCCGCTTGGGCATATAAGGGTTAATTAAATTCACGATCTCTTAAGCCATACGGAAAATGCGGCGCCCATCGGCAGCACATATCGATCCGTGACATGAAAACAATCATTTCCCCAGATGAACCCTCATCGGAATTAAAATAATCAACGAGTGGGGGCGGCGATAAGTTTAATCATGTTTGCGCCCCCCCCCCCCGGCCCACCGCCGCCGGCTGCCTCCGCTCTCCGGGTCTGTTTGCTCTGTGCCGGCCGCTTTTTTGATTGACATTTTCGTAGCGCGCCAAGAGCGGCGTCTGCATTGTTTGCGGAGATGACAGTTAATTTACATGGACCGTATAACTGATCGGGAGTTTACACCGCGTTGCGGTCATTAGCGTAATTCGCTTGCTGGGAATTTATGAGGACTCCTTTTTTAAAAAAGCACAATCCTTAAAGCGGCAATTCAGCGGACCGTAAAGTAAATTCACCCAATTTTACGAAAATATTGATTTAGGCGGAAAATAGGGAAGGCCGGGGATGGTTTGGACACCTTTTGAATGTTATTTTTTAATTTTATTTCTAAATACTTATTTTTTTTCGTTTTTAGGCTAATGTTTAGAGTAGTCATTTAGGTTTATTTACTCATAATATAAACTTTCCAAGATTATTATTTATTCAGAACAAGGCCAGAAATTAGATGCAATCAATCTGTCCAAACTATCCCCGTGTATTGTACTTTGAACGGCACCTGGGAATAGTATGGACATGCAGTTTGAAGTACCTATACAAGCACTGATTAAGTAACAGAAATCTTTCTAATTTATTTATTTTCTAAATATAATACAGGTAAGGTAAGGAAAAGGTAAAGCAGTGCTATACATTAACAGATTTATCGGGGATACAATGAACAACCTGTCCATTGTATCATCAACTGATATATTCAACACATTTCTGACTATGAAATCTGAATCATAAATTGCACTTTTATGAACGATACATAAAAATATCCCTACTAGTCACTATTGTGTGCAAACGGAACGCTAAACACAAAACATTAAACTAGTTACAGAAAAACTTTACGTTCTTACCTTGAAAAGTTACATCAGAGGTGTGGAAAAGTAAATAACCCCTGTAAAAATCACAACATTTTAGAGCTGCGGCCGTATATGTTTGAAAGCTGGTCTGTCGCAGTATTTCCAATGTGTACAATCGATCGCGGCAGTAGAATTCAAATTAGAGCGGGAAATATGAACCTGTCTTTGTATCCCCGTGTCCAAACCATCCCCGGTCTCCTTTAAATATGGCGTGCAAAATTTTGCGAACAAGCCAAACTAATGAAGAGTGGCTATATGATTAATTATAGTCATGGCTTTCATTATTATTTCCTTCATAGATTCCTTTTAAACTAAGCAACCTTCCATAAAATTAGAAAAATCATTCGATTACATTTCAATTCAAGCGAAATAAAATGAAAAATCTAATATTTCTCTAAAATTCTATTTCTCTAAAATCTATAAAAACTAGATGACATGTTGAAATATTTATTTATCGACGGGATGACTCGTATTCGTCTTGTTTTGTTTACTTTTAGGCACGACAACCCCAAATACTACGAAAAGACGCGAGTGAACAATAACGTTCCTGATATTTTCGCATATTTACGGATAGCTTAACCTTTCCCGACAGAGTTATATTTACACGGGGACTTAGCGGGAATTGGGTGGGATTAAATAGCTGCGGAATATATATTTCGCGAATATCTTACGATATTTTCAGTAATATATCCATATTTCATTTGCATCCCTAAGACATTCGAGGACTGATAATAATAAACTTTACACAATCACTGGCAGTATAGATATTTTTTCCTCGAGTCCATTCTTGATTGTATTCATTTTAAATGTTTTCACAAGGTTTGATCGTCAAATATTTCATTAGCTATTTCATTAGACAATGATTTACAACAAAGTTAGAGGCATTCTTATAAAGATTCTAACACGCTTTGGTTTTCTGTTCTAGAATTAATATAATAATACATAATAATAAAGTTACATATCATAAAATTTTCAGATTATAATAATTTAAAATCAAAACTCCCTGAAGATGATGAAAGTGTTATAATCAAGAGTTATAGGTAAAATCGTCAGAATTCCATGTCATATATATTTATTTTCTGGGACCAGTATGAATGGATTGTTTTTTTTTAAATTTTGAAACGGCCATCATTTTGAATCAAAAGACATACACACAGTCACACACACATACACACCCTCACACACCCTCACACACACACACACACCCCAGGAGATATTTTCAGGAAAACAATTTTTTATTCTTAGATCTCAAAACGTGGGGATCTAGTACCAATTCGAATTCTAAATTTTGCTATAAAATAAGACATTCGTGTATCGAGATAGATGTATGTTTTTTTGGAAAATAAAAATGGGAAGAATATTATGTAATCAAAATAAAAATGACGGCAATTATAATCAGCCTTAATTTTTAAAAAAAATGCAAGACTGATTTTTGCGGCAGATACAGATTTAGTATTTTAGATTTAAACATATCTTATTTATTATTATCCTAATTTTACTAGGTAAGGTGGTTATAACATTTTATATAATCTAATCTATAAATAAGGACTGTTAAGCGATAGGTAAGTATATAATTTGTGAGTGACTCAGCTGACACGTCGCAGCCTCAACTAGTGTGGCCGCTACAGAATTCTGAAGTGATGACCCACTTCCACGCGGTACACATTTCTCTATAAATGTATATTACTGAATCTGGCAGATATTACCGACAAGAGTTTTAGGTTTACGAGTTTAAAAAAAAATCTTTCGTTAATCGTAATTTCCAATGTTGTTTTATATTTGACCGAGGGTTTTACCTCGGGTTGAAAGACAGATAGGTTGCGAGAATGGTGGAATTAGTTGCTTGCTACACTACACACAGGATTTAGGAGTTTGAGATTTTCAGAAGGTATAGATTTCAGATTTTCAGAATGATATACTGAACATCAGAGGATGCATCAAATTATATATAAGCGTCAGAATATTTATATATGAGTATATGTATACAGGGATGATAGTAAGAATAAACTTTGTTTGTCTATTAGAATTTTATATTTTTCCTTAAAAACGTTATGCTTATATATTAGTGGTTATCCCTGTCGGTAAAACTGTGGAAAATAAACAACCTGATTACATAAAAACGAGTTTATAAGCCAGAACAGACGTAGGATATATGAAAAGTTTATGAAGAAAACTATCTATATTAGATTAAAGGTGTAATCCAAAATTAAAAATCGCATAAACAAGTAAACGAGCAAGCAAGAGAGGAAGCAAATACAGGCATAATTAATTGACGAATATGACAAGGTTGTGAAATGTTGTCCGCGCGTGACCTCTTGTGTGACTTTTAAGGGTGCGATCATTGGAGGGTTAACGCACCTTCTGGGTAGTATATATGTAGCCATTAAAGTTTTAGTCCCCACCTTGAAGGAAATAAAATTACTTTCTGGGGCAGAGTACAGTGTTGCCTCAAGGGCATGGAAGCACACACTCCTCTGACGTCAAAGCCTAAACGCTTTGCGAAACCATTATACCATGTCGCAATAAGCGATGAAAATAAATATAATAAAACGATGAAAACATATAAACAGGAATCATATAAAATAATATAACGAGCCGTTTATCTTGGTTTCTTAGGGCCAGATGGCATATACAAGACCAAAATATTATAAGGCGGCTTCAAAATAGGTACTATGAATTAATATTTAATGTGCATAAAGATTAAGATCTAAGATTGTAATAGAGAAATCTCTAATAGAAATTGTTTAGAAAGCTCTAACAGAAAAAAATGTATATAGAGAAAAGTATAAAGTTTGATATAGATAGCGTGTAATGCTTCAAACCTTGTATGAAAATATACCCATTGATTATGTAAAATATGTAAAAAAGATCAAAAATAAAATAAAGAAACCCTATGAAACTCTTAAAAATAATGAAAACCTGTGCTCATCTCGTAGTCAATAACTCAAAAAATGCTGTAAATGAATTGAAGACCTTAGAGTACTTACTGGTTTTTACTAAAATTCAGCAAAATTTATTTATTTTTACTTATTGGCCAGTTATTTTTTTTCTGAAAATTTTGTTAAAAAAATAACAAACCATGAAAGGTTTTTACTTTTTTAAAAATCAACTTTCAACTTTTAATCAACAAAATCAATGGAATTTCGTTTCGAATTTTTGGAAGACTTTTTAAAAATGCACAAAAAACTAAGCTTTGTAATTTACATGTATTGTTGCCTCAAAATCACTGTATCAATCACCTGCCTTGGAATTACTGGTCGTCAGTGACATCGTGTGTTCTTACACACGCCCTATGCTCTATACATATAACTATATGACTTAATGGATTGATGCCGTGCCATATCAATACGACTAAAACTGGGCACGAATAGATATACCGCTGAGAAAACTTATAACGTTTGAGTTGTAAGTATATTGGAGCATACTATGTACATAGTTAGACCGATCATATACGATCGAGCCTTTTTTCAAGGCACAGATCGGAAAGGGGACGGATTGAAAGGGGTTTCTATTATTAGGCGGAGATTTCTCCTTATTTGGGCGGTTAAGAAGGACACGACCGAGGAAGACACGAAGAATACTAGCTAACAAATCGGCAGGTTTTCTACAAGGCGAGGAGGGTCATAAAACCGAATAGGAGTTATGAATAATTTGTTATCGGTATACTGGAATACCACTTCGAAAACACTTACGTCCAGCGATCTGGCTAGAATAATCATATTTTAATGACTAGTTATTTCGAAACCAGAAAATCCAACCTTAATAATTGCATATGTTTATATTATAGTACAGAATAATAAATAATTTTATTTATTTATTTAGGTACATAGGATTAGGTATACAGTTCATTCATAGGTCATGTAATCTTATAATAATTATATAAATTATTTAATAATTAATATAGGGAGGTTTAACACATCTTACATGACCTTTACTGCCAATAGCACATCTAAATAGGCGATAATTTGGCACGTCTCTAGATGTGCATATTTTTATGCAATTTCAAGAAATGAAGTGTTTTTTTTAAAATAAATTATTTGGACCCACCACCTGTATATACACATAAATATACCAATTTTATAAAAAATATAGCTATGTAATAAATATATACATTTATAGTTGTAATTTAATAAAATTTAATTAAGAAAAATAGATAAGTGATACTAAATAAGTTGTCGTGCGTTGCATAGAAGTTGATCAGATTTTACATATCCCTTGTTAAGTAGCCATCTATTAAGGTTTGCTTTAAATATTTTTATGTTAGGTTTAAATATTTTTATAATGGTTTTCTAATTGTTTTTAATGGGAATTATATTTCGGTGAATGAATAAATAATACAAATTTAAGCTGAATTGGTAGTCAGAAATAAGCGATAATACAGGTTTAAAAAAAATAAATACAAGTAGAGTTGTACATATAGGTGATAGATGGCTGTACGTACAGGTATATACTTCTACAACTACCCTTACGACCTGATGCACATTGCACAGCTAACTCGAGCTATTTAGCCAGTGCTTAGTTTACCGATGATGGATACTTTTGACAGAGCTGGCTAACAAATAAAATATCCTCATAGAATACATTTTAAAATAGTGTTGAAATCATACGTAACATAAAACACTTGTTTGGATAGAAATAACAATATTATGTAGACTTTATCGAGTGTTTAAAAAACCCGAGATCGTATGCAACTTCTCGTGTGTGCAAAAAAAAAGCGGGGAAGAGGAGCGGCTAGGAACTAATGTTCCTCAAATATTTTATTCGGTGTAAATCGAGGATGTTTTTCCAAATCATCCGTAGCATTGGCATCATAATGATTCACCACCTCAGATACAAACTCATCAGACATAATGTCATAACATCCAGAATAAAACAACTTCTGACATCTCATTTTATATACAAGGCAAAATAACCGCAAGGAAAGGGTCCGGGTTGATCTCCGATTATAATTTTAGTAATATACCACAACAATCCAGATCCGAGCTTTAACCAGCAATCTTGTAAAAACCGATATGATAGCCAACGCTTGGTAGAAGTTGCAGGAAATAAAGAAGAAAAAGGTTTCATCACTAGCAATCCTATCTGGTCTCCTTACTAAGACAACCTATTAAATCATTAATACCGAAACACGTTCCTGTGAATACCTCGCTAATTGCGAAAAACGCAACTTGAAATTTACTGGCCTGAATGCCATAATTGCTCCAGTTTATCTCTGCTCTAATGAATGTGTATTGTTTGTCGGATTCAACTAACAATGCTTAATTTGGACGGATTGTTTTTGTCAATTACTCGATGCAAAGCCCACAATACGAGGTTTGTAATAACTGTTTGAAATAACTGTTTTAATATCTGAATTTTATTAAATTTTAAACCGAGTAACAAAATTATCAGAATTTGTAATTGTGATTCATAGATTTCACCGCAGGAAATTCGCCGCACATTCGCAAACACGCAGTGCATATCAAAAGCTCATAAGACTTGAAGTCTGACCAAAGCTCAAGGCATTCGAGGTATATACCTTCGAAGAATGGTAAAATTATTGTAGATAGTTTACGATTCTTTCAAAACCCTAAAACGACGCTTTTAGACAAACCACTTATAAGGCAAACGCTAGTTTTTGATCGTCCACATTCATTTAGGACTTAACCCTAAAGAAGAAAAAGATTCTGAATACGTATGTCATGATGTGACATTACTGTTATGAATATAGCGGCAATGGACGAATCGATAGGAGGTCTCGCCTGCCGTGCTCATTGCCGTGTTTCTTTTTTTTCACGTAGTCCTCTATTTTTTGCGTTATTGCTTGCATGAAATATACATCGCGGCGGGGGGCTTATCGTCTAGTATCACGCACGGTCCGCGTGTGTCACTCGCGCGGTCGCCCGCCGCCAGACGCTTATTATAATGCCGTATTCTTCCCCTCCACACTCTTACTGGTAACCCGCGGATCCAGAGCCCCTCGCCCCCACCGTCGCTCCATTAGTTCTCGCCGTAAAAGGGCTAACGACGATTGTCGCATTATACAATGGCTAATTACGGCAGCGGGGACGGCATTCTTTTCTACCGAGTAGGAGGCACTCGTAGCTATATGGGAGGGGTAGGGTATTGCGCGGATAAATCAGTATTGGATCCTGTAACCGTTGCCATGAAACTTTAGTGTATTTATATCAAGGCATCTATTAAAAACCAATCAGGTATACATACAATCGAAGAGATACGGCGACTTTAAAAAATAATGCATAATGGCTATCGTGGAGATATAAAAGAAGAAAAGAAGAGCTCCCGAAGCACGAATGTTAATGCTGCCATAATTCATGGAATAAATTGGTTAGCGATATCCAGACTCTCAAACCTAACAACGGTGGAGAGGGTAAATGCGGTGGCATACTGAGCGGGCTCAGAACTAACGGTGCAGTGTGTCCAGAGTAGTATACAGAGAGTCACGAAGTCCTGACAAAGCCGTGGAAACCTTTAATAGACCAGCAGTGCGTGTCTTGACCCAGCCGCTTCTTATGACCACCTTGGGTTCTATATAATGTTTCATGCCGTTTGGTACTCCTTGAAAGCCGCAGCATCCGCTGTTTATAAAGTTGGAGGCAGTTCCGGCTGGAAACGCGAACTAATAAATCTACCTGAGCTAATTTCTGTCGGCCTCGAAAAGAGCCCAAACGCTTTGCAGCCAAGCCACACAAGCTGAGAATATTGGGCGTCTGCCCCTTGAAAGTCAGGGTACTGGACCCATCTAATATGATTCCTCGCTAAAAGGTAATAGTTAACGGAAGACGTCTTAAGCCAAGTCAATTGGGCCTGGCGACTGGACATAATGCTTGCTTGAACACATTTATTCGTTCTAGATAAGCCGACCTGATTTCAAGTCCAGATAGAATGAAGGATCTGCGCTTAATTCGTACCTGCACATAAATCATACCATATGATTTTATTACAAGTTAAATGGCTGGTGACCTCAAGTGGCAAAAAGCAGTCGTCGCAGCGCATCTACACGATCTGACAAAATTCAGTTCGCTCAGAGTAGTACCAGTTGGCACGTCCGGCACGTCAATTTTAACAACCCCTATTTTTAAATTTAAGCTGTAAAAGCTACATATATTTTATTCGTTTAGTGATATATCGGCAACCCTAATAATCACAAGCGAATGCGGTGAGGCAGCTTATCCACGGGAATAATTTGTCTCTTTCATGCACCTAGGAATGTCATCTATACTAATATTATAAAGAGGTAAAGTTTGTGAGTTTGTGAGGTTGTATGAAGAAATCTCTGGAACTACGGAACCGATTTTGAAAATTCTTTTACCAATAGAAAGCCACGTTATTATAACAGTGTCATAGGGCTATAAATTAATCCGAAAAATGAAAATAATTTTTCGTTGTAGTCGGATTTCCAAAGTAAGTCGGAGAAAAAACGGTCGAATGAAAACGTTTCTTACGAACGCTGCTTTAACGATGAGAGATATATGATTGTGTTCTAGAGAAGAATTGTAGAGCTTGGTAATGCCTACAAAAAAGTCAGCGACAGCATATGTCTAAATTTTATATTTAAGTCACAAAAAATAGTTTTTTTATAATAAAAAATAATTTAAATCGTTGGGTCATGTTTATTGGTAATATTATCAACAATTATGAATTCATATCAAAATAAGTAGATTTATCGTCTCAAGTATTTAAAACAAAAGACTTTTCCCTTTTACTGCATATAATTTCCCTTTTATTGACATAGGTATGGAACCGAGACCTTATCTCGGGTTGGAACTCCTGAAAGACAATATATTTTGGTACATTACATCTAATATAGTATACAGGGAAGTTTTGAACAATTAAAATAAACAGTACTCAGTACTAACAGAACCACACTCATAATTTCATCACAAGTAAAAATGTTTACCGCCCAACGAAGTGGGCACAGGTCAGTTAGTTATGGTATAAAGAGAACACTTTCCAATCGTAAACAGTCGTCATATGTTACAAAACAATATATATTTGTCTCTTGCAAGTACCCTAGCGTGACATTGTGCTAAAAAGAAACCGACGGCAAATTAGTTTTGCTAATAAATGGACACATATAAATTTCCATACTAATGAATTATATATGGGAACCTTCCTTGTAATGAGCCAATTTCGCTTGTGTAACTTTTGTTTTAAAAATATAGAATTCACCCTATTTATTATATTGAATACAGCGTTAAAAAATTAAATTCCAACAAATAAAGCAATATCCAAAAACTTTGGAAACAAACGTAGAAATTCCAGTTCTCTGCCTAATTATTAAAAATCCTTTGAAATAATAGCGTTATTTTAAAAGTGATTTTTATGTTAGCATTGATCGGTTTTATTGTTGATAAAATAATTATTTATTACTATGTATTTATTACTTCACTTACTTGATAAATTGATACTGAAACAAAAAAAATCCCTTCCGCTGATTAAATACATTTCTTCATGTAGAAACATCAAGAAACTAAGGCTATTACGACATTACAGTGGTATTTTTAATGGAATAACCGCTAAATAGGTATATCACACTTCGTTTAAAAAAAACTCTCATAGCTGACTAGTTCCGATATTGTAATTATGAAGGCACTCGTATCAATATCTATTAACATTAAATAGCGAAAAAACAAACTATGTTACCTTTTCTATTACTGGCAAGCAGGACTTTATGCACACAGGTATAAAAATTCATACATGTACCCCAAAACCTCAAAATCATTTATTATTTAATATGCAATGTAACTGCACAACTATACAACATAAAACTCAAGCTAAATATCTTGGTCTCGTATTTGATAACACCCTTAAATGGGATTCTCATGTAAACGATGTGGCGACTAAAGTAAGGAGACTTATATACGTGTTTAAGTTACTTCGGAACGTGTTAGACTTAAAATCTCTCAAAAATGTCTACCATGCCCTTGCAAATAGTCTAATTTCATACGGTATCCTAGGTTGGGGAGGGTCTACACGTAATGTTTTAAATCCGATTATGACAGCGCAGAAGGCGCTTCGCCCAAAGACACTTTGGCTTTATAGGGCCAAAAATTTATAACCATTTTAAAGAATCGATAAAAACATGCCAAAACACTAAGTCAATCCAATTAAAATCTAAAATTACACAACATTTACTTTAACTTGGTAGAAATGAGGTGGAAAAGGCTATAAACCATATTTTAAAGTAAAGGTCTGCATATTATTGTCATACATTGCACTACACTTTATATTTTAAAATTATTTATTTATTTGTTTTACAAAGTTCATATTACGACATTTTATATTAATATTTATTTCCATGGCCATGCTATATCAATATTTTAAATATAATTATAAGTTTAATTTGCATTCGCTTATCTATTTTCTATTTTATCATATTTTGTATTTTTCATTTTAATATTATGAGCACATGAATAAATCTTTGCCATACATAGAGTTTTCCTTGGTACGGGCTATGGCCTAGTTAGGCAGATTCTGCAACTAATACAATTGTAAATTTATGTTTTTGAATGAATAAAATTATTATTATTATTATTAATAATAAATGGTCCTCCATACTACCAGTATGTAGGTATGTATTTCTTATAGTTTTTTCAGACTGTTATTACTGACATTATCAAACTCTTTTGGCATAATATACATCAAAATCCACCGAAAAAACTACACCGAGTTAATTTTCTATCGTCTTAGATTTATAAGGTTAAATAGAGTGAAAACAGTATTTTTGAAATAAGTTATTATTCTGTACGACAGTTTTCATAAAACTAATTAGAACATGTACATATTCGAAAACATTTCTTGAGTATGAGTTGGTGTTTTATATAAACTATTATAGCTTTACTATTTACTTTTTACTTTCTACTATTTAATATTAACTATTTACTTTCAGTTGGATCATTTGTGAACGAGTGTTTACCACTGGGATTACGTCGCGCTGAATTGATTAAATAAATGATTATAAAGTAAATAATTATAAAAGCCACTTAAATCGACCCGTCACCCCAGGAAAATGTAACGATATTGATCGTTCTTTCAACCTGGAGTGAACGTAGAGACTTACGGACGAAACAGTCCACCGTCTAGGTACGCCAAACCCGCTCGTCTGAGTTCAACGCCTTACCGCAAGGCACTGGGAAGAGAACCCAGGGAGCCAAGCCATGCGTCCTTACTACCGGATTTGGCCGGATTTCTCCGTCCTCCCGTCTGGTTACGGGTCTGAAGTCGCCTGCGCGGCCTCCACCTGATGTAAGCGGTAATTCAATTAGAATCGTGGCGTCCTTTGCCCATCTGTTCGATGGGGATCAGGTAGCCAACTGGTCATTTCAATTGTGGGTAACATCAATATCTACCCCCGCTGCTTATTAAACGTATATGCTTTATTGCCATAGTTCAATAAATTGACTTGCATATTTTGGTATAGTAATACAAAAATAACTTGCCAGTTAAGTAAAAACTAATCGGATATTTTTTACAAAATACAATTCACAACCTTATAAATCTAAAACGAAAGAAAATCGACCCGTAGTTAATAGGTTTATTTTATAGATTTTGACATATGACGCTGATACAATTTTTATTGTGTTGGGGTAGAAGAGTGTATAAGCCGTTTCACCTGCTATTGATTGCATTCGTGTGACCGATGGCGCGAGTTGAAATATATTGGACCCCCGGTCTAAGTAGACGAACGCAAATAGGCCCGGAAAGAGCACTATAGTAATTAGGGCCGCAGTGGTTTATGCGGTACGCTGCGGTTGACTTCGGCTTGTCGGCCGAACCGGCATTATACGACCACAGAATGTTGAATGCGGACAAAAGGAATGTATGTACTGTTTGGAGCAGGAGTTAGGAAACGAGTGATCGCAGGCTACGACTGATGAACGCGTTTCCTATTGCGAACACTCTCGCAATTAAATCGCTCTCGTAATTACTCCATCATTGATTAAATGGTTTGTCGTATAAATATTTCGTTAGCAAAAAAAAACATCCGATAAAAATCATTTAATCATCACGCTTCGTTTTTTTTGACGGTTAAACAATAATATGGACAATATGTGGTTAGCATACACACGAAATTTTATCAGGAAGTCAAACGCATCTTCAGTCAAACAAATCTTCTATTTCATTGAAGTGCGATTTTATCGAAGTAAAGTGGCAAGATCAAGTGGCCTAACACGAGCGACTAATTGCGTATTCATAAAGTGTTTTTGCACTTGTACTTGAAAACGCATAGTGGCCTATGATCCTGTATAAGCTTCGTGCGAAACATGTCCTTGAAATCTAGTAAAAATCGTTCAAAGGTTTTTTCAGGGTGGATCGGTAACAATATGCTACTGGACACTTCGGTTACAATGAATACCTCCTCGGGGTGCCCTCAGGGTTCTGTGATTATCCTGACCCTTTGGAACGTCCTATTTTAAAACCCACTAGGATCTCCGCCTCCAGGGGGATTGCACCGTTTGCGATTACGCGGACGATGCGCTCCTCCTGGTGGATGGGAATGGCCGGGCCGAGATCGACGTGAGAGTATCTGCGTCGCTCGACCTCATTCTCACCTGGGACGAGCGCAACAGACTCCCACTCTCTGCCACACTGTGAAAAATATTGGGTTGCTTCTTATATTACCAATTATGTTATTACGTTTTTAAACAGAATAAAGATGTCTCAATAGTAATTTTGTTAAACAAAAAGGAATTTTGTTGAAACTTCATTACTCGATTAATACGGAAATAATAGTATACTGGAGTTTCAACATAATTATTGTGTCCGACTATAACCGTACTACATGCTGTCATGTTAGAAGCGAGATGCCAAGGTCTCGACGTAATGAAATAACATTATGTTTTAACATTAAAATTTGGTAGTTACCGTCATGTCAACACCGTTACGCGTCATATTAATTCATACGTATGGACCTAAGTCCGCGCTATTTAAGTAATCCTTGTTGAAACATGCGTATTTCCGTGTATTACATCGTTATATTTTCCTCAGTGTAGCAAGACGCAGGCGCTTCTCTTGTAAAGCCACCGCTATCGTAATCCTGTTATCCGTATGGGCAGTACCACGATTTCCTTCCCTAGTTGTGTTTTTTATCTCGGCGTCCTCCACGAGTCATCCGGCATGAGCACTTTGCCCTACATCGAGTTAGTCGCACAGCCTAGGGAATTCTTTCACGGCAGTGCGGACCATAAAGACAAAGGTCTCTATAAGTTACGTGTCCCACGCGTGGACGGCGAAGTCTTTTTCCGAAGCGGGAGGAGCGGTTCTACAGCTTAGCTACCATCCTTCATTGATTGCTATATGCAGTGTCTACCTTACCATTTCAACTCTCGTCTTCCCGTCTTGGAGGACATCCTTCTAGTGAACCTCGAGGTCCTCGAAAGTGCAACGTTATCATGAATTTATAGGAGTCGTGCGGTGTAGTATTTTAATGTCACCGTCTTGGATTGTACTTGCGCTATTCGCAGCGAGACCGTTCGGGTGCGGCAGGAGAGATAAGACAGCGGTCGGATCGGTCGCTTAGCACACTGCTTCTTACCGGAAGTCGAGACCAGGTTACATCATAGCAAATTTCTCTGGTTTATTTACCATATATTTCAGATAGTTAGAGGTAACGGCGACTTCAAGACTACCACTGTTTGAAATTCTATCTTAAAACTCTCAATTGAAATCAAAATGGATGGCGCTGTGTATTTCTTGATATATGTCTGTATCTAATATTAGGGCTAATTCAGTATTCTGGGAAATCAGAATTGAATTATAAGTTCATATTTTACATTGAAATGTATGCTTTCCAATATGCATTAAACCGGAACATTATATATCATAGAAAAAACATCTACATTGCTTCTATCAACTTCGATATATAAATATAAAGAAGTCTTGCGTTCTTTCAAAGTAAGAATAAGTAAAGCGCGACATAGTTCTCTTTACCAAAGTGACTTATTTTACAAAAAGATACCATTGAACGTCTGGTTCATTGGTGAAGATCATTTTAAGAAAGTAATTATGTTTATACTTACAAAGATCACCGTATATTGCATATTTTTTATCGACAACTTAGATTTCTCTACATTGTGAAAATATATTTAGGTTAAATTACCGGTACGTAGAGTTTTCAATTCTGTAATGGCAAACCATACCATGACTATGTAACAATACATAGTAAAAAAAACCCTCAATGATAATTTATTATCTATATAAAGTTTAATATCTACCTATATATGTATATAATATCTATCTATCTAATATTTAAAATAAAAAATGCGTGTGGCACTCGGGGACTGCCGCGGTAAAGCTATTGAATAGCATTTTAAACAACTTATGCAATTATAATTATTTATTTATTTTATTTTTTCTGATATCAGATAACTGCGCTCTATCAGAAAACGTTGAAATTATTCCGAATCATTTGCGGCTGCGAAAGCAAATGATTCGGAATAATTTAAACGTCTTCCGATAGAGCGCCGGGCACGATTTTTTATTCGATAAAGCAAAAAAAACGGATTATTCGAAAAAAATCGTAGATAAAAAGATAGATAATTAAATTATCTTTAAAATGGTGCAGGTTTCATAATAATACGCCAGATAGTATTTGCGTAGTAGTCGTTTTTGTTTTTGGTTAGACCTAATTTCACAAATTAATTATACTATGTAATATAAACAAAATCTAAAATATTCAAAGCTAAGAATATTAGGAAAATGTTCTTGTTTTACATATATTTTTTTCGAATCGTAAGCAGTACTTGTTTAGACGTAATTATCAGTTTGAAATCATTTATTTTCGTTAAGAAATTTCTCATTCGGTCGCCGCGCTGGCCTAGGCCCGCGATAAAAGCTATGCAATAGCTTAAAAAAAATACGTGTGGTTCTCGGGGACTGCCGCGGTAAAGCTATTGCATAGCATTTTTTAACAATTTATGCAATTATAATTATTTATTTATTTTATTTATGCAGTATATTTTTTCTTTGATATTAATTCAAGTTTTTTCTTTGATATTAATTCAAGTTACACTTTTTGAGCGTCGTGACCGATAAGAAAACATTTTTTTCTTTTATTGTATAAATGAGAAGTTAATATTGTTTAAAATATTTTTATTATCTTACAATACATGTAGGTTATTGAGGAATTGTTATCATTGAAACTATAGGTTTATGGTAACTGAAATAAGAAACATAAGTTTGAGACTTGATATCCTCTGGAAAATACCGCGTCAATGGTGGTCGCATATTTTGTTGTGGATTCTTGTGGATCATTATTCATTTTCAAATTCAATTTTTCCGAAAGAAAAGTTGTCAACCGCTCTGATTTGTTATCAGCAAAGTTGATGTTGAAATCGCCAGCCAAGATAAGTGGAAATTTATTACCATTTGTACCAAGTATTTTCGACCCTTCTTCAGTGTACTCCAGTAAAGTGCGATGAATAAAATGCTCTACCTCGTCCAACTTTGGATTCGGAAAAATGTAAATTGCTACCATGACTATGTGTAGGCCATTTCTAAGTTTGCATAAGTACGCACAAATATCTCCAACGAATGAGCGCCTAACATTAACATCGCTAACGTGTGCAATATTTATTGCAATATTCGGAGTCATAATATTAATAGTAACATTATTATTATGTTGGTAAATAGCTACCCCACCTTTTGGAACAGTATTTCGTTTGAATTGTACAATATAATTGAAATTAGGTATTTCAATCGGATTATCATGCGTCATGCAAGTTTCGGATATTATTCTTTGACTATTCGAAAAAAATCGTAGATAAAAAATAGATAATTAAATTATCTTTAAAATGGTGCAGGTTTCATAATACTACGCCAGATAGTATTTGCGTTGTAGTCGTTTTTGTGTTCGGTTAGACCTAATTTCACAAATTAATTAAACTTTGTAATATAAACAAAATCTAAAATATTCAAAGCTAAGAATATTAGGAAAATGTTCTTGTTTAAGATATATTTTTTTCGAATCGTAAGCAGTACTCGTTTAGACGTAATTATCAGTTTAAAATCATTAATTTTCGTTAATGAATTTCTTCATTCGGTCGCCGCGCTGAACTAGGCCCGCGATAAAAGCTATGCAATAGCTTAATAATTCGTTTTTTTTTAAATTCCGTTTATTTTATTTCATACTCCTATCCATTATCTAATAGGATACTGTCATTTAATTACTTTTTCTTTGTGTTGCTAGTACGTTAGGTATTAAAAAGAAAAAAAATATTTTGACGTGGCTAAAATTCATATTATATTACATAATGCTAATTATTTATTATTTTCCCCATACATTTCTAATTAGTATTATTATTGTAACTATTGGAAACTTAATACAGTTAATAGGAATTAAATCCATTCTTCGAAATTTTGTAATAATTATCTACAATCTACATATTGGTATAGAACTAGAATTAATCGACTAAGTGTAAGAATACCTACCAATTAGTTGTATGAATAAATAGATAAATAAATATAAAAAGAAATAACGTTTTTATGCAAACACTAAGTGTAGTAAAAGTTATTCTATACTTTTAACATAGCAGGTACAAATAAATATAAATATGAAAATGGTCATTTCAGAAGATTCAGCATAGCGTTGATTTAAATTTAATTTGAAATTTGGGTAGGTATAATATTTCTAGACATGTTAGGATCCGGGAGAATACCTGCTATTCACTGAAAAATATAGTAAGGGATTGCGTTCTGATTCCCAATAACCGTTAACGGCCTTGTCCCCTAAGAAGAAGAAGCATTACTTGACGTAGGAGGAGTCGATATTCTAACTTTAATTTCGTGTACAATGAATTTCTTCGCTTCCGTATATCCATGAAGCCACAATATCTCAGTTGCTATCTGATCTGGCGGCAGCTTCGGATGAAGTTTCCATTTAATTCTTTCCGCACGCTCAGAACTTTTGATATGGTGAAGTTTTCAACATGATAACGTGAGCACGGCAAACTTTACCGTGTCATCGCAGCAGAGGCGATTCGATAGATTCGAGGAGACCTATTCGATTACGAAATATTCTTCCCTTGCAGTATAGGAAATCGTTTCAGAAACTGAAACAGTTAATGTACGCATTCGCCTAGGGCGTCTATCGCCAGGTGTAAAGTTGCGCGTTTACTTTTCTTTTGCGATGGGTTGAATCTCGAGCGTATTGCGTCATCTTCGATCAGTTTAGTTATTCATTATCAAGCCTATCTAACTATATAATCAGTGGATAACCAAAACTTTACAAAAAAATAATATGACATGGAACACAGAAGGAGCCTCTCCGAAGATTGTGCACATTTTCGACTGTTTAGTGTGCGACCATGAACAATCATGCTGGCGTCCCTGGAAATGTGGGTCCAAAGTCACCGGCCAAACTCTCTACCACCGGGCCAAAGGACACTGTGACAAGATGCCGAGCCAATTTCGCCCGCTGGGGCTACACAACAAACCGCGATTTCAGACGTATATCTACTTAGCTTCATTAGGATGCTCAACAGTGACGTTTTTTCCCTGAAATAGGGAGTGATGACTTTACAGATGGTTACCATTCGTAGGCCCTAGGCCAAGCACAAACTGATATACAAATGTGGGTGGTACGCCGCTAGTTAGTAAAATGTAATCCCATTGTTTAAAAGGCCAATTTGTAACCCTTATCAAGTAGTTAGACAGTGTTAAACCCGTGATTAAAGTAGAGTGTTGGCCCATCCATCCAGCTGTCGTGCTGAATCTGTGCCTGCGCGGCGAACGTGTAACCGACTCGGGCTGAACTTGGGGCCTAACTTCTACCAAGTTCCGATCTGCTGACCGCCCCTCCCGCACCCTCTGTCCGTGCACAGATTAGGTGAGACTAGAGCACTATATGCCACACACTTTTGAATTTGGTCAATTCGATGCTTTGACTTTTAAATACCTTTTTTGAAGAATTTCGTAAATAAATAAAATTTAAATATTAGATATCCGATATTTATCGGATTACTTGCACCAGCGCGGCAGTTAAATTGCGGTTTGCGCCAATTTAGTTTAAAAAGATAACCGTTTTTAACGAGTTTATTATACAAAATGATCTCTTAGGTCAATCACATACTTTACTGCTCACTATTACCTGATAAATGAAAAAAAATATTTCCTTCGTGTTTGGCATTAAATCAATGGACGCTATGCAATTAAATTGCTTATACCATTATAAAAATATCGTTAAAGAATGTGTTAGTTTTAGGAAAGATTTCCGTAAGAGTAGCCCAGGCAGGAAATAACGACAATCAAAAAATTAAATAATGGAAGAGAAGAAACATGCTAAATATATATATAATAAAGAAAAGGCATATTACTAAAACGTATATTTATTGGGTACTATATAAATGCAAGGGACACTCCCTTACTTAATAAATAATATTACACAATAAATACGACTACACTGCATCGTATCAAAAAATATAAAAAAAAAAAAAAATAATGGCCAAATTTCGGAACACTAAAAAAAAGTTGGTAATACCATTTTTTCTTTGTTTTTAAATCAAATAAATAATAGGGGTTTCCTGTTGGAAACGTACCAAAGCAAGCATTTTGCAACATTTTTAATATGTGATTACGTGTAAACGAACCAAACAGTAAGCCGGGGCGCGCACTTGCGGCGTGGCTGCGGCGTCCAGTCCGCGGCGGCCAACGAGATTCTACGAAATGTATGGAATCGCCGTCAACCGCGCGCACTACGTCACGCGGCCAAAGCGCGCGCGCCGGGCGGCGATTCCATACATTTCGTAATATCTCGTTGGCCGCCGCGGCCACGCCGTAAGTGCGCGTCCCGGCTAAGAACACAAATACGATAGAAAAAAAATCTCTGAAAGAACGTATCTATATAAAATTCCATGAAGATGGTGGGAAATTCTGTGAATTCCAAGAATTGAAAATAACGCAAACTAGCAAACAAAAGAGAAAGCGAATACAGCCAATTATCTAATCTCAAGCTTACACAAATAATTATAATGAAATGTGAACAGAGATTAACACGGAAATGTTTTGCGCCTTGAAACCGTTTCGAATAAACTCAAGAGAAAGATAACTGCGTTTAATAATGTTAAAATGTGTTTGACAAAACAATCTTTGGAACCATGAGCCGTTTAATTAAAACCAATGTAGTGATTTTAAAGAACTTCTCCGAGCGGTTGCCAATCAAACCCTCTGTTAGAATCGCACCATCCAGATAACCTCAAAACCCCTCTAAACGTGTCAATATGCACTATCATTGGCCAAAAAACAATATATACTACCCGATACCTATTCGGTCTTAGCGAAGGAAAACATCGGGGAATTCGACAAAACTTTAAATTTTATCCAAGTGACGTTAATTGCGTGTAATATAGTTTAATTGATACTATGGTTCGCCAATCCTTAAACCCCTTACGTGCGGCTACCACTCCATTTCTGCTTAGTAAGGATTGCGCCAACCAGGTAGCCTCGAGACCACCGGACACCCACTCTCACTAGCCGAAGAGCAATACAAAACAACCTGCTGAGCCGTGGCGTTGGAAAAGTTCAGGAAAGTCGACAAAAAAATAAGTTTTATCCACATTTAGTTAACACAGATTCAAGTCACCTTTTAATCCCTCTAAAAGTTAGATATCGTTTAAAAATTGCTAAACCCAATTACGGTTCCTAATTTACTTTAGTGCGAGCGACCCGTGGCGTTCCCCTATAGATCTATTATCATGATTAATAAATAATATTACAAAAAAGCGAGCTATAAAATGACCGCTACTGTTTCTAGCAAGTAGGCCATTTTACCGCAATAAATATACATAGGTAGGAATAGTATCAGTAAAAAAAATATTACCGTTCTTGCATTCACATTTTCCTTTAATTTTTGTGGTAACGTAATTAAAATTTCATATCACAGCAACACAAATATATATTTTTTTGACCAGAAAATTCTAAAGTTTTTTGCTCGCTTCATTGGTAAAAGGTTGAACTTTTTTTGGTGACCAAATATCAATAGTGCAATGGTTGTGTCTACATTAGATAGATAATATTTGTACGTATTTGTTGCGCAGGCTATGGTTTAACTATGACGTCATCTCGCGGGTGTAGACACCTGAGCATGACACTCACGATTGTGTAGAATCTCGTTAATATACTTGAAAATTGATATTCTGTTGAAAATCCAAAATAAATTAAAGTTTTCATTTAATGTGACTTGTAAATTTGTCAGGAATGATAGAAAACGCCAATCAGAAGAGAAATCGCATCGTAAGGAACAAAATAAGTCAAAATTTTCCAGAGCTGAAGAAGAGTCGACTACCAGCGCGCACACCGAGCCCTTAAACAGGGAAGAACTTCAGAGTGTGCAAATGATTAATAAAAAATAAAAAATATTTAAAAAACACTGTCGGACGGTCTTTTTATTTTATTTCTTTGGAAAAAACGCGATGCGTTCACTCGCTCAGGGAGCGGCCTCTTACGAGTAGCTCCTCTGAACCTATAGTTGGGCAGTGTCGACTACAACGGGAGAACCCGTCACCCCAGTCTGGTATATAGATATGTGATCGATCTTTCAGCCATGGTATAAGCGTAGATGTCTTAGACAATGACAATCCACTTTCTAGCTCCGCCAACTAGCCGGCTAGGGAGCAACTCCTACCGCCCGGCACCGGGTAGTTAACTCAGCGGGCAGACTAAGCGCCCTTACTTCCTATTACCCTTACTCCGGCCTACCTACCGGTTACCGGTTCGAGGTCGCTTGCACGGTCCTCTCCTTTGTGTATCGGTAATTCGGTGTCTACCGAATCTATCGCGGACCGCTGCGCCCTTTGCCTGGCGGTATCGGGTAGCCGAATGGTCCTTTCAAGAGCAGCTGCCACAAGGTAAACAACGGCCCCTGCTCTAGAGGAAATAAAGCCGCTTCCAGACTCCCCCGGCTATCTGTCGGAAAGCACAGTCGATTGGCTAACGCCGCACGGTGCGCAAACCCTTCAGGGGTGCCCAAAGTGAGATTCCCAGGGACTCTGTGCCCGCAGGCACAGAGTCCTTCCCGGGCTTGCACTTCTGCTTGGAGGCTGCCAGATGGGTGTTCGACTGTGAGTTCGCCCGACCCTAACACATGAATCATAACGAATCGATTGCACTCCCATAATGGCTCATTAGCTCCCAAAATCTATCTCCTCTGAACCTACAATCTGAGTAATTGTCGTTCGTTCTGTATCTGCCGCGGATACATAAAACTTCCCAATAATCTGTGGCCTTAGCATGTGCGCTAACTAACTGCATGCACACAAACAAATAACCGGTATGCACACGTTATCAAGTTCCGCCCTAAAACTGACAAAAAGTTCGCAATCTCCAGCTTACAGGCGGCAGCAAATTATAATGAGGGGATAAATTCCGTTCGCGGGGCTGCCACACGTGTAAGTAAGTACACATGACTGAGCAACAACAACGATACACACAACAACGATAGCAATGTATTGACTTATTATGAGATTTAGAGTATATTACAGAGAGGAATCGATTGAATTATAGCAATCGACACTCATCACTCCTCCAAAGCGGTTAAAATTAGCAGTAAGATACGCTAACGATACGGTATTGATAACCAACAGGACGGAAACAACGCAACGCAAACAAACATGTACCGCGACAATTTTCTAGAATAAAAAATAATTAATGTAGAGGAAACATATATTTTTATACGGAGAATACTTCTGCCCCTAAAATTTACATGACATTTTTTCAAAATCAGAAGTTGGTAAAAAAAAACAGATTCTTTTGGCTACCATTTTTGGAGAAGCTTCCTCGTAGCGGTGAATTTTTTACTGGATTAGGCTGGATGAGAGAATGAACCAATTGTTGGGTTGATAGGTAGCGAATGGTTTCGTGCAGTTTGGTCCATAATCCACTGTGTTTTCGGATCGGTCCAACTCACGATTCAACTCCTATTTAAAAGCTTCCTCATGTGGAAGGGTACCCCGGGTAAGACTCTCGCGTCTCAGGCCTCAGGGCTGGTGGATCGGTGTCTCCTGAGGGATTGCCTTCCGGCGATACTGGACGGTTTGCGCACCGTTCGGCGACGCCAATCGGTTTTACACTCTGACTAATTGCTGAAGGAGTCGGAGACTATTAAAATATACTGTCTCCCAAGCAGGGGGGTGGATGTTCACTTGTCAACAACCACTCTTGAAATGAATGAGCAAAAATTGCCTTTGGTCCGTGGTAGATTCAAACTGATTCACCGCTGAATATACGGCAGGTAGAGGTCGCGCAAGCGACTTCGGTCCCGTGACTAGTCGGGAGGTGAGAGGTGTCCTGATGGTTAATTCCAGATGGAGATATCCTTCTAAACAGGTAGACATGGGGCGAGGCTGCCCGCTGGGAGTCAGAACGATCACATATCGTTAAAACTTCCTGAGGAGACGGGTCCGCCCGTTGTAGTTGACAACTCAAGTTGTTGGGTTCATAAACAGGATTCCGCTTTGATTTGGGTTTTGCGATTGGGTGACTTTATATCATATCCGCCCAGGCCACTGTGGATGTGCTGAATAGATTTTCCCTTAAATGACTGCAGGGCGCCCCTTTTAGTTCATCCCACCAAACGCGCCGTACAAAAGGTAGTTACTCTGACATACAGCTCATCACCGACTAAGCACTTAGCTGGATTGATTAATTAATCGTGGCTCGATCGATACGCCATTTACCATATACAGGTGGGGACTTTTATTTTGATATTTTAGACATTAGGGCTTAATGAACTTTAACTGTGGAAAGTCCTGAATTCTATCGAATTTGTTGACTCGTTTTAACTGTTTGTATTAAAGTAGGGACTTGGACTAATAGAAATAGATTAAATCGAATTACTGTAGCGGGATAAAACCGAAGGATATTTAATGTGCTTGTCTCTCGCTATGATTTTTCATTTAAAATTAGCGCTAAGTTAACTCCTGAATATTACCTGAAGGCAATAATATTATTGTTATTAAAGTACATATATGAATATCGTTCTGAAATATAACGTTTATTTTGGGGTTGTATAATGTAATTTATTCCTGAATGCTGGTTTGTATTTATAAAAGGGGGGGGGGGGGTGATGCGGTGTGTGTGCGTGTGACGAGGAATGTAAAAAATAATCAAATATTTTGGATATTATTTGTTTGGTGAACAAATATTTTTTGCCCCCAAGGGAAAAAAAAAATTGTTTTAAACTGCGCCAAAAATTGGTGTAATAGTTTGTGGACTGTGGATAAAATATATAATTAAGGGGCTGATTCTATATTTTTATGCGAAGATTTAGCGGAATGACATACATGAAACAACCCTCACCTTGGTCTTCAGTTTTGATGTCGTAGAAACTGAATTTAGAACAACATAGGCCCCAGTATCGGCGGCTTTCCTCCTGATACATTTTCGAATATGTTCAAGTCACTCCAAAACTATTTATTTAATTTTAATTTTCGGAAATTATATGTATTTGCGGATAGGCATATGACGTTACGATACGGTTCGTCAGCGCGGCAGCGAGGGTGACTGCTTTCAGCAGACTAAATATTGCAATTTAAAATCGATTGGTGATCGATATTACACTCGTATGACGTGCACAGGTAGCGGAAAAATAGAGCGGGATTTTTAAAAAAATATTTTAATGAATTGTAATAATTTATTGTTACCGAAAGAAAGTATTTCTCGAAACGACATTTGAGAAAATTGTTAAAACCAAATAATACATTATATTTTTGAATGTCAAAATTTGGCCACACTGTTTGTTGGGCCGTATGATGTCACGTCAATAGAATAGTATAATATATTAACTTTTTTGTGCTATAAAAATATTACCTAATAATTATTATACTGTTTTTATAAAAAAAGACAACATATGTATGCACAAATGGCGGACTTATCGCTGTAGCGATATGGTCAATCTGATTAAACTTGGTCAATCCGATTAAATTTGGCCCATGTAAAAACTAAATTAAATCCTGTAATTTAAAATATATAATTCTATAGCAAAAAATAAAATATTTAATGATTTTAATAAGATTGGAGGCGGATGGATACTAATTTACAATTTCAAAAACTTTTTTTTAATTTGTTATTTTAAAGAAAAAAAAAAGTGATAAAATAAATTCAGTTAACCTGAGGAGCGTCTGCCGCCAAAAGCCTGTTGCGGTTCATAAATGACACGAGGCTTAGCGCAGAACTAAAGTAGGTGGAGGACACAATAGATCAGCAATGGTCGCAGAGTTACAAGGCTCATAAAGACCTTAGAAAAGCCACACACAACAAATAAAAAAACAACAACCTCAGGATCATCTCCTGGAATACAATTTATTTGCCTTTAGAACAACTCTGATAGCGAGTGCAGAGCTGACCTAAGACGCTCTTTTTAGAGCAGTGGACAATAATTTTAACTGTCGCAATGTTTTCAAGGAAAGCCACTTCTTTAAACTCCGAATCGAATCAACAGCCTCAAATGTATTAATTAAATTTCAAAATTGATTATCAAAAATGTACGGCATTTTTACAATTTCAGTAGAGAATTTTCCCATTTTTTCTGAGTTGCTTGATTATAAAATGTTCTATTATTAAACTAAAACATGGCTGAGTTCGAAACCCGATAATTTTATATAACAACCCAATATTTTTGAACTGTTGCATAACTTCATCATCTTCGTCATAGTACAGACACAGAGCAGCCAGGTTGAAGAGTTGATCAAATGTAAGAGTAAAAAATACGTGTGGCACTCGGGGCTGCCGCGGTAAAGCTATTGCATAGCATTTTTAACAACTTATGCAATTATAATTTTTTATTTATTTTATTTTTTCTGATATCAAGTAACTGCGCTCTATCGGAAAACGTTGAAATTATTCCAAATCATTTGCGGCTGCGGAAGCAAATGATTCGGAATAATTTAAACGTCTTCCGATAGAGCGCCGCACACGAATTTTTTATTCGATAAAGCAAAGAAACCGGATTATTAAAAAAAATCGTAGATAAAAAGATAGATAATTAAATTACCTTCAAAATGGTGAAGGTTTTATAATAATACGCTAGATAGTATTTGCGTAGTAGTCGTTTTTGTGTTCGGTTAGACCTAATTTCACAAATTAATTACACTATGTAATATAAACAAAATCTAAAATATTCAAAGCTAAGAATATTAGGAAAATGTTCTTGTTTAAGATATATTTTTTTCGAATCGTAAGCAGTACTCGTTTAGACGTAATTATCAGTTTAAAATCATTAATTTTCGTTAAGAAATTTCTTCATTCGGTCGCCGCGCTGGCCTAGGCCCGCGATAAAAGGTATGCAATAGCTTAATAAAGGTATAGCAAACATCAGAAAATTTGTATACATCACGTGGCAAAATTAAACCAAAACCTAAAAACCTTAAAACTGCACCTAATTAAAAATAATTTTCAATAATTGTATTTCATTAGCACGGTAGACAGAAGGTAGGCAGGCAGTGCCAGGCAAATGCAATAGTTTCGCGTGTGCTAACAGCTGATCGATAAAATCTAAATATTAAGCGAGTTGTGCAAAGTCGAGGCGGCGCCGCGGAGGGCTTTGTGAAAATAAAACTTTGCTTTCTCTTATGAAATTGTGCAGCTGAACAATGTTCCATTATAAGCGGGGCGAATGCGACGCTGCAACGTAGCGCCCCGCGCGGTAGGGCCGCGTCCCATAGCCGCTTGTCCGCACGATCTTATACACTATAGATGACATTTGGTAGCAACTTGGGCGGGAGTTTGCCGTCGCGTAACGACGACTAACTATTCGCTCCCCTGGAGGGGCGGTAGATGGCGTTGATTGAGCGGCTTTGGCTCTACAATATTAGGTCCTTACCTATGTTATTGCCGGTTTGGACGAGAAACGTCTTTGAAATCAAACCGAAACATACATACGTGTACCGGGATAGAAAATTGGACCGTAACGAAAACGTCTTTATCGTCTCGCCCTAATAACATCTCAAATATTAACTTCGGAGACGCAAGTCTGGCACCTATTGTATCTTAACATAAAATATATAATCATCTCACCAATACGGCCTTGACGTTGCGTCGTGAACGATTGAAAGTAGCTAAGGGGCGGGGGGGGGCTGACCGATCAACATCAGTGCTCTCGGTCCTTTTCGTTCACGCTGCTGCCGTTGCTTCGTTCGGTTTCGTCCGGCGGACATGAGGGCTTATGTTGTCGATGTATATGAGGACGATACTAAACGTCAGGCAGAGGAAATTCATCTGGTGCCCTACGGTACATCCGAAACACGACTATGGAATGCGATTACAGATAAACAAATTTCGCGAAAAAATAACACGAGCATATCCTTGAGCTCCATTTGCTGCACTGGCTATCCGACTAACCGATCACTAAAGCTGGTATCGCAGCAAAGCAAATTTTCGCCTGGTCAACTAAAAGTCACTTGTTTTCTGTCTACAAAACTAAAGACTATAGCCCGAGCTCGACTCCACACCTGCATCTGAGAAATACTTCGAATAATAGCAGATATCTGTAGCAGCAAGGCGAACCAGCGTTTTGGCTTACGAGAAGTCTCGCTAAAGGGCAAATGCCCAGCGGTAGACCTCACGGGCCTTGAGAAAGGCTCTTCGACTGAATCATTCATTCATTACTTCTAGTTATGGGCACGAGGCTAAGTCTCGTCTCGAAACTCATGAGTCGAGACAAGGCTCTAATACTCGAGACTTGAGATGAGACTCTTAATATCGGGACTCGAGACGAGTCAAGACTTTTGAGATCGAGACTCGAGACGAGAAGAGAATCCTAATATTGAGAATCGAGACCAGGCGAGAGTTTAAGACCGAACAGGTTTTCGCCAGGTATTTGGCCAAAATACATCTGGTTTTCAGTATATTTTTACGTTTATTTTGGTGTAAACCAAGTTATTTAGATTATAACTCACGACCAAAACGTTGTAGCGCGGTGATACGGGTGCCTATTTTTAACGTTTGTCAAGATCGATAGACGTAAGTTATAATAAGTCTATTTTGGACAGTATTTCTTAATAAAAATCTTAAATTCAACATGCAAAAGCTTTAAATTCAATATGTCCTCTTCAGCCTGAGCAAGAGCCGAAAATGTAGAGTAAGCATATCGTCGGGAAAAGTTCCATCGTGGCAGAACCCACAAGACGGCACGAAATATCGATACAAACGCTACGGTACGGAACAAACGCTACAAGCGAACGGTGAAAAATGGCAAAAACGGACAAAAACACAACTCCGAAGAGGCAGGGAAAAACGCCTTTAAAATATTCATGGATTTTCTATGTCTACGAAAGTTCTATGGCAGTGACATTAACCAACTCCCATTAAATCGACAAAGCTGCTTAGATAATAGGGGTCAATATTTCGTATCACTGAATACATATTTCAACGGCAACTTCACAGATAAGTATTTGCCACTCATATCTCAATTTTGAATTTTTAGAGAGAATGTAAGAAAACGTACGCGAAATAGCGCTAGTAATGTCGAGTGAATCAAAACTAGAAACCTTGTTAGAATTTCCACTTAATCGTAGGTACTTATGAAGGTAAATTCAAAGATATTTTATACAATATGTTCTAATCATATAATAAAATAGCTCAGCTTTAAATGGAGTATAATTCCTTAAAAAGGTATGTCTAATATTAAACCGAAAAATGCGATGTCATTGACTGTCCTTTTAGGTGTTTTATCTCGGTAACTGAAGTACTTTTAAACAAAGGATAAACACAAAATTTAAATTTAATCTAACTCCTTAAAATGGATTAAAACATCTAACCGTTAATATTTTGTTCAATTTTTTAAATCCTCTATGATGATAATTTCTGATTATATATCGGTAAAAGCTTGCATATCTGTCGTGTTATTTTTTAAGCTATTGCATAGCTTTTATCGCGGGCCTAGAAAGGCATAGAAAAAATATACAAATAACTTTCTCATAATTTAAAAATTAGTTTTAAGCTATTGCATAGCTTTTATCGCGGGCCTAGGCCAGCGCGGCGACCGAATGAAGAAATTTCTTAACGAAAATTAATGATTTTAAACTGATAATTACGTCTAAACGAGTACTGCTTACGATTCGAAAAAAATATATGTTAAACAAGAACATTTTGATAATTTTCCTAGCTTTGAATATTTTAGATTTTGTTTATATTACATAGGGTAATTAATTTGTGAAATTAGGTCTAACCGAACACAAAAACGACTACTACGCAAATACTATCTGGCGTATTATTATGAAACCTGCACCATTTTAAAGATAATTTTATTGTCTATCTTTTTATCTACGATTTTTCGAATAATCCGTTTTTTTTGCTTTATCGAATAAAAAATTCGTGCGCGGCGCTCTATCGAAAGACGTTTAAATTATTCCGAATCATTTGCTTCCGCAGTCGCTAATGATTCGATACGTTGAAATTATTCAATGATGAATAATTTCAACGTTTTCCGATAGAGCGCAGTTATCTGATATAAGAAAAAATAAAATAAATAAATAATTATAATTGCATAAGTTGTTAAAAATGCTATGCAATAGCTTTACCGCGGCAGTCCCCGAGTGCCACACGAATTTTTTTATAAAATTCTGGTGTCAGCTTATGTTCAACCTATATTTACGTTTTTCATTTTAATTATTTTATTAAAGTGGATAATTTACATAACTGAAATCTGTTTTTGGTATTGTCAAATAATATTGCAAACAGTTAGTTTTCGTTAGTTGTATGTTTGTCATTCCGATTAATATGGATTTTAATTTATTACATAGCGGTGAAATCCCCCACTTATAATGCCGGCTATTAATTTCGCAAAAGCATAGTAATTGCTATGCCGGGCGTCGCGTCGTCGTCACTCCTGAGACGACGAGGACGCCCGTTTCAAACTACTAATAACATTTAAATTTTTAATATACCGCCGAGCTTATTATTATCGGTCATGTCATATGGAACGCTAATAACGGCCGTTCCAGCAATGCAATTTTAAAATAGTTAATTACGTACGTACGTACTGACGTATGGGAGCGAATGGGATCTTGCTGAGTTGGCCACGAAAACCCATTTGTTTAGGGTTGGTCACACTTCCGGGTCAACACCCATCCGGCGGCCTCCACGCATGAAGTGTGAGCCCGGGTAGGATTCTGGCCTTGGGCTAGTTTCCCCTAGGAGTCAATCTTCTGTTTGCGCACCGTGCGGCGTGAGACAATCGATTGTGCATTCTGACTAACAGTCGGGGGAGTCTGGAAGCAGTACTGTTTCCTATAGAGCGGGGGTGGTTGCTGACCTTACGGCGACTGCTCTTGAAACGATCGGCTACCCGATCCCGGGTGAACAGCCGGGAAAAGGATGCTGTGGTCCGCGATAGATTTGGTTTACACGGTTTCACCGCTTCGTAAGGAGAGGACCGCGCAAGCGACCTCGAACTCGTAACCAGTTGACAGACCGGAGTAGTCTGGTAACATTTTTTTTTAATTTGAATCGTGATATTCTCCATATCCTATTTTGAGTAGAAGTTTGTTTATTACTCAGCTAAAAGATCACCCTTCAAGTGGACCCTCATATTATTCGAGAGTGAAAGTTTCATAATGAGAGGCCATAGAAGAAATATACAAATACCTTTCTCATTACTTTAAAATTAGATTTTTCCCCGATTCACTGTTCTAGCCTAAAGATATATTTTCCATTTTCCCGTTTCTCCTTAGTAGTTCTTCAGGAAAAAGTCCTGAATATAATTTCTATGCATTTATTTATATGGGGATTTTTTAATCAAAACAGGTTTTTTTTATATTAAAAAAAAACTCTAATCAAAGTAATTTTTTCCTCTTTTCTATCTACCAATCATTTATTATTTCAGGTTTAAATTTTTAAAAAAATCGCAAAATGCATATCTCATTATTTAAAAAAAGAGTATTTCCCCGAATTTCACTTTTATAGCATAACTGGTTATTGACATATTGTTTTACCCCTTTTCACCGTTTTAAAGATTTAAATTCTAGGAATCCCTAAAAACCTATCACTGAATTTAAAAAGCCTCCTTTTCTCCCTTAAATTTACTTTTCTAGCTTAAATGTATATATTTCACTATTTACCCCAACTACTTTCTTTAGGAGTTGTTTGAGGAAAAATTTTCAATACAATAATCAAAACCGATCTGATATTTCGTCGAGCTTAAGATATAATATGAAAACCGTACAGCCACAATTTATATTTTTCCCTTTATCAACTCCTAAATATTCCCTTCTTGGGTTATCTTTTGAAAAACCACCATATACGTATCTCATTACGTTAATATTAGATTACTTTTCTTGAGTTTAACCTTTAGAGCTTAACCGATTATAGATATATCGTTTTTCCCCTTTGACCCTTTTAGGGTTCGAATTTCAAAAAATCTCTAATCTCTAAAAAGTCTCTAATAATTTTAAAAGCCGATCATTTTCCATAAATTTTATTTTTCTTTCTTGACTTTATATTTTTTCCGATTGACTTTGTATAATTTTTATCTCCCGATTATTCCACTTACAGAAAGATTTTTAGATAAAAATACTAAATACAATTTGTAGGCATTTAAATAGGGAACCTTTCTTGAGTAAACCCGATCTGATATTTAATTGGGATTAAGAGTTATTAGAAAACCCGCAAAAAAACATTTTAGCACTTTTCGATCACTTTAACCACGATTATTCCCTTCAAGATATGTTTAGGGAAAATTTCTGAATACAATTTTTAGGCATTTTTTTGGGGAACCTTTTTTAAAAAAATCGATCTGATATTCAATCGAACTTAGAGATATTAAGAAAATAGCAAAAAACCATTTTAGATCTTTTCGATCACATCAACCTCGATTATTCCCTTCAAGGGATCTTGACGGAAAAGTCCTGAATTTAATTTCTAGGCATTTATATGGGGAAACTTTTCTGAGTAAAACTGATCTGATACCTAATCGGAATTAAGAGATATTTTAAGAAACCCGCCAAAAAATATTTTCGCCCTATTCGATCACTTCAACCCCGTGTATTCCCTTAAATATATTTTTAAGAAAATTCTTAATTTAATTTTTAGGCAATTTTATAGGAAAAATTTATTGGGTAACACCGACCTGTTATTTAATTATTAGACTTAAGAGATGTTAGAAAAACCGCAAAAACACATTTTAGCCTGTAAAGAAAACTTCAATCCTAATTATTTCCAGTGATGTTTAGGGAAAAATCCTGAATTTGTATTTTAGGCATTTATATAGGTAAACTTTCATGACTAAAACCGATCTGATATTTAATCGTAATTAAGAGATATTAAGAAAAACGCAAGAAAAAAGTCTTAACCCTTTTCGATCACTTCAATCCCGATTATTCGCTTCAAGAGATGTTTAGGGAAGAATCTTGAATTTTATTTCTAGGCATATAAGGAATCTAGGCCTATGGGGAATCGTTTTTGAGTAAAATCGATCTGATATTTTATATACTCGTATGTGTGCCTTTATTGATAAATATTATTTTAGAAGATGCATCCAAATCACTTACTATATCTGTAATATTGATTTGTGTATTAAATATGAAAATAAACGAATTAAACATAGGAGGTCAATTGAATATATTGTTGAATATAACGAAATATATTACTCTACCTTTTTAGATGCACAAAATAAATAAAATTTTGTTCTATTTGTATATGTTAAGTTATTTATCTCCCAAGGCTTATGAGATTTGAGTTGAGTCCAAGCAGCCCAAGCAGAGAATTTATTATTAATTGAAATAGAGAACTTAAACAAATAGAACAAAGAAATTTAAGTTTGTTACTTCCAAAGGTAGTAAAACCGCAATTTGTAAATTCTTAACAACACCCCCAAATCCCTGACGCTCATTTTAATAATACAAATAAAACTTGATTCGCAATATTAAGCTTCAAAATTTCAAACGCAACGCCATTATCATTGACCTGTACATTTAATGGATATGTTTTCTTTTCTCCAAACTAAACATTTGATATGATCAATAAAATAAGTAAATTTACAGAAAGAAATAATGACGATTTCGCTGCACAATACACATACCTCCTACACTTCGCTTATGGTATTTTCTTATTATAGTATCGTTCAATCAGTATTGTATGTTATTGAGTAATACTCTAAGTACTTTTCATTGTTATTTAATCAATTCTTGTATAAACATTTGTTTGCAGAATGCACGAAATAATTATTTCGATGATTGTAGTAAGGAATGTCTCCTTACTACAGCCCCAAGTTTTTTTTGGCGAAAAGTAGCGTCCTCCCTGATCATTTCTTGCTTAAGAGTGTTCCCTGCGCAAAAAGGTTTGTTCGTTGTTTCAAGGGTCGTTTGTTTCAAGATTTATCACATAAATATTTTACCTAAGTTGATGTTAATATGGAAAATATTAAAATATATAATGATTTAATATATATAAAATACACCTCATCGTCGCCTTCTATTCATTCCTATGCCGAAAAATTAAATTCTCTTTCAGAACTTATTAAGCAGAATATTAGACACTAATAAAATCATCCGCTTAATATACAAATTTTACATTCAATAAAGACACAAGTTTAAAAAATCATATAATTCATTATATCATGTTTCTAGTTATCACGATTTCGAAGCCTGCGTTTCAATATTTCTTCAGCTTTTCAGCCTAATATATAATTAGGTTAAAACCAAGTCCTTGAGAACATGACTGGAAAATCCAAAAATCCTTAAATTTACGAAATAACCAAATTAAATACAATCATAAGACAACATATTTAAACCAATAATATTCGTCCATAGGTAACAATGCCAAAACCAAAGATTTCTGTCATTCTGATAAACGTCAAGGAAATGGATTGATAAATTAAAACATGAGAAATATTTGATTCGCGAAGCAGTCGCACGCCAGCAAAAAAATGTAAATTTCTCCTACCTGTTAGTCGCTGCTGGCCAGGTATCCATTCGGTATCGCGGCGCGACCAACAAAAGCACAAACACGTACAGTTAGGGAGAACTCGTGAAAAGTTTCCGAACGGGCCGCGGAGCGACGTCCGTCTGCGCGACCGCCGTCGGTAACCGTCGAAGCGGCACTGACTACCAACTACCTTTCCACCCCCAGCGTTACCAGATTGGGCCGGAAAATATTTTACCTGAAAATAATATATCAAATACCAGGATAAAGATATATAAGGATATTGTTACAAAACTATATTCGTATTTCACAGGACTTATTGACCCTTCTCTACAATGGTTTAGTACATACAAATATAACCGGACGCACGGTGCGGGTAAAGATAGAAAGGTGAAAAGTGTGTTGCTACACTAATCTTATTTGAATTCCGCAAGGAACTACACTAGGACTGACTTTATTTCTTATAGTTATCCTTTATTTATAATAGTTTAAAAATGTCTGGACGACCTCTGCTGGTAAGACTTCGATGTGCTTAAGCGACTGGCAACCGGCTAAGACTATCTGTATCCATGAGTTCACAATTCGCATTGGTCGGCCGAACAGTTTATATAAATATGTTTGACAACATTACTGCTGATTAGACAAGGTCAATTGATTTTATTTGGAAAAAGTGTAGGGTCTTGTCGACCTATTGTCTCACCCTTCTCATCCCAAATGCGCTTCCGCGTCTCAAAAACCATTATTTGCATGGTACCTATAACACAGAATGATAACTTGCTGTCTGGTTGCTGCTGATATTACTTAAGACGTGGCCAACGCGCAGTTATTCCTCACTATTGTAGATCGTGATAAGCATGATAGTTGGAGCTCTGTGTGCATCCACTTTCATCGGATTTGCTTGTCTAGTCGCAGTCGCTCATTTAGGTATTGACGTACTCCCGTTAGATACCTATCAACTTTGGTTCTGGTTTAGTTTAAGTTAATTGGATCATCTCACTGGGATGTTAATGGCATCGACGGAATTTGTTGTTATAGAAAAACTACTTGCCACGAGTTACGCCTTTCGGGATCGTCGATTCCCCGGATTGATGTATAATTTCACGACAAAGGTCTTTGAACCTGAGATGACTATACAATTGATGACAAAAGCAACTTAAAACGTTAGATATGTTTTTTCCGAATTAAAATCTGAATATAATTTATTAATTAAATATCGCATATAACACAATTTTATCGGCGGGATGACTTAGATCTCGTTAGCCAAAACTTATGACAGCGGCGGGCTGCTTTATGGTGTGTTCTTGCTCACCTCCCAGCAACTTAAAAGGACGACGTTCTATCTCTGAATATGCTATCCCAACACTGCCTCAGGCCATGCTATCGAATCAGCGACCCCGGGGTGAGTATTTTTCCCGGCTGGAAGGCTTCATTTAATTGGCGTTTGGCGCTTAGCTGCGATCGTTTAGTTCCGCCCACCGTAGTTGACACGCCTTCCTTCTCCACTCTCATATCGTCGACCGCCGCGCTGCGATTGGCCTATACATTTTTCCGCGCCGTCGTTACTTGAAAGGCTCGTTAATTTGGTTGTTAAATTTGGACTAGCCGGTTTTCGAGCAGTCTTATTCTTTTTTAGGTGCATCTACTAAGTTTATTTACCGGGTAAGGGTGCTCAGTTTCTCTTTTTTTACTTCAGCTTCTTGCGCTTAGGCGCATTTTACCCCAAAATTGCTAAATAGGTTATAAGTTCGATACTTATTATTTCGATATAGGATTAAAAAATAAATGTGAGGGTGGCAGCGTCGTTCCCGCGGGCGCCGCGGCGCCGGGACGAGGCGTCCACCGCCCCAACGCCACTCCCGCCCCAAACCAGACTCCGTCGACCCGTCTACGTCCCCCGCGCGGCTTTAGGGATGACGGCTCAAATCAAAACGTCTATGGCGCCCCAACCGCCAAAATTCTCAGTTTGTTTTCTTTCGCGAAGATTGTTCATCGCTTCGTACAATAAATATTTTGCGCCGCTATGGGAAGCCTTTATAAAAACACAACTACTAAAAACTGACGAAATAACCAATTAAAATAAAAAAAAAACGATTGAATTAGATATTTTTGTTTACCAAAGGACGTTTTCTCAAGGTTTCTAATGCAGTGATTTACATAACTTACAATAGCTATATATCATTCATTGATGACTTAATTATGTATATTTTTCAAGTAATATTACTTAATTTGAAGTAAAAGTTTAAAGAATACAGTTTTCGTCGTATATTTTTTAGTAATATTACTATAATAGCGGGGAATAATATGAACTTCTTGGAAAATTGATGACAAAAGCAACTTAAAACGTTAGCTATGTTGTTTCCGAATTAAAATATAAATATATTTTATTAATTAAATATCGCATATAACACAATTTTATCAGTAATAACACATATTATAAATTACATAATGCAATGGGAATCACAGTAATAATAAATTAAATAATATTGTCTTTCAATCGGGCACAAATATATACAACTAGCTGACCCGTGCCCACTTCGTTGGGCGGTAAACATTTTTACATGTGATGAAGTTATGAGTGTGGTTCGGTTAGTACTGAGTTCTATGATTTATTTCCTGACTTCCAAGAGGAGGGTAAAATTTTTACTGCATATGTATGTATATTTTTGCATGCCAATTTGTCTATATTACCGGGTTTCAAATGAGTGAATGAAATAATTATGATGGAATAAATTATGTTTATTTTAATTGTTGAAAACTTCCCTGTATACTATATCAGATGTAATGTTAATATTTGGTACCAAAATATATTGTCTTTCAGGAGTTTCAACCCGAAATACGGTCGCGGTTCCATACCTATGGGAAAAGTATTTTGTTTTACACACTTGAGACGATAAATTTACTTATTTTGATAACAATTCATAATTTTTGATAATATGACCAATAAACATGACCTAACTATTCAAATTATTTTTTTAATATAAAAAACTACTTTTGTGATTTAAATATAAAAGTTAGACATATGCTGTCGCTCACTTTTTTGTATGCATTACCAAGCTCTAGAACTTTTTTTTAAAACTCAATCATATATCTCTCATCGTTAAGGCAGCGTTCGTAAGAAACGTTATCAATCGACCGTTTTTTCTCCGACTTTGCAAATCCGACTACCACGAAAAAGTCTTTTAATTTTTCCGATTAATATATAGCCTATTAAACTCAGAAATAACGTGGCTTTCTATTGGTAAAAGAATTTTCAAAATTGGTTAAGTAGATCCAGGGATTACTCCCTACAACCTCACAAACTCTCAAACTTTACCTCTTTATAATATTAGTATAGATAAGCTGTTATTTTCCAGATTTAAATATTGTTAGATTTTACAGAACAGATAGTTACGTAATAAAAATCATATATATTTAATTTTTAAATTAAAATTTATCAGGTTGTCTTTAACTGCTATAGATAACCATCGTATTTGATTGGATATACTCGTACAAAAAATAGACGAATAATTATTGCGATTGGGGCGAAAATATTTTTGAAATTTAAAATCCATCAAAAATTGAATAATGAAATAAAAAAAACATAACCTTAGAATTTATTAAAGAAATTTATATTTAATGAAGACACAAAAACCCAAAGTCTCATTAATACATAATTTATTCGATAACAATAAAAGTCAAGATAATATTTAACCAAGGTCAAATTCAAGATACATACGAGTACATCAAGAACGTCAACGTTAACAATATAAGTCAAGATAGAATTTAAACTAAAGCTCATAATATTAAATGAGTTTAAATACTATATTGACTTTTATGGGTAACGTTCACGTTTTTATGTCGATAATATTAAATAATGTTTAAAAAATACACATTTTAATTTTCAGGAAATAAACAACTCGAAATTACGATAAGAGTACCTATTTATTGAGACTACCAGCGTGTTGTTTTTACACCCAATAGCGCGAGGGGCCATTATGCTGAACAAGATGGTCCTCCATCTATTATTGTATTCATAGCTTTTCGACGTTATGGGCCTTAGAAAGCCACACTAGAGTGCAATAATGGGTCGCGAAATGGAATCAAGCGAGAGTGAAATTGACCATGCCCCAGAGTGAGCATTTGCTTATATTATCCTTCCTTCTCTGGTTGTTGACAAAACAATTTTTACTTTTATGGGAGCCGCGCCTCTTCCCGTCCATATATAAGCAATGAAGGATGGATTCTGCGACAAGAAATGGTCGTTAGTTGCTCTTAAAAAATAATGGCTAGTAAAAAAATATTCAGTAGCAATATTTCGCTCCGACATGTAGTCTGGCTATTTGACATTTGAAAATAACAATATTAAACTTCCGGTTTATTAATTATATTCAGGTTCACAGTAGGTGCGGCCAAAAAAAAATCTAAGTCCTAATACTTTTTTTCTATTAAAAAATACTGCTTTCAAGCACTTTCACCATAAAAACCTTATCCTAAGCACCTAAAAATAATAATAATCTTTTGGGCGAGAAAAGTGATGGGCGAAAATGATTGAACTTTTCCAGAGAAAATTTAATTGATAGAAAATTACACTATTAGTTTAGTAATGACAGGTTAATAAGATTAGTTATGGATTATTGACAGGATTATAGGATAGGAATGCTGCCTATAAATAGGTACCTATTTGAATTTCTGTGTATTGCCAAGGTTATGGGTTATTGCGTGCTATTGTCAATATATGAGCAGACGGTACTAATAAACTATAAATGCACTAGCAGGGAATATTAATTGGCGTCAAAGTACATCATAAACGCGGCCGGCGATACTCGAGTATATGTATACTCGATTAAAATCCAGGAGGCACTCCTGGCGCTTCCTGATTTTCAAGAATCCAAATGCTGACTTAACGCATAGAATGATAGAAAACTAGACTCGAGGTTTACTCACTCGGTAGCTCTCCTCAGCACGTGATAAATACCTCGGTTTTCAAAGGAGAGGCGCTTAGTCCTGCTCCGCAAATTAATGTCGAATTATGAATTACTAAACATTTGCAATTAACTGCATGTGATCGTTAGTGATAAAAGATAATTATAGGTGAAATCGCGATATAAATGTGAAATTCCATTTTTACCGCGAAATAACATAAAATTGCCATAGTATGGCTAAATCACATATTTTTATTGGGAAATAACACGAAATAGCAATAATATGGTGGTTTAAAACACAACTGCATACGTGCCGAAAACTGCATATGTAAGAGACCCATAGCTATTATGATGTCGCGGCAAGCGTTTATTCCATATTACTTTCCAGTCGTCAGCGAAGCATATTTTTTTTGATGCCCTACGCTACTTGTGCGACGGTGACGTGTGTCTTGACTTGTGAACCCTTCGTGTGAGTTGTACACCCTACTGTGTTTATTCTAGTTACAATAACGACAACGATATTCTAGTTACAATAACTGCATACACATCGTGTTGTTTAACATGATGTTTTATGTAAATGATTATAATATTTTAATGTGCGACTTGAGTGAGAAAAAACATTGTATAGTCTTAAAAACATTGTATATCTGTTATTCATTTTAAGAAGAAGAAGAAAATCGATCTTGCCATTTTAAAGAGAAAAGCTCCTGCTGAAAATATATACCTACTTCTTTTTCGTCTGCCATTGTAACTAAAAAGGCCAAGCTTGAGAAGACTATTTCTATCGACGATACGATGACAACGTGCCTACGCGCAAACATTCTATTGGAAAAAATCGAATGACACTGTATTTATATCGTAATTAAATACATATTTCGAAGGTTCCAGAGACTAGCCAATGACGATATATTTAAAAAAATGGACGAATAATATCAGTGATAAAACGACCAACGAAATAAGCGAGGAAAACCTGTCGGCATAACTGCAGACTAGACGTCACATATTTAGGGACGTTGTGTGTCTGCAGTATTATTGAAAACAGTTTCTGCAACTTCAAACAATTTATTTGTGCAGTGCATTTCTAGACACAGCGAATTGCACCAAAACACTACAAAATTCAGTACGACTAAATGAAGGATTTAGTAACTGCCTTTGCACTATACATGGGAACATGTTTTACCGGACTTCAGGATGTGATTATCGACCACCTTTTTCATCTTCAGTGCTGGACACATACATTACATTTAATAAGAGGCGTTTTTATTAAGCCAAAGATATCATTCTTTCATGGAAGGAAAATAAACAAGTAAATATGTTAAAAAGAACAATAAACACGACTGCTGTAACGGAAGGTAAACTATTATATTTATATAAAGGTTTTTAAAAAAAATATTTGTGGTATATTTTATTTCAGAGTAAACTTACAGATAGTAAATACATATAAAATAAATATATTTAAAACATATTAAAACAAAACAAATTTACTATCCTATGCGTAGTTTACAATGCTTGCATTACAAATTAATATAAAAATAACATGAACACATTGATAGTGGAAAAAAGTAATAAGACTAATAAAAATATAACGGTAGGAAAAGTAATAATAAGGTAAGTTCTAGAAAATTATATAAAGCCAAAAAATAGAAGTATGGATAATTGGATAATAATATTTATAATAAATAATATGATACGATATAATAGCATGGTATAATATAATAGTCATATAATACAGTACATTAGGATGGCAGTTAGTGAAATCTTAAGAAGTATTTATCTATATAGATAGATGTATATTTCAGCGAATGTACTCAATTGGACCTTTCATTTTTATATCAATTTATTGACATTTGGACATTTAGACAAGTATTTTTTTTTACATTTGGAGAGTTTAGGTACCCTATGACACTTGGGATTACATAACAATTCTAACAATCGTTTAGAAGTTATGGTGGAATAAAAAATCAGGGTTCCATTAATACATACTGGATTTTTTTAGAGTAAAATTGAGTAGTTTTTAATTTTCGAAAATGTTGATTTGGAATAAATTCTTAAGAACGAAAAACAGTTATTAAAAAATCGGGCATATTTTGTGTTTATTTTAGTTTATTTTAGTTATTAAAAAATCGGGCCCTATGTATAATTTATTTAGCTAAATTCCTATTTAGCTAATTTATTTAGCTATTCCAATTATTTCTTTACGTTACTAGGCCTACCGGATCTAAAACTGACGGCCGCGAAGAGGAAGAACGATAAAACTAAACTGTCAAATATCAACACGCACCGTGTATAACGGCGATTTATATTGAAGATGCGATTTATATATGAGAGCACGGGGTCGTGGCACGTACCCTATGACACTCGGATAGGATAAGCGCACCGTATCTATACAGGCTGACCTTTGACTACCAACGGCAATAAAGGGTGTAATTCCGTACCGCATACTAAATAAGAAAATTGAACTATGTTTATTTTTACTTTTTCCTGGAAAAAACATGATTTTGGATATTAGGAGATTCTTTTGTACAGAACCTTATTCTAAGCAAAAAATAATGTTAAATTTCATGCAAGACTTATTCTGATTTATGCCTTTGTTTTTACTGAGAATAAAACTCTGAATGTCGGAAAGTTAAATAGAAAAAAAACGCTTTTCCTCGGTAATCAAGGATGTTGTGGATGATGAAATCCAAAAGGTTGTAAAAGGCTTTCAAATTTGCTTTTCCTGGAAAAATATCTCCTACACAAAAAAAAGTCTTTTAAGTGTTTCTCTACTAACTCAATTTTTTTTTTTGTACCTATAGGAGATACAAAATAAGGCTTAATATAAAAAGGACATATTTTCTTGTTTAGTTTATGGCACAGAATAATCCTCTTCGATGCCGTTTTCAAAATGTCCGCCTGTATAATAACGATTTAATTTTCCAGGTAAAAATCTTCATAAATTGTAAATATAATGTATTAACATTTCAAATAACCAGAGTAGTATCAAAGAAGATTGAAATTAATACTGTAGCTCAACATCATGTATAGAACGAAAAATGCCTAGACGGCTTTGCTTACACAGCTTCTCGACAAAGTTTGGATGTCACCCGAAGTTGCTGCGATGGATTTCACTTCAAGCGCTACTTGCAGACCGAGCTGGCCGTTCGCATTTGGCAGAAGCACAAACTGTGATATTGGCAAGTATTGGTGATCAAAATGTTGTCATTGACGCGAAAATATTGTTGTGTTTTTAGTGTCAAATCCTGCACATTTATTTTTAAGCTATTGCATAGCTTTTATCGCGGGCCAGCGCGGCGACCGAATCAAGAAATTTCTTAACGAAAATTAATGATTTTAAACTGATAATTACGTCTAAACGAGTATTGCTTACGATTCGGAAAAAATATATGTTAAACAAGAACATTTTCCTAATATTGTTAGCATTGAATATTTTAGATTTTGTTTATATTACATAGTGTAATTAATATGTGGAATTAGGTCTAACCGAACACAAAAACGACTACTACGCAAATACTATTTGGCGTATTATTATGAAACCTGCACCATTTTAAAGATAATTTAATTATCTATCTTTTTATCTATGATTTTTTTCGAATAATCCGTTTTTTTTTGCTTTATCGAATAAAAAATTCGTATGCGGCGCTCTATCGGAAGACGGTTTCATTATTCCGAATCATTAGCTTTCGCAGCCGCAAATGATTCGGAATAATTTCAATGTTTTCCGATAGAGCGCAGTTATCTGATATCAGAAAAAATTAAATAAATAAAATAAATAAATAATTATAATTGCATAAGTTGTTAAAAATGCTATGCAATAGCTTTACCGCGGCAGTCCCCGAGTGCCACACGTATTTTTTTTTTTTTAAATTACCCGATGACTTGGACAGGCTGGTTTTCTTTTAATTCGTCAGTTTATTATAATATTAAGCTATTATCGCGGTCCTAGCAGCGCGGCGACCGAATGAAGAAATTTCTTAACGAAAATTAATGATTTTAAACTGATAATTACGTCTAAACGAGTACTGCTTACGATTCTAAAAAAATATATGTTAAACAAGAACATTTTCCTAATATTCTTAGCTTTGAATATTTTAGATTTTGTTTATATTACATTGTGTAATTAATTTGTGAAATTCGGCCTAACCGAACACAAAAACGACTACTACGCAAATACTATCTGGCGTATTATTATGAAACCTGCACCATTTTAAAGTTAATTTAATTATCTATCTTTTCATCTACGTTTTTTTCGAATAATCCAGTTTTTTTGCTTTATCGAATAAAAAATTCGTACGCGGCGCTCTATCGGAAGACGGTTTCATTATTCCGAATCATTAGCTTTCGCAGCCGCAAATGATTCGGAATAATTTCAATGTTTTCCGATAGAGCGCAGTTATCTGATATCAGAAAAAATTAAATAAATAAAATAAATAAATAATTATAATTGCATAAGTTGTTAAAAATGCTATGCAATAGCTTTACCGCGGCAGTCCCCGAGTGCCACACGTTTTTTTAAGCTATTGCATAGCTTTTATCGCGGGCCTAGTAGCGCGGCGACCGAATGAAGAAATTTCTTAACGAAAATTTATGATTTTAAACTGATAATTACGTCTAAAGGAGTACTGCTTACGATGCGAAAAAAATATATGTTAAACAAGAACATTTTCCTAATATTCTTAGCTTTGAATATTTTAGATTTTGTTTATATTACATAGTGTAATAAATTTATGAAATTAGGTCTAATCGAACACAAAAATGACTACTACGCAAATACTATCTGGCGTATTATTATGAAACCTGCACCATTTCAAAGATAATTTAATTATTTATCTTTTTATCTACGATTTTTTTCGAATAATTCGGTTTTTTTGCTTTATCGAATAAAAAATTCGTGCGTGGTGCTCTATCGGAAGACGTTCAAGTTATTCCGATAGAGCGCAGTTATCTGATATCAGAAAAAAATAAAATAAATAAAATGAATAAATATTTTTAATTGCATAAGTTGTTAAAAATGCTATGCAATAGCTTTACCGCGGCAGTCCCCGAGTGCCACACGTATTTTTTTTTTTTTTAAATTACCCGATGACTTGGACAGGCTGGTTTTCTTTTAATTCGTCAGTTTATTATAATATTAAGCTATTATCGCGGTCCTAGCAGCGCGGCGACCGAATGAAGAAATTTCTTAACGAAAATTAATGATTTTAAACTGATAATTACGTCTAAACGAGTACTGCTTACGATTCTAAAAAAATATATGTTAAACAAGAACTTTTTCCTAATATTCTTAGCTTTGAATATTTTAGATTTTGTTTATATTACATTGTGTAATTAATTTGTGAAATTCGGCCTAACCGAACACAAAAACGACTACTACGCAAATACTATCTGGCGTATTATTATGAAACCTGCACCATTTTAAAGTTAATTTAATTATCTATCTTTTCATCTACGATTTTTTTCGAATAATCCAGTTTTTTTGCTTTATCGAATAAAAAATTCGTGCGCGGCGCTCTATCGGAAGACGTTTAAATTATTATTCCGAATCATTTGCTTCTGCAGCCGCAAATATAATTTCAACGTTTTCCGATAGAGCGCAGTTATCTGATATTAGAAAAAAATACGTGTGGCACTCGGGGACTGCCGCGGTAAAGCAATAGCATAGCATTTTTAACAGCTTATGCAATTATAATTATTTATTTATTTTATTTATTTTATTTTTTCTGATATCAGATAACTGCGCTCTATCGGAATACGTTGAAATTATTCCGAATCCTTTGCGGCTGCGGTAGCAAATGATTCGGAATAATTTAAACGTCTTCCGATAGAGCGCCGCGCACGATTTTTTTATTCGATAAAGCAAAAAAAACGGATTATTCGAAAAAATCGTAGATAAAAAGATAGATAATTAAATTATCTTTAAAATGGTGCAGGTTTCATAATAATACGCTAGATAGTGTTTGCGTAGTAGTCGTTTTTGTGTTCGGTTAGACCTAATTTCACAAATTAATTACACTATGTAATATAAACAAAATCTATAATATTCAAAGCTAAGAATATTAGGAAAATGTTCTTGTTTAACATATATTTTTTTCGAATCGCAAGCAGTACTCGTTTAGACGTAATTATCAGTTTAAAATCATTAATTTTCGTTAGGAAATTTTTTCATTTGGTCGCCGCGCTGGCCTAGGCCCGCGATAAAAGCTATGCAATAGCTTAAAAATAAAATAAATAAATAAATAAATAATTATAATTGCATAAGTTGTTAAAAATGCTATGCAATAGCTTTACCGCGGCAGTCCCCGGGTGCCACACGTATTTTTTTATATTCTTTCGTTGCTTAGAATTCTTTATCCCAGTTTATGTGCTTAATATTGTTGGATATTTCAAAAGGATTAATAGAAGGTTTTATTGCTACATGTTGACTTTAGTACTTATATTACGTCGCTGGAATTTATTACTGGAACCAGCGTCTATTTAAAAAATAGGTAGGTAAAAAAAGATAGGTATAGTAAAATTGCGATAGTCTATAATATTATATTACTTTCCCGGCCCAAGGGAAAGTATTGTGAACGTGCTAAAAAAATCAAGATGAAGACGGAAACGTCTATTTTTACTCCCCCTGAGACGATTAAGACTATTTCCAGAGTGAAGTCTATCTGTGAGTCTGTGTGTTTCTGTGTAAGGGTGGGTCTGTGTGTGTGTGTGTGTGTGTGTATTCCTCTACTACAGCGCCTAAACGCTTTATCTGATTCAGCTGAAATTTGATATGGAGGCATCATACGGTCATGGCAATAGTTTAAAAGAGAGTTGATTGTAGTTGAAATCGGTCCACCAGAGGGCGCGCTAGTCATACATTTGGTATAAGTCATAATTATATTACATTTGGTATAAGATTCTGCTTGACACAACGAAAATGGTTCGTTACAAATACCTGCCACGACACAACAACACAACGAAAACGGTTCGTTACGAATACCTTATGTACACAGAAATCGGCTATGTGATAAGGGGTATTTGAAATATAACAAGCAAAACAATTATTACGGCGATAGAACTCTTGAATTCATTGTTCCAAAATTAATCAATTATTTTTTTATAAAATTAGACAACTCAATCAGCAAAAGCAATTAAAATATTATATAATATAAATACTATAACAAAGAGATTAAAAACTCTATTAGTATAAATTAGCATAAATTTGCCAAAGGATTAGCATAACTATAACAAGCAAAAATTCTATTAAGAGGCCTATTACAAAATAGCGTAGGTATTCTTTTAAAATGAGTTTAAAAAATGAACGCATTTTTTTTTGGATGTAACTATAAAAGATAGGATAAATAAATAAAAAAATAAATAAATAACTATTCAACCCTGGGAGAAAACCGCGGCACTGAGCGCTCTTCTCTTGCGCAAGCAAATATATACACAATTTCTAATTGTTTTTTGCAGTGTTTTCTCCTTTCTAATGACAATAATTTATATTATGTCGTATTGCTAAAAGAGTGAACTTTAATATAGTATAAGTACTAGATCGGAGCGGCACAGATCGGAGTGGCACAGAGCCCAGTGGGGTGGGGTGTAAGTTGTGTTTTTTAGTTTTTCAGTTTTTTTTTTGCACATCTACTTTTATCGTTACTCATTGTACGAAAGGGCACATCTACTTTCGTTGTAAACTATGTTAGATAGGTAGAGTAAATAGGTAGGTCGAGTGAGCCCATTCGGTGTTAGTCGCGCTAACGCGACTGAGTCGAGTCGAGAACGCGCTCATTTTCTTGTTCGACTTTTGCTTTTTACCCGCCTTCCCCTACGTGCCTCGCCATCTTTCGAAATAAATCGAAATCTTCTTCTTTCGAAATCGAGACCTTTAGAAATAATTCGATAGGTAGAGTAAATAGGTAGGTCGAGTGAGCCCATTCAGTGTTAGTCGCGCTAACGCGACTGAGTCGGGTCGAGAACGCGCTCATTTTCTTGTTCGATTTTCAAAAATTTTCAAAATTTCAAAATTTCAAAAATGCGATTTTGTAGAGCTTAAGCGGGGTGTCGATCTCGCCAAAGACTGCAACGCGGTAGGTTTACTCTATCTCGTTCTTTTGGGAAAAATGTGATTTTTTCATAACAATTTCTATGTTCAAAATGAAAGTTTATATAAAAAATTTCCAAATGTCAAAATTTCGAAAATGCCATTTCGTAGAGATTTCAAAGGCCTTCGTTCTGTCCGAACACCTTAACGCGGTAGGTTTACTCTATCACGATCTATTTCGAAAAATGTGATTTTTTCATAATAATTTCTATGTTTAAAATGAAATTTTATATAAAATTTTTCAAAATTTCAAAATTTCAAAAATGCCATTTTGTAGAGCTTAAGCGGGGTGTCGATCTCGCCAAAGACCGCAACGCGGTAGGTTTACTCAATCTCGATTTATTTCAAAAAATGTGATTTTTTCATAACAATTTCTATGTTCAAAATGAAAGTTTATATAAAAAATTTCAAAATGTCAAAATTTCGAAAATGCCATTTCGTAGAGATTTCAAAGGCCTTCGTTCTGCCCAAACACTGTAACGCGTTTAATTTACTCTATCTCGTTCTTTTGTGAAAAATGTGATTTTTTCATAACAATTTCTATGTTCAAAATGAAAGTTTATATAAAAAATTTCCAAATGTCAAAATTTCGAAAATGCCATTTCGTAGAGATTTCAAAGGCCTTCGTTCTGTCCGAACACCTTAACGCGGTAGGTTTACTCTATCACGATCTATTTCGAAAAATGTGATTTTTTCATAATAATTTCTATGTTTAAAATGAAATTTTATATAAAATTTTTCAAAATTTCAAAATTTCAAAAATGCCATTTTGTAGAGCTTAAGCGGGGTGTCGATCTCGCCAAAGACCGCAACGCGGTAGGTTTACTCTATCTCGTTCTTTTGTGAAAAATGTGATTTTTTGATAACAATTTCTATGTTCAAAATGAAAGTTTATATAAAAAATTTCAAAATGTCAAAATTTCGAAAATGCTATTTCGTAGAGATTTCAAAGGCCTTCGTTCTGTCCGAACACCGTAACGCGGTAGGTTTACTCTATCACGATCTTTTTCGAAAAATGTGATTTTTTCATAATAATTTCTATGTTTAAAATGAAATTTTATATAAAAAATTTCAAAATGTCAAAATTTCGAAAATGCCATTTCGTAGAGATTTCAAAGGCCTTCGTTCTGTTCGAACACCGTAACGCGGTAGGTTTACTCTATCACGATCTTTTTCGAAAAATGTGATTTTTTCATAATAATTTCTATGTTTAAAATGAAATTTTATATAAAAAATTTCAAAATGTCAAAATTTCGAAAATGCCATTTCGTAGAGATTTCAAAGGCCTTCGTTCTGTCCGAACACCGCAACGCGGTAGGTTTACTGTATCTCGTTATTTTGTGAAAAATGTGATTTTTTCATAATAATTTCTATGTTTAAAATGAAATTTTATATAAAATTTTTCAAAATTTCAAAATTTCAAAAATGCCATTTTGTAGAGCTTAAGCGGGGTGTCGATCTCGCCAAAGACCGCAACGCGGTAGGTTTACTCTATCTCGTTCTTTTGTGAAAAATGTGATTTTTTGATAACAATTTCTATGTTCAAAATGAAAGTTTATATAAAAAATTTCAAAATGTCAAAATTTTGAAATAGCCATTTCGTAGAGATTATCAAGGCCGTCGTTCTGTCCAAACGCCGTAACGCTATAGGTTTACTCTATCACGATCTTTTTCGAAGAATGTGATTTTTTCATAATAATTTCTATGTTTAAAATGAAATTTTATATAAAATTTTTCAAAATTTCAAAATTTCAAAAATGCCATTTCGTAGACCTCACTCGGGGCGTCGATCTCGCCTAAGACCGCTACGCGGTAGGTTCGGTCTGTCTCGATCGATATCGGAAAATGTGATTTTTGTACTCGTTGGAAAAATTCAAAATCAAAATTTATATAAATTTTTTTAAAATTTCAAAATTCTGAAAATGCCACTTTGTAGTGCTGGTCGAGGCGCTACATCTCAAAATGAAATTCGTAGCCTCGTTTCAAAATCAAAGATGGCGGCCGCACGAAGAAAATTGAAGGAAATTTCCACTTTTAGGAATTTTTCCATAGAGCTGGTGGTATTCGGGTGGAAATGTCCATTGCACAATTTCGGTCCCGCTGCTGCTTCCCAAAGCGTGGGAGCCGAAAAATTACGTTTTTTTTGTAAAAAAATTCCTTTAAAAATTGGGAAAATGGAAAATTTATATGAATTTTTGGAGAAATTCCAATTTTTTTTTTGGCAGTCTCGTAACGGAGTTCTTGGACTTCGAGTTGCCACAGACGCGAATCCATTTCAACGTTTTCGATTCGAATTATCGAGGTTTTTGCGGTTTTTTCGTTGTATTTTCAAAATCCAATATGGCGGCGGCGCGAAGGAAATTTCAACTTTTTGGAGTTTTTCCATAGAGAGAAGGGTTTTCGGGTGGAGATGACAGTTGCGCAATTACGGTCCCGCGGCTATTTTCCAAAGCGTGGGATCCGAAATATGAAACTTTTTTCGTTTCGAATGCGTTTTTTGGAAAAATTTCAAATTGAAAATTTATATGAATTTTTGGAGAAACTTGAAAATTTTTTTTGGCAATCTCGTAAAGGACGTCTAGGTCTTCGATTTGCCGCAGGCGCAAATCCATTCGGACGTTCGTGAGTCGAATTATCGAGGTTTATGTGTTTTTTTGGTGGCATTTTCAAAATCCAATATGGCCGCCGCCCGAAGGAAATTTCAACTTTTCGGGATTTTCCCATAGAGAGACGATTCTCCGGTTGGAAAGAGGCGATGAAAAATTAACAAAAATCAAAAAATGAGAAAAATTAAGGAAGCCGAAAAAAACACTTTTTTCGTTTTGAGTTCGTTTTTTTGACCAAATTTCAAAATGAAAATTATTACTAATTTTTGGAGAAACTTAATATTTTTTTTCTGCAATATCGTAAAGGACGTGCAGTCCTTGGACTCGCCTTAGACGGCCGTCGATTTGGACGTTCTCGATTGCGTCGAATGATCGTGGAAAATGTGCGTTTTTTCGATGTTCTCTAGATGCATTTTCAAAATCCAATATGGCGGCCGGGCGAAGAAAATTTCTACTTTTTGGAATTTTCCCAAAGAGTTGGGGGTGTTCGGGTGGAAATTTCCATTGCACAATTTCGGTCCCGCTGCTGCTTCCCAAAGCGTGGGACGCCGAAAATGACACTTTTTTTTGTAAAAAAAATCCTTTAAAAATTGGGAAAATGGAAAATTGATATGAATTTTTGGAGAAATTCCAATTTTTTTTTTGGCAGTCTCGTAACGGATTTCTCGAACTTAGAGTTGCCACAGACGCGAATCCATTTCGACGTTTTCGATTCGATTTATCGAGGTTTTTGCGGTTTTTTCGTTGTATTTTCAAAATCCAATATGGCGGCGGCGCGAAGGAAATTTCAACTTTTTGGAATTTTTCCATAGACAGAAGGGTTTTCGGGTGGAGATGACAGTTGCTCAATTACGGTCCCGCGGCTATTTCCCAAAGCGTGGGATCCGAAAAATGAAACTTTTTTCGTTTCGAATGTGTTTTTTGGAAAAATTTCAAATTGAAAATTTATATGAATTTTTGGAGAAACTTTAAAATTTTTTTTGGCAATCTCGTAAAGGACGTCTAGGTCTTCGATTTGCCGCAGAAGCAAATCCATTCGGACGTTCGTGAGTCGAATTATCGAGGTTTATGTGTTTTTTTGGTGGCATTTTCAAAATCCAATATGGCCGCCGCCCGAAGGAAATTTCAACTTTTCGGGATTTTCCCATAGAGAGACGATTCTGCGGTTGGAAAAAGGCGATGAAAAATTAACAAAAATCAAAAAATGAGAAAAATTAAGGGAGCCGAAAAAAACACTTTTTTCGTTTTGAGGGCGTTTTTTTGACCAAATTTCAAAGTGAAAATTATTACTAATTTTTGGAGAAACTTAATATTTTTTTTCTGCAATATCGTAAAGGACGTGCAGTCCTTGGACTCGCCGTAGACGTCCGTCGATTTGGACGTTCTCCATTGCGTCGAATGATCGTGGAAAATGTGCGTTTTTTCGATGTTCTCTAGATGCATTTTCAAAATCCAATATGGCGGCCGGGCGAAGAAAATTTCTACTTTTTGGAGTTTTCCCATAGAGTTGGGGGTGTTCGGGTGGAAGTGTCTATTGCACGATTTCGGTCCCGCCGCTGCTTCCCAAAGCGTGGGACGCCGTAAATGACACTTTTTTCGAAAAAAATATTTCCTATCGAAAGTGGAAAAATGGAAAATTTGTATGATTTTTTTGGGAATTTCAAAATTTCAAAAATGCCATTTCGCAGCTCTCGCCGAGCCCTTCGATCGCTCCTCGGACCGAAACGCTCCGCTCCTATCCGTTCTCGAGTTGTGTCGGTTTCCGCGTTTTCGTCGATGCGTTTTCGAACGCCATTTTGAATTTGAAAATCGAAAAAATTTCAACTTTTCGGAATTTTTCCACAGACGGAGCGTCGTCGAGATCGAGGCGGTCCGAAAAAAGACTGACCGAATTGAGGAATAAAAAATCGTACAAAGCCGAAAAAAAAACAGCACTTTTTGAACTTTACGCGCGAAAAAAACGAATAAAACAAACGAATAGACGAAAATAAATTTTTCCACTCGACGCCCCGTCTAATGCCCTGCGAGAGTTCCCATACTTCCCGCGCGCGTAGCTCGATAGATGGCGGAGATAATGAACCCCGAAGGCCGAAAACGGGCCGTTACCAACTCCCTTTTAGGGTATATGACTAGATCGGAGCCCAGTGGGGTGGGGCGGTAGTGAGTTGTGTTTTTTAGTTTTTCAGTTTTTTTTTGCACATCTACTTTTATTGTTACTCATTGTACGAAAGGGCACATCTACTTTCATTGTAAACTATGTTAGATAGGTAGAGTGAATAGGTAGGTCGAGTGAGCCCATTCGGTGTTAGTCGCGCTAACGCGACTGAGTCGAGTCGAGAACGCGCTCGTTTTCTTGTTCGACTTTTGCTTTTTACCCGCCTTCCCCTACGTGCCTCGCCATCTTTCGAAATAAATCGAAATCTTCTTCTTTCGAAATCGAGATCTTTCGAAATAATTCGATAGGTAGAGTAAATAGGTAGGTCGAGTGAGCCCATTCAGTGTTAGTCGCGCTAACGCGACTGAGTCGAGTCGAGAACGCGCTCATTTTCTTGTTCGATTTTCAAAATTTTTCAAAATTTCAAAATTTCAAAAATGCGATTTTGTAGAGCTTAAGCGGGGTGTCGATCTTGCCAAAGACTGCAACGCGGTAGGTTTACTCTATCTCGTTCTTTTGTGAAAAATGTGATTTTTTCATAACAATTTCTATGTTCAAAATGAAAGTTTATATAAAATTTTTCAAAATTTTTAAAATTTCAAAAATGCCATTTTGTAGAGATTACCCAGGCCGTCGTTCTGTCCGAACACCGTAGCGCTATAGGTTTACTCTATCACGATCTTTTTCTAAAAATGTGATTTTTTCATAATAATTTCTATGTTTAAAATGAATGTTTATATAAAATTTTTCAAAATTTCAAAATTTCAAAAATGCCATTTTCTAGAGCTTACCGAGGCCGTCGTTCTGTCCGAACACCGTAGCGCTATAGGTTTACTCTGTCACGATCTTTTTCGAAAAATGTGCTTTTTTCATAATAATTTTTATGTATAAAATGAAAGTTTATATAAAATTTTTCAAAATGTCAAAATTTCAAAAATGCCATTTTGTAGAGGTTACCGAGGCCGTCGTTCTGTCCGAACACCGTAGCGCTATAGGTTTACTCTATCACGATTTATTTCGAAAAATGTGATTTTTTCATAATAATTTATATGTTTAAAATGAAATTTTATATAAAATTTTTCAAAATTTCAAAATTTCAAAAATGCCATTTTGTAGAGCTTAAGCGGGGTGTCGATATCGCCATAGACCGCAACGCGGTAGGTTTACTCTATCACGGTCTTTTTCGAAAAATGACATTTTTTCATAACAATTTCTATGTTCAAAATGAAAGTTTATATAAAAAATTTTAAAATGTCAAAATTTCGAAAATGCCATTTCGTAGAGATTTCAAAGGCCTTCGTTCTGTCCGAACACCTTAACGCGGTAGGTTTACTCTATCACGATCTTTTTCGAAAAATGTGATTTTTTCATAATAATTTCTATGTTTAAAATGAAATTTTATATAAAATTTTTCAAAATTTCAAAATTTCAAAAATGCCATTTTGTAGAGCTTAAGCGGGGTGTCGATCTCGCCAAAGACCGCAACGCGGTAGGTTCACTGTATCTCGTTCTTTTGTGAAAAATGTGATTTTTTCATAACAATTTTTATGTTCAAAATGAAAGTTTATATAAAAAAATTCAAAATGTCAAAATTTCGAAAATGCCATTTCGTAGAGATTTCAAACGCCTTCGTTCTGTCCGAACACCGCAACGCGGTAGGTTTACTCTATCTCGTTATTTTGTGAAAAATGTGATTTTTTCATAACAATTTCTATGTTCAAAATGAAAGTTTATATAAAAAATTTCAAAATGTCAAAATTTCGAAAATGCCATTTTGTAGAGATTACCGAGGCCGTCGTTCTGTCCGAACACCGTAGCGCTATAGGTTTACTCTATCACGATCTTTTCCGAAAAATGTGATTTTTTCATAATAATTTCTATGTTTAAAATGAAAGTTTATATAAAATTTTTCAAAATGTCAAAATTCCAAAAATGCCATTTTGTAGAGATTACCGAGGCTGTCGTTCTGTCCGAACACCGTAGCGCTATAGGTTTACTCTGTCTCGATTTATTTCGAAAAATGTGATTTTTTCATAACAATTTCCAAGTTCAAAATGAAACTTTATATAAAATTTTTCAAAATTTCAAAATTGCAAAAATGCCATTTTGTAGAGATTACCGAGGCCGTCGTTCTGTCCGAACACCGTAGCGCTATAGGTTTACTCTATCACGATCTTTTCCGAAAAATGTGATTTTTTCATAATAATTTCTATGTTTAAAATGAAAGTTTATATAAAATTTTTCAAAATGTCAAAATTCCAAAAATGCCATTTTGTAGAGATTACCGAGGCTGTCGTTCTGTCCGAACACCGTAGCGCTATAGGTTTACTCTGTCTCGATTTATTTCGAAAAATGTGATTTTTTCATAACAATTTCCAAGTTCAAAATGAAACTTTATATAAAATTTTTCAAAATTTCAAAATTGCAAAAATGCCATTTTGTAGAGATTACCGAGGCCGTCGTTCTGTCCGAACACCGTAGCGCTATAGGTTTACTCTATCACGATCTTTTTCGAAAAATGTGATTTTTTCATAATAATTTCTATGTTTAAAATGAAAGTTTATATAAAATTTTTCAAAATGTCAAAATTCCAAAAATGCCATTTTGTAGAGATTACCGAGGCTGTCGTTCTGTCCGAACACCGTAGCGCTATAGGTTAACTCTGTCTCGATTTATTTCGAAAAATGTGATTTTTTCATAACAATTTCCAAGTTCAAAATGAAACTTTATATAAAATTTTTCAAAATTTCAAAATTTCAAAAATGCCATTTTGTAGAGCGTAAGCGGGGTGTCGATCTCGCCAAAGACCGCAACGCGGTAGGTTCACTCTATCTCGTTCTTTTGTGAAAAATGTCATTTTTTTGTAATAATTTCTATGTTCAAAATGAAAGTTTATATAAAAAATTTCAAAATGTCAAAATTTCGAAAATGCCATTTCGTAGAGATTTCAAAGGCCTTCGTTCTGCCCGAACACCGCAACGCGTTTAATTTACTCTATCACGGTCTTTTTCGAAAAATGTCATTTATTCATAACAATTTCTATGTTCAAAATGAAAGTTTATATAAAAAATTTCAAAATGTCAAAATTTCGAAAATGCCATTTCGTAGAGATTTCAAAGGCCTTCGTTCTGTCCGAACACCGTAACGCGGTAGGTTTACTCTATCTCGTTATTTTGTGAAAAATGTGATTTTTTCATAATAATTTCTATGTTTAAAATGAAATTTTATATAAAATTTTTCAAAATGTCAAAATTTCAAAAATGCCATTTTGTAGAGCGTAAGCGGGGTGTCGATCTCGCCAAAGACCGCAACGCGGTAGGTTCACTCTATCTCGTTCTTTTGTGAAAAATGTGATTTTTTCATAACAATTTCTATGTTCAAAATGAAAGTTTATATAAAAAATTTCAAAATGTCAAAATTTCGAAAATGCCATTTCGTAGAGATTTCAAAGGCCTTCGTTCTGTCCGAACACCCCAACGCGGTAGGTTTACTCTATCTCGTTATTTTGTGAAAAATGTGATTTTTTCATAACAATTTCTATGTTCAAAATGAAAGTTTATATCAAAAAATTTCAAAATGTCAAAATTTCGAAAATGCCATTTCGTAGAGATTTCAAAGGCCTTCGTTCTGTCCGAACACCGCAACGCGGTAGGTTTACTCTATCTCGTTATTTTGTGAAAAATGTGATTTTTTCATAACAATTTCTATGTTCAAAATGAAAGTTTATATAAAAATTTTTCAAAATGTCAAAATTTCAAAAATGCCATTTGGTAGACCTCACTCGGGGCGTCGATCTCGCCTAAGACCGCAACGCGGTAGGTTCGGTCTGTCTCGATCGATATCGGAAAATGTGATTGTTGTACCCGTTGGAAAAATTCAAAATCAAAATTTATATAAATTTTTTTAAAATTTCAACATTCTAAAAATGCCACTTTGTAGTGCTGGTCGAGGCGCTACATCTCGCCGTAGAACACAACTCGACAGGAGGTCGTCCTCTCTGCGCTAATCGGGTTTTTTCGTAGCCTCGTTTCAAAATCAAAGATGGCGGCCGCACGAAGAAAATTGAAGGAAATTTCCACTTTTAGGAATTTTTCCATAGAGCTGGTGGTATTCGGGTGGAAATGTCCATTGCACAATTTCGGTCCCGCTGCTGCTTCCCAAAGCGTGGGAGCCGAAAAATTACGTTTTTTTTGTAAAAAAATTCCTTTAAAAATTGGGAAAATGGAAAATTTATATGAATTTTTGGAGAAATTCCAATTTTTTTTTTGGCAGTCTCGTAACGGAGTTCTTGGACTTCGAGTTGCCACAGACGCGAATCCATTTCAACGTTTTCGATTCGAATTATCGAGGTTTTTGCGGTTTTTTCGTTGTATTTTCAAAATCCAATATGGCGGCGGCGCGAAGGAAATTTCAACTTTTTGGAGTTTTTCCATAGAGAGAAGGGTTTTCGGGTGGAGATGACAGTTGCGCAATTACGGTCCCGCGGCTATTTTCCAAAGCGTGGGATCCGAAATATGAAACTTTTTTCGTTTCGAATGCGTTTTTTGGAAAAATTTCAAATTGAAAATTTATATGAATTTTTGGAGAAACTTGAAAATTTTTTTTGGCAATCTCGTAAAGGACGTCTAGGTCTTCGATTTGCCGCAGGCGCAAATCCATTCGGACGTTCGTGAGTCGAATTATCGAGGTTTATGTGTTTTTTTGGTGGCATTTTCAAAATCCAATATGGCCGCCGCCCGAAGGAAATTTCAACTTTTCGGGATTTTCCCATAGAGAGACGATTCTCCGGTTGGAAAGAGGCGATGAAAAATTAACAAAAATCAAAAAATGAGAAAAATTAAGGAAGCCGAAAAAAACACTTTTTTCGTTTTGAGTTCGTTTTTTTGACCAAATTTCAAAATGAAAATTATTACTAATTTTTGGAGAAACTTAATATTTTTTTTCTGCAATATCGTAAAGGACGTGCAGTCCTTGGACTCGCCTTAGACGGCCGTCGATTTGGACGTTCTCGATTGCGTCGAATGATCGTGGAAAATGTGCGTTTTTTCGATGTTCTCTAGATGCATTTTCAAAATCCAATATGGCGGCCGGGCGAAGAAAATTTCTACTTTTTGGAATTTTCCCAAAGAGTTGGGGGTGTTCGGGTGGAAATTTCCATTGCACAATTTCGGTCCCGCTGCTGCTTCCCAAAGCGTGGGACGCCGAAAATGACACTTTTTTTTGTAAAAAAAATCCTTTAAAAATTGGGAAAATGGAAAATTGATATGAATTTTTGGAGAAATTCCAATTTTTTTTTTGGCAGTCTCGTAACGGATTTCTCGAACTTAGAGTTGCCACAGACGCGAATCCATTTCGACGTTTTCGATTCGATTTATCGAGGTTTTTGCGGTTTTTTCGTTGTATTTTCAAAATCCAATATGGCGGCGGCGCGAAGGAAATTTCAACTTTTTGGAATTTTTCCATAGACAGAAGGGTTTTCGGGTGGAGATGACAGTTGCTCAATTACGGTCCCGCGGCTATTTCCCAAAGCGTGGGATCCGAAAAATGAAACTTTTTTCGTTTCGAATGTGTTTTTTGGAAAAATTTCAAATTGAAAATTTATATGAATTTTTGGAGAAACTTTAAAATTTTTTTTGGCAATCTCGTAAAGGACGTCTAGGTCTTCGATTTGCCGCAGAAGCAAATCCATTCGGACGTTCGTGAGTCGAATTATCGAGGTTTATGTGTTTTTTTGGTGGCATTTTCAAAATCCAATATGGCCGCCGCCCGAAGGAAATTTCAACTTTTCGGGATTTTCCCATAGAGAGACGATTCTGCGGTTGGAAAAAGGCGATGAAAAATTAACAAAAATCAAAAAATGAGAAAAATTAAGGGAGCCGAAAAAAACACTTTTTTCGTTTTGAGGGCGTTTTTTTGACCAAATTTCAAAGTGAAAATTATTACTAATTTTTGGAGAAACTTAATATTTTTTTTCTGCAATATCGTAAAGGACGTGCAGTCCTTGGACTCGCCGTAGACGTCCGTCGATTTGGACGTTCTCCATTGCGTCGAATGATCGTGGAAAATGTGCGTTTTTTCGATGTTCTCTAGATGCATTTTCAAAATCCAATATGGCGGCCGGGCGAAGAAAATTTCTACTTTTTGGAGTTTTCCCATAGAGTTGGGGGTGTTCGGGTGGAAGTGTCTATTGCACGATTTCGGTCCCGCCGCTGCTTCCCAAAGCGTGGAGTCCGAAAAATTACGTTTTTTTTGTAAAAAAATCCCTTTAAAAATTGGGAAAATGGAAAATTTATATGAATTTTTGGAGAAATTCCAATTTTTTTTTTGGCAGTCTCGTAACGGATTTCTCGGACTTCGAGTTGCCACAGACGCGAATCCATTTCGACGTTTTCGATTCGAATTATCGAGGTTTTTGCGGTTTTTTCGTTGTATTTTCAAAATCCAATATGGCGGCGGCGCGAAGGAAATTTCAACTTTTTGGAGTTTTTCCATAGAGAGAAGGGTTTTTGGGTGGAGATGACAGTTGCGCAATTACGGTCCCGCGGCTATTTCCCAAAGCGTGGGATCCGAAATATGAAACTTTTTTCGTTTCGAATGCGTTTTTTGGAAAAATTTCAAATTGAAAATTTATATGAATTTTTGGAGAAACTTAAAAATTTTTTTTGGCAATCTCGTAAAGGACGTCTAGGTCTTCGACTTACCGCAGACGCAAATCCATTCGGACGTTCGTGAGTCGAATTATCGAGGTTTGTGTGTTTTTTTGGTGGCATTTTCAAGATCCAATATGGCGGCCGGGCGAAGAAAATTTCTACTTTTTAGACTTTTCCCATAGAGAGACGATTCTCCGGTTGGAAAGAGGCGATGAAAAGTTAACAAAAATCAAAAAATGAGAAAAATTAAGGAAGCCGAAAAAAACACTTTTTTCGTTTTGAGGGCGTTTTTTTGACCAAATTTCAAAGTGAAAATTATTACTAATTTTTGGAGAAACTTAATATTTTTTTTCTGCAATATCGTAAAGGACATGCAGTCCTCGGACTCGCCGTAGACGGCCGTCGATTTGGACGTTCTCGATTGCGTCGAATTATCGTGGAAAATGTGCGTTTTTTCGAAGTTCTCTAGATGCATTTTCAAAATCCAATATGGCGGCTGCGCGAAGAAAATTTCTACTTTTTGGAGTTTTCCCATAGAGAGACGATTCTCCGGTTGGAAATAGGCGATGAAAAATTAACAAAAATCAAAAAATGAGAAAAATTAAGGGAGCCGAAAATGACACTTTTTTCGAAAAAAATATTTCCTATCGAAAGTGGAAAAATGGAAAATTTGTATGATTTTTTTGGGAATTTCAAAATTTCAAAAATGCCATTTCGCAGCTCTCGCCGAGCCCTTCGATCGCCTCGGACCGAAACGCTCCGCTCCTATCCGTTCTCGAGTTGTGTCGGTTTCCGCGTTTTTGTCGATGCGTTTTCGAACGCAATTTTGAATTTCAAAATCGAAAAAATTTCAACTTTTCGGAATTTTTCCATAGACGGAGCGTCGTCGAGATGAAGGCATAGCGATAAAAGACTGACCGAATTGAGGAATAAAAAATCGTACAAAGCCGAAAAAAAAAGAGCACTTTTTGAACTTTACGTGCGAAAAAAACGAATAAAACAAACGAATAGACGAAAATAAATTTTTCCACTCGATGCGCCGTCTAATGCAGTGCGATAGTTCTCATACTTTGCACGCCCGTAACTCGATAGATACCGGAGATGAAGAACCGCGAAGGCTGAAAACGGGCCGTTACCAACTCCCTTTTAGGGTATATGACTAGATCGGAGCCCAGTGGGGTGGGGCGGTAGTGAGTTGTGTTTTTTAGTTTTTCAGTTATTTTTTGCACATCTACTTTTATTGTTACTCATTGTACGAAAGGGCACATCTACTTTCAGTGTAAACTATGTTAGATAGGTAGAGTGAATAGGTAGGTCGAGTGAGCCCATTCGGTGTTAGTCGCGCTAACGCGACTGAGTCGAGTCGAGAACGCGCTCGTTTTCTTGTTCGACTTTTGCTTTTTACCCGCCTTCCCCTACGTGCCTCGCCATCTTTCGAAATAAATCGAAATCTTCTTCTTTCGAAATCGAGATCTTTCGAAATAATTCGATAGGTAGAGTAAATAGGTAGGTCGAGTGAGCCCATTCAGTGTTAGTCGCGCTAACGCGACTGAGTCGGGTCGAGAACGCGCTCATTTTCTTGTTCGATTTTCAAAATTTTTCAAAATTTCAAAATTTCAAAAATGCCATTTTGTAGAGATTACCTAGGCCGTCGTTCTGTCCGACCATCGTAGCGCTATAGGTTTACTCTGTCGCGATTTATTTCGAAAAATGTGATTTTTTCATAACAATTTGCAATTTCAAAATGAAAGTTTATATAAAATTTTTCAAAATTTCAAAATTTCAAAAATGCCATTTTGTAGAGCTTAAGCGGGGTGTCCATCTCGCCAAAGACCGCAACGCGTTAGGTTTACTCTATCACGGTCTTTTTCGAAAAATGTGATTTTTTGATAACAATTTCTATGTTGAAAATGAAAGTTTATATAAAAAATTTCAAAATGTCAAAATTTCAAAAATGCCATTTTGTAGAGATTACCGAGGCCGTCGTTCTGTCCGAACACCGTAGCGCTATAGGTTTACTCTATCACGATCTTTTTCGAAAAATGTGATTTTTTTCATAATAATTTCTATGTTTAAAATGAAAGTTTATATAAAATTTTTCAAAATTTCAAAATTTCAAAAATGCCATTTTCTAGAACTTACCGAGGCCGTCGTTCTGTCCGAACACCGTAGCGCTATAGGTTTACTCTGTCACGATCTTTTTCAAAAAATGTGATTTTTTCATAATAATTTCTATGTTTAAAATTAAAGTTTATATAAAATTTTTCAAAATGTCAAAATTTCAAAAATGCCATTTTGTAGAGCTTAAGCGGGGTGTCGATCTCGCCAAAGACCGCAACGCGGTAGGTTTACTCTATCTAGTTCTTTTGTGAAAAATGTGATTTTTTGATAACAATTTCTATGTTCAAAATGAAAGTTTATATAAAAAATTTCAAAATGTCAAAATTTCGAAAATGCCATTTCGTAGAGATTTCAAAGGCCTTCGTTCTGTCCAAATACAGCTACGCGGTAGGTTTACTCTATCTCGTTATTTTGTGAAAAATGTGATTTTTTCATAATAATTTCTATGTTTAAAATGAAATTTTATATAAAATTTTTCAAAATTTCAAAATTTCAAAAATGCCATTTTGTAGAGCTTAAGCGGGGTGTCGATCTCGCCAAAGACCGCAACGCGGTCGGTTTACTCTATCTCGTTATTTTGTGAAAAATGTGATTTTTTCATAATAATTTCTATGTTTAAAATGAAATTTTATATTAAATTTTTCAAAATTTCAAAATTTAAAAAATGCCATTTTGTAGAGCTTAAGCGGGGTGTCGATCTCGCCAAAGACCGCAACGCGTCAGGTTTACTCTATCTCGATTTATTTCGAAAAATGTGAGTTTTTCATAATAATTTCCAAGTTCAAAATGAAAGTTTATATAAAATTTTTCAAAATGTCAAAATTTCAAAAATGCCATTTCGTAGACCTCACTCGGGGCGTCGATCTCGCCTAAGACCGCAACGCGGTAGGTTCGGTCTGTCTCGATCGATATCGGAAAATGTGATTTTTGTACTCGTTGGAAAAATTCAAAATCAAAATTTATATAAATTTTTTTAAAATTTCAAAATTCTGAAAATGCCACTTTGTAGTGCTGGTCGAGGCGCTACATCTCGCCGTAGAACACAACTCGACGGGAGGTCGTCCTCTCTGCGCTAATCGGGTTTTTTCGTAGCCTCGTTTCAAAATCAAAGATGGCGGCCGCACGAAGAAAATTGAAGGAAATTTCAACTTTTAGGAATTTTCCCATAGAGTTGGGGGTATTCGGGTGGAAATGTCCATTGCACGATTTCGGTCCCGCTGCTGCTTCCCAAAGCGTGGGAGCCGAAAAATTACGTTTTTTTTGTAAAAAAATTCCTTTAAAAATTGGGAAAATGGAAAATTTATATGAATTTTTGGAGAAATTCAAATTTTTTTTTTGGCAGTCTCGTAACGGATTTCTCGGACTTCGAGTTGCCGCAGACGCGAATCCATTTCGACGTTTTCGATTCGAATTATCGAGATTTTTGCGGTTTTTTCGTTGTATTTTCAAAATCCAATATGGCGGCGGCGCGAAGGAAATTTCAACTTTTTGGAGTTTTTCCATAGAGAGAAGGGTTTTCAGGTGTAGATGACAGTTGCGCAATTACGGTCCCGCGGCTATTTCCCAAAGCGTGGGATCCGAAATATGAAACTTTTTTCGTTTCGAATGCGTTTTTTGGAAAAATTTCAAATTGAAAATTTATATGAATTTTTGGAGAAACTTGAAAATTTTTTTTGGCAATCTCGTAAAGGACGTCTAGGTCTTCGAATTGCCGCAGACGCGAATCCATTCGGACGTTCGTGAGTCGAATTATCGAGGTTTATGTGTTTTTTTGGTGGCATTTTCAAAATCCAATATGGCCGCCGCCCGAAGGAAATTTTAACTTTTCGGGATTTTCCCATAGAGAGACGATTCTCCGGTTGGAAAGAAGCGATGAAAAATTAACAAAAATCAAAAAATGAGAAAAATTAAGTCAGCCGAAAAAAACACTTTTTTCGTTTTGAGGGCGTTTTTTTGACCAAATTTCAAAGTGAAAATTATTACTAATTTTTGGAGAAACTTAATATTTTTTTTCTGCAATATCGTAGAGGACATGCAGTCCTTAGACTCGCCGTAGACGGCCGTCGATTTGGACGTTCTCGATTGCGTCGAATTATCGTGGAAAATGTGCGTTTTTTCGACGTTCTCTAGATGCATTTTCAAAATCCAATATGGCGGCCGGGCGAAGAAAATTTCTACTTTTTGGAGTTTTCCCATAGAGAGACGATTCTTCGATTGGAAAGAGGCGATGAAAAATTAACAAAAATCAAAAAATGAGAAAAATTAAGGGAGCCGAAAATGACACTTTTTTCGAAAAAAATATTTCCTATCGAAAGTGGAAAAATGGAAAATTTATATGATTTTTTTGGGAATATCAAAATTTCAAAAATGCCATTTCGTAGATCTCGCCGAGCCCTTCGATCGCTCCTCGGACCGAAACGCTCCGCTCCTATCCGTTCTCGAGTTATGTCGGTTTCCGCGTTTTCGTCGATGCGTTTTCGAACGCAATTTTGAATTTGAAAATCGAAAAAATTTCCACTTTTCGGAGTTTTCCCATAGAGAGACGATTCTCCCGTTGGAAATAGGCGATGAAAAGTTACCAAAAATCAAAAAATGAGAAAAATTAAGGGAGCCGAAAAAAAAGAGCACTTTTTGAACTTTACGTGCGAAAAAAACGAATAAAACAAACGAATAGACGAAAATAAATTTTTCCACTCGACGCGCCGTCTAATGCAGTGCGATAGTTCCCGTACTTCGCGCGCCCGTAACTCGATAGATAACGGAGATGATGAACCCCGAAGGCCGAAAACGGGCCGTTACCAACTCCCTTTTAGGGTATATGATGACTAGAGTGGCACAGAGCCCAGTGGGGTGGGGTGGTAGTGAGTTGTGTTTTTCAGTTTTTCAGTTTTTTTTTTGCACATCTACTCATTGTATGAAAGGGCACATCTACTTTCATCGTAAACTATGTTAGATAGGTAGAGTAAATAGGTAGGTCGAGTGAGCCCATTCGGTGTTAGTCGCGCTAACGCGACTGAGTCGAGTCGAGAACGCGCTCATTTTCTTGTTCGACTTTTGCTTTTTACCCGCCTTCCCCTGCGTGCCTCGCCACCTTCGATCTTTCGAAATAAATCGAATTCTTCTTCTTTCGAAATCGAGATCTTTCGAAATAATTCGATAGGTAGAGTAAATAGGTAGGTCGAGTGAGCCCATTCGGTGTTAGTCGCGCTAACGCGACTGAGTCGAGTCGAGAACGCACTCATTTTCTCGCTCGACTTTTGCTTTTTACCCGCCTTCCCCTACGTGCCTCGCCACCTTCGATCTTTCGAAATAAATCGAAATCTTCTTCTTTCGAAATCGAGATCTTTCGAAATAATTCGATAGGTAGAGTAAATAGGTAGGTCGAGTGAGCCCATTCAGTGTTAGTCGCGCTAACGCGACTGAGTCGAGTCGAGAACGCGCTTATTTTCTTGTTCGATTTTCAAAATTTTTCAAAATTTCAAAATTTCAAAAATGCCATTTTGTAGAGATTACCGAGGCCGTCGTTCTGTCCGAACACCGTAACGCTATAGGTTTACTTTATCACGATCTTTTTTGAAAAATGTGATTTTTTCATAATAATTTCTATGTTTAAAATGAAATTTTATATAAAATTTTTCAAAATGTCAAAATTTCAAAAATGCCATTTTGTAGAGCTTAAGCGGGGTGTCAATCTTGCCAAAGACCGCAACGCGGTAGGTTTACTCAATCTCGATTTATTTCAAAAAATGTGATTTTTTCATAACAATTTCTATGTTCAAAATGAAAGTTTATATAAAAAATTTCAAAATGTCAAAATTTCGAAAATGCCATTTCGTAGAGATTTGAAAGGCCTTCGTTCTGTCCGAACACCGCAACGCGGTAGGTTTACTCTATCTCGTTATTTTGTGAAAAATGTGATTTTTTCATAATAATTTCTATGTTTAAAATGAAATTTTATATAAAATTTTTCAAAATGTCAAAATTTCAAAAATGCCATTTTGTAGAGCTTAAGCGGGGTGTCAATCTCGCCAAAGACCGCAACGCGGTAGGTTTACTCAATCTCGATTTATTTCAAAAAATGTGATTTTTTCATAACAATTTCTATGTTCAAAATGAAAGTTTATATAAAAAATTTCAAAATGTCAAAATTTCGAAAATGCCATTTCGTAGAGATTTCAAAGGCCTTCGTTCTGTCCGAACACCGCAACGCGGTAGGTTTACTCAATCTCGATTTATTTCAAAAAATGTGATTTTTTCATAACAATTTCTATGTTCAAAATGAAAGTTTATATAAAAAATTTCAAAATGTCAAAATTTCGAAAATGCCATTTCGTAGAGATTTCAAAGGCCTTCGTTCTGTCCGAACACCGCAACGCGGTAGGTTTACTCTATCTCGTTATTTTGTGAAAAATGTGATTTTTTCATAACAATTTCTATGTTCAAAATGAAAGTTTATATAAAAATTTTTCAAAATGTCAAAATTTCAAAAATGCCATTTGGTAGACCTCACTCGGGGCGTCGATCTCGCCTAAGACCGCAACGCGGTAGGTTCGGTCTGTCTCGATCGATATCGGAAAATGTGATTGTTGTACCCGTTGGAAAAATTCAAAATCAAAATTTATATAAATTTTTTTAAAATTTCAACATTCTAAAAATGCCACTTTGTAGTGCTGGTCGAGGCGCTACATCTCGCCGTAGAACACAACTCGACAGGAGGTCGTCCTCTCTGCGCTAATCGGGTTTTTTCGTAGCCTCGTTTCAAAATCAAAGATGGCGGCCGCACGAAGAAAATTGAAGGAAATTTCCACTTTTAGGAATTTTTCCATAGAGCTGGTGGTATTCGGGTGGAAATGTCCATTGCACAATTTCGGTCCCGCTGCTGCTTCCCAAAGCGTGGGAGCCGAAAAATTACGTTTTTTTTGTAAAAAAATTCCTTTAAAAATTGGGAAAATGGAAAATTTATATGAATTTTTGGAGAAATTCCAATTTTTTTTTTGGCAGTCTCGTAACGGAGTTCTTGGACTTCGAGTTGCCACAGACGCGAATCCATTTCAACGTTTTCGATTCGAATTATCGAGGTTTTTGCGGTTTTTTCGTTGTATTTTCAAAATCCAATATGGCGGCGGCGCGAAGGAAATTTCAACTTTTTGGAGTTTTTCCATAGAGAGAAGGGTTTTCGGGTGGAGATGACAGTTGCGCAATTACGGTCCCGCGGCTATTTTCCAAAGCGTGGGATCCGAAATATGAAACTTTTTTCGTTTCGAATGCGTTTTTTGGAAAAATTTCAAATTGAAAATTTATATGAATTTTTGGAGAAACTTGAAAATTTTTTTTGGCAATCTCGTAAAGGACGTCTAGGTCTTCGATTTGCCGCAGGCGCAAATCCATTCGGACGTTCGTGAGTCGAATTATCGAGGTTTATGTGTTTTTTTGGTGGCATTTTCAAAATCCAATATGGCCGCCGCCCGAAGGAAATTTCAACTTTTCGGGATTTTCCCATAGAGAGACGATTCTCCGGTTGGAAAGAGGCGATGAAAAATTAACAAAAATCAAAAAATGAGAAAAATTAAGGAAGCCGAAAAAAACACTTTTTTCGTTTTGAGTTCGTTTTTTTGACCAAATTTCAAAATGAAAATTATTACTAATTTTTGGAGAAACTTAATATTTTTTTTCTGCAATATCGTAAAGGACGTGCAGTCCTTGGACTCGCCTTAGACGGCCGTCGATTTGGACGTTCTCGATTGCGTCGAATGATCGTGGAAAATGTGCGTTTTTTCGATGTTCTCTAGATGCATTTTCAAAATCCAATATGGCGGCCGGGCGAAGAAAATTTCTACTTTTTGGAATTTTCCCAAAGAGTTGGGGGTGTTCGGGTGGAAATTTCCATTGCACAATTTCGGTCCCGCTGCTGCTTCCCAAAGCGTGGGACGCCGAAAATGACACTTTTTTTTGTAAAAAAAATCCTTTAAAAATTGGGAAAATGGAAAATTGATATGAATTTTTGGAGAAATTCCAATTTTTTTTTTGGCAGTCTCGTAACGGATTTCTCGAACTTAGAGTTGCCACAGACGCGAATCCATTTCGACGTTTTCGATTCGATTTATCGAGGTTTTTGCGGTTTTTTCGTTGTATTTTCAAAATCCAATATGGCGGCGGCGCGAAGGAAATTTCAACTTTTTGGAATTTTTCCATAGACAGAAGGGTTTTCGGGTGGAGATGACAGTTGCTCAATTACGGTCCCGCGGCTATTTCCCAAAGCGTGGGATCCGAAAAATGAAACTTTTTTCGTTTCGAATGTGTTTTTTGGAAAAATTTCAAATTGAAAATTTATATGAATTTTTGGAGAAACTTTAAAATTTTTTTTGGCAATCTCGTAAAGGACGTCTAGGTCTTCGATTTGCCGCAGAAGCAAATCCATTCGGACGTTCGTGAGTCGAATTATCGAGGTTTATGTGTTTTTTTGGTGGCATTTTCAAAATCCAATATGGCCGCCGCCCGAAGGAAATTTCAACTTTTCGGGATTTTCCCATAGAGAGACGATTCTGCGGTTGGAAAAAGGCGATGAAAAATTAACAAAAATCAAAAAATGAGAAAAATTAAGGGAGCCGAAAAAAACACTTTTTTCGTTTTGAGGGCGTTTTTTTGACCAAATTTCAAAGTGAAAATTATTACTAATTTTTGGAGAAACTTAATATTTTTTTTCTGCAATATCGTAAAGGACGTGCAGTCCTTGGACTCGCCGTAGACGTCCGTCGATTTGGACGTTCTCCATTGCGTCGAATGATCGTGGAAAATGTGCGTTTTTTCGATGTTCTCTAGATGCATTTTCAAAATCCAATATGGCGGCCGGGCGAAGAAAATTTCTACTTTTTGGAGTTTTCCCATAGAGTTGGGGGTGTTCGGGTGGAAGTGTCTATTGCACGATTTCGGTCCCGCCGCTGCTTCCCAAAGCGTGGAGTCCGAAAAATTACGTTTTTTTTGTAAAAAAATCCCTTTAAAAATTGGGAAAATGGAAAATTTATATGAATTTTTGGAGAAATTCCAATTTTTTTTTTGGCAGTCTCGTAACGGATTTCTCGGACTTCGAGTTGCCACAGACGCGAATCCATTTCGACGTTTTCGATTCGAATTATCGAGGTTTTTGCGGTTTTTTCGTTGTATTTTCAAAATCCAATATGGCGGCGGCGCGAAGGAAATTTCAACTTTTTGGAGTTTTTCCATAGAGAGAAGGGTTTTTGGGTGGAGATGACAGTTGCGCAATTACGGTCCCGCGGCTATTTCCCAAAGCGTGGGATCCGAAATATGAAACTTTTTTCGTTTCGAATGCGTTTTTTGGAAAAATTTCAAATTGAAAATTTATATGAATTTTTGGAGAAACTTAAAAATTTTTTTTGGCAATCTCGTAAAGGACGTCTAGGTCTTCGACTTACCGCAGACGCAAATCCATTCGGACGTTCGTGAGTCGAATTATCGAGGTTTGTGTGTTTTTTTGGTGGCATTTTCAAGATCCAATATGGCGGCCGGGCGAAGAAAATTTCTACTTTTTAGACTTTTCCCATAGAGAGACGATTCTCCGGTTGGAAAGAGGCGATGAAAAATTAACAAAAATCAAAAAATGAGAAAAATTAAGGAAGCCGAAAAAAACACTTTTTTCGTTTTGAGGGCGTTTTTTTGACCAAATTTCAAAGTGAAAATTATTACTAATTTTTGGAGAAACTTAATATTTTTTTTCTGCAATATCGTAAAGGACATGCAGTCCTCGGACTCGCCGTAGACGGCCGTCGATTTGGACGTTCTCGATTGCGTCGAATTATCGTGGAAAATGTGCGTTTTTTCGAAGTTCTCTAGATGCATTTTCAAAATCCAATATGGCGGCTGCGCGAAGAAAATTTCTACTTTTTGGAGTTTTCCCATAGAGAGACGATTCTCCGGTTGGAAATAGGCGATGAAAAATTAACAAAAATCAAAAAATGAGAAAAATTAAGGGAGCCGAAAATGACACTTTTTTCGAAAAAAATATTTCCTATCGAAAGTGGAAAAATGGAAAATTTGTATGATTTTTTTGGGAATTTCAAAATTTCAAAAATGCCATTTCGCAGCTCTCGCCGAGCCCTTCGATCGCCTCGGACCGAAACGCTCCGCTCCTATCCGTTCTCGAGTTGTGTCGGTTTCCGCGTTTTTGTCGATGCGTTTTCGAACGCAATTTTGAATTTCAAAATCGAAAAAATTTCAACTTTTCGGAATTTTTCCATAGACGGAGCGTCGTCGAGATGAAGGCATAGCGATAAAAGACTGACCGAATTGAGGAATAAAAAATCGTACAAAGCCGAAAAAAAAAGAGCACTTTTTGAACTTTACGTGCGAAAAAAACGAATAAAACAAACGAATAGACGAAAATAAATTTTTCCACTCGATGCGCCGTCTAATGCAGTGCGATAGTTCTCATACTTTGCACGCCCGTAACTCGATAGATACCGGAGATGAAGAACCGCGAAGGCTGAAAACGGGCCGTTACCAACTCCCTTTTAGGGTATATGACTAGAGTGGCACAGAGCCCAGTGGGGTGGGGTGGTAGTGAGTTGTGTTTTTCAGTTTTTCAGTTTTTTTTTTGCACATCTACTCATTGTATGAAAGGGCACATCTACTTTCATCGTAAACTATGTTAGATAGGTAGAGTAAATAGGTAGGTCGAGTGAGCCCATTCGGTGTTAGTCGCGCTAACGCGACTGAGTCGAGTCGAGAACGCGCTCATTTTCTTGTTCGACTTTTGCTTTTTACCCGCCTTCCCCTGCGTGCCTCGCCACCTTCGATCTTTCGAAATAAATCGAATTCTTCTTCTTTCGAAATCGAGATCTTTCGAAATAATTCGATAGGTAGAGTAAATAGGTAGGTCGAGTGAGCCCATTCGGTGTTAGTCGCGCTAACGCGACTGAGTCGAGTCGAGAACGCACTCATTTTCTCGTTCGACTTTTGCTTTTTACCCGCCTTCCCCTACGTGCCTCGCCACCTTCGATCTTTCGAAATAAATCGAAATCTTCTTCTTTCGAAATCGAGATCTTTCGAAATAATTCGATAGGTAGAGTAAATAGGTAGGTCGAGTGAGCCCATTCAGTGTTAGTCGCGCTAACGCGACTGAGTCGAGTCGAGAACGCGCTTATTTTCTTGTTCGATTTTCAAAATTTTTCAAAATTTCAAAATTTCAAAAATGCCATTTTGTAGAGATTACCGAGGCCGTCGTTCTGTCCGAACACCGTAACGCTATAGGTTTACTTTATCACGATCTTTTTTGAAAAATGTGATTTTTTCATAATAATTTCTATGTTTAAAATGAAATTTTATATAAAATTTTTCAAAATGTCAAAATTTCAAAAATGCCATTTTGTAGAGCTTAAGCGGGGTGTCAATCTCGCCAAAGACCGCAACGCGGTAGGTTTACTCAATCTCGATTTATTTCAAAAAATGTGATTTTTTCATAACAATTTCTATGTTCAAAATGAAAGTTTATATAAAAAATTTCAAAATGTCAAAATTTCGAAAATGCCATTTCGTAGAGATTTGGAAGGCCTTCGTTCTGTCCGAACACCGCAACGCGGTAGGTTTACTCTATCTCGTTATTTTGTGAAAAATGTGATTTTTTCATAATAATTTCTATGTTTAAAATGAAATTTTATATAAAATTTTTCAAAATGTCAAAATTTCAAAAATGCCATTTTGTAGAGCTTAAGCGGGGTGTCAATCTCGCCAAAGACCGCAACGCGGTAGGTTTACTCAATCTCGATTTATTTCAAAAAATGTGATTTTTTCATAACAATTTCTATGTTCAAAATGAAAGTTTATATAAAAAATTTCAAAATGTCAAAATTTCGAAAATGCCATTTCGTAGAGATTTCAAAGGCCTTCGTTCTGTCCGAACACCGCAACGCGGTAGGTTTACTCAATCTCGATTTATTTCAAAAAATGTGATTTTTTCATAACAATTTCTATGTTCAAAATGAAAGTTTATATAAAAAATTTCAAAATGTCAAAATTTCGAAAATGCCATTTCGTAGAGATTTCAAAGGCCTTCGTTCTGTCCGAACACCGCAACGCAGTAGGTTTACTCTATCTCGTTATTTTGTGAAAAATGTGATTTTTTCATAATAATTTCTATGTTTAAAATGAAATTTTATATAAAATTTTTCAAAATTTCAAAATTTCAAAAATGCCATTTTGTAGAGCTTAAGCGGGGTGTCAATCTCGCCAAAGACCGCAACGCGGTAGGTTTACTCAATCTCGATTTATTTCAAAAAATGTGATTTTTTCATAACAATTTCTATGTTCAAAATGAAAGTTTATATAAAAAATTTCAAAATGTCAAAATTTTGAAAAAGCCATTTCGTAGAGATTATCAAGGCCGTCGTTCTGTCCAAACGCCGTAACGCTATAGGTTTACTCTATCACGATCTTTTTCGAAAAATGTGATTTTTTCATAATAATTTCTATGTTTAAAATGAAATTTTATATAAAATTTTTCAAAATTTTAAAATTTCATAAATGCCATTTTGTAGAGCTTAAGCGGGGTGTCGATCTCGCCAAAGACCGCAACGCGGTAAGTTTACTCTATCACGGTCTTTTTCGAAAAATGTGATTTTTTCATAATAATTTCTATGTTCAAAATGAAAGTTTATATAAAAAATTACAAAATCTCAAAATTTCGAAAATGCCATTTAGTAAAGATTTCAAAGGCCTTCGTTCTGTCCGAACACCTTAACGCGGTAGGTTTACTCTATCACGATCTTTTTCGAAAAATGTGATTTTTTCATAATAATTTCTATGTTTAAAATGAAATTTTATATAAAATTTTTCAAAATTTCAAAATTTCAAAAATGCCATTTTGTAGAGCTTAAGCGGGGTGTCGATCTCGCCAAAGACCGCAACGCGCTAGGTTTACTCTATCTCGATCCATTCGGACGTTCGTGAGTCGAATTATCGAGGTTTATGTGTTTTTTTGGTGGCATTTTCAAAATCCAATATGGCCGCCGCCCAAAGGAAATTTCAACTTTTCGGGATTTTCCCATAGGGAGACGATTCTCCGGTTGGAAAGAGGCGATGAAAAATTAACAAAAATCAAAAAATGAGAAAAATTTAGTCAGCCGAAAATGACACTTTTTCGAAAAAAATATTTCCTATCAAAAGTGGAAAAATGGAAAATTTATATGAATTTTTGGAGAAATTCCAATTTTTTTTTTGGCAATCTCGTAAAGGACGTCTAGGTCTTCGACTTAGCGCAGACGCAAATCCATTCGGACGTTCGTGAGTCGAATTATCGAGGTTTATGTGTTTTTTTGGTGGCATTTTCAAAATCCAATATGGCCGCCGCCCGAAGAAAATTTCAACTTTTCGGGATTTTCCCATAGAGAGACGATTCTCCGGTTGGAAAGAGGCTATGAAAACTTAACAAAAATCAAAAAATGAGAAAAATTAAGGGAGCCGAAAAAAACACTTTTTTCGTTTTGAGGGCGTTTTTTGGAAAAATTTCAAATTGAAAATTTATATGAATTTTTGGAGAAACTTGAAAATTTTTTTTGGCAATCTCGTAATGGACGTCTAGGTCTTCGACATGTCGCAGACGCAAATCCATTCGGACGTTCGTGAGTCGAATTATCGAGGTTTATGTGTTTTTTTGGTGGCATTTTCAAAATCCAATATGGCCGCCGGCCGAAGGAAATTTCCACTTTTCGGAGTTTTCCCATAGAGAGACGATTCTCCGGTTGGAAAGAGGCGATGAAAAATTAACAAAAATCAAAAAATGAAAAAAATTTACTCAGCCGAAAATGACACTTTTTTCGTTTTGAGGGCGTTTTTTTGACCAAATTTCAAAGTGAAAATTATTACTAATTTTTGGAGAAACTTAATATTTTTTTTCTGCAATATCGTAAAGGACGTGCAGTCCTCGGACTCGCCGTAGACGGCCGTCGATTTGGACGTTCTCGATTGCGTCGAATTATCGTGGAAAATGTGCGTTTTTTCGACGTTCTCTAGATGCATTTTCAAAATCCAATATGGCGGCCGGGCGAAGAAAATTTCTACTTTTTGGAGTTTTCCCATAGAGTTGGGGGTGTTCGGGTGGAAGTGTCCGTTGCACGATTTCGGTCCCGCCGCTGCTTCCCAAAGCGTGGGACGCCGAAAATGACACTTTTTTCGAAAAAAATATTTCCTATCGAAAGTGGAAAAATGGAAAATTTGTATGATTTTTTTGGGAATTTCAAAATTTCAAAAATGCCATTTCGCAGCTCTCGCCGAGCCCTTCGATTGCACCTCGGACCGAAACGCTCCGCTCCTATCCGTTCTCGAGTTATGTCGGTTTCCGCGTTTTCGTCGATGCGTTTTCGAACGCCATTTTGAATTTGAAAATCGAAAAAATTTCAACTTTTCGGAGTTTTTCCATAGACGGAGCGTCGTCGAGATCGAGGCGGTCCGAAAAAAGACTGACCGAATTGAGGAATAAAAAATCGTACAAAGCCGAAAAAAAAAGAGCACTTTTTGTACTTTACGTGCGAAAAAAACGAATAAAACGAACGAATGGACGAAAATAAATTTTTCCACTCGACGCCCCGTCTAATGCGGTGCGATAGTTCCCGTACTTGCGCGCCCGTAACTCGACGGATAACGGAGATAATCAACCCCGAAGGCCGAAAACGGGCAGTTACCAACTCCCTTTTAGGGTATATGACTAGATCGGAGTGGCACAGAGCCCAGTGGGTGGTAGTAAGTTGCGTTTTTTAGTTTTTCAGCTTTTTTTTTTTGCACATCTACTCATTGTATGAAAGGGCACATCTACTTTCGTTGTTGTCATTGTAAACTATGTTAGATAGGTAGAGTAAATAGGTAGGTCGAGTGAGCCCATTCAGTGTTAGTCGCGCTAACGCGACTGAGTCGAGTCGAGAACGCGCTCATTTTCTTGTTCGACTTTTGCTTTTTACCCGCCTTCCCCTACGCGCCTCGCCACCTTCGATCTTTCGAAATAAATCGAAATCTTCTTCTTTCGAAATCGAGATCTTTCGAAATAATTCGATAGGTAGAGTAAATAGGTAGGTCGAGTGAGCCCATTCGGTGTTAGTCGCGCTAACGCGACTGAGTCGAGTCGAGAACGCGCTCATTTTCTTGTTCGACTTTTGCTTTTTACCCGCCTTCCCCTACGTGCCTCGCCACCTTCGATCTTTCGAAATAAATCGAAATCTTCTTCTTTCGAAATCGAGATCTTTCGAAATAATTCGATAGGTAGAGTAAATAGGTAGGTCGAGTGAGCCCATTCAGTGTTAGTCGCGCTAACGCGACTGAGTCGAGTCGAGAACGCGCTCATTTTCTTGTTCGATTTTCAAAAATTTTCAAAATTTCAAAATTTCAAAAATGCCATTTTATAGAGCTTAAGCGGGGTGTCAATCTCGCCAAAGACCGCAACGCGGTAGGTTTACTCAATCTCGATTTATTTCAAAAAATGTGATTTTTTCATAACAATTTCTATGTTCAAAATGAAAGTTTATATAAAAAATTTCAAAATTTCAAAATTTCGAAAATGCCATTTCGTAGAGATTTCAAGGGCCTTCGTTCTGTCCGAACACCGCAACGCGTTTAATTTACTCTATCACGGTCTTTTTCAAAAATGTCATTTATTCATAACAATTTCTATGTTCAAAATGAAAGTTTATATAAAAAATTTCAAAATGTCAAAATTTTGAAATAGCCATTTCGTAGAGATTATCAAGGCCGTCGTTCTGTCCAAAGGCCGGAACGCTATAGGTTTACTATATCACGATCTTTTTCGAAAAATGTGATTTTTTCATAATAATTTCTATGTTTAAAATGAAATTTTATATAAAATTTTTCAAAATGTCAAAATTTCAAAAATGCCATTTTGTAGAGATTTCAAAGGCCTTCGTTCTGCCCGAACACTGTAACGCGTTTAATTTACTCTATCACGGTCTTTTTCGAAAAATGTCATTTATTCATAACAATTTCTATGTTCAAAATGAAAGTTTATATAAAAAATTTCAAAATGTCAAAATTTTGAAATAGCCATTTCGTAGAGATTATCAAGGCCGTCGTTCTGTCCAAAGGCCGGAACGCTATAGGTTTACTATATCACGATCTTTTTCGAAAAATGTGATTTTTTCATAATAATTTCTATGTTTAAAATGAAATTTTATATAAAATTTTTCAAAATGTCAAAATTTCAAAAATGCCATTTTGTAGAGATTTCAAAGGCCTTCGTTCTGCCCGAACACTGTAACGCGTTTAATTTACTCTATCACGGTCTTTTTCGAAAAATGTCATTTATTCATAACAATTTCTATGTTCAAAATGAAAGTTTATATAAAAAATTTCAAAATGTCAAAATTTTGAAATAGCCATTTCGTAGAGATTATCAAGGCCGTCGTTCTGTCCAAAGGCCGGAACGCTATAGGTTTACTATATCACGATCTTTTTCGAAAAATGTGATTTTTTCATAATAATTTCTATGTTTAAAATGAAATTTTATATAAAATTTTTCAAAATGTCAAAATTTCAAAAATGCCATTTTGTAGAGATTTCAAAGGCCTTCGTTCTGCCCGAACACTGTAACGCGTTTAATTTACTCTATCACGGTCTTTTTCGAAAAATGTCATTTATTCATAACAATTTCTATGTTCAAAATGAAAGTTTATATAAAAAATTTCAAAATGTCAAAATTTTGAAATAGCCATTTCGTAGAGATTATCAAGGCCGTCGTTCTGTCCAAAGGCCGGAACGCTATAGGTTTACTCTATCACGATCTTTTTCGAAAAATGTGATTTTTTCATAATAATTTCTATGTTTAAAATGAAATTTTATATAAAATTTTTCAAAATGTCAAAATTTCAAAAATGCCATTTTGTAGAGATTTCAAAGGCCTTCGTTCTGCCCGAACACTGTAACGCGTTTAATTTACTCTATCACGGTCTTTTTCGAAAAATGTCATTTATTCATAACAATTTCTATGTTCAAAATGAAAGTTTATATAAAAAATTTCAAAATGTCAAAATTTTGAAATAGCCATTTCGTAGAGATTATCAAGGCCGTCGTTCTGTCCAAAGGCCGGAACGCTATAGGTTTACTCTATCACGATCTTTTTCGAAAAATGTGATTTTTTCATAATAATTTCTATGTTTAAAATGAAATTTTATATAAAATTTTTCAAAATGTCAAAATTTCAAAAATGCCATTTTGTAGAGATTTCAAAGGCCTTCGTTCTGCCCGAACACTGTAACGCGTTTAATTTACTCTATCACGGTCTTTTTCGAAAAATGTCATTTATTCATAACAATTTCTATGTTCAAAATGAAAGTTTATATAAAAAATTTCAAAATGTCAAAATTTTGAAATAGCCATTTCGTAGAGATTATCAAGGCCGTCGTTCTGTCCAAAGGCCGGAACGCTATAGGTTTACTCTATCACGATCTTTTTCGAAAAATGTGATTTTTTCATAATAATTTCTATGTTTAAAATGAAATTTTATATAAAATTTTTCAAAATTTCAAAATTTCAAAAATGCTATTTTGTAGAGCTTAAGCGGGGTGTCGATCTCGCCAAAGACCGCAACGCGGTAGGTTTACTCTATCTCGATTTATTTCGAAAAATGTGATTTTTTCACAACAATTTCTATGTTCAAAATGAAAGTTTATATAAAAAAATTCAAAATGTCAAAATTTTGAAATAGCCATTTCGTAGAGATTATCAAGGCCGTCGTTCTGTCCAAACTCGGTAACGCTATAGGTTTACTCTATCACGATCTTTTTCGAAAAATGTGATTTTTTCATAATAATTTCTATGTTTAAAATGAAATTTTATATAAAATTTTTCAAAATGTCAAAATTTCAAAAATGCCATTTTGTAGATCTTAAGCGGGGTGTCGATCTCGCCAAAGACCGCAACGCGGTAGGTTTACTCTATCTCGTTCTTTTGTGAAAAATGTGATTTTTTCATAACAATTTCTATGTTCAAAATGAAAGTTTATATAAAAAATTCCAAAATGTCAAAATTTCGAAAATGCCATTTCGTAGAGATTTCAAAGGCCTTCGTTTTGTCCGAACACTGCAACGCGTTAGGTTTACTCTATCACGATATTTTTCGATAAATGAGATTTTTTCATAACAATTTCTATGTTTAAAATGAAATTTTATATAAAATTTTTCAAAATTTCAAAATTTCAAAAATGCTATTTTGTAGAGCTTAAGCGGGGTGTCGATCTAGCCAAAGACCGCAACGCGGTAGGTTTACTCTATCTCGATTTATTTCGAAAAATGTGATTTTTTCACAACAATTTCTATGTTCAAAATGAAAGTTTATATAAAAAAATTCAAAATGTCAAAATTTTGAAATAGCCATTTCGTAGAGATTATCAAGGCCGTCGTTCTGTCCAAACTCGGTAACGCTATAGGTTTACTCTATCACGATCTTTTTCGAAAAATGTGATTTTTTCATAATAATTTCTATGTTTAAAATGAAATTTTATATAAAATTTTTCAAAATGTCAAAATTTCAAAAATGCCATTTTGTAGAGCTTAAGCGGGGTGTCGATCTCGCCAAAGACCGCAACGCGGTAGGTTTACTCTATCTCGTTCTTTTGTGAAAAATGTGATTTTTTGATAACAATTTCTATGTTCAAAATGAAAGTTTATATAAAAAATTTCAAAATGTCAAAATTTTGAAATAGCCATTTCGTAGAGATTATCAAGGCCGTCGTTCTGTCGAAACGCCGTAACGCTATAGCTTTACTCTATCACGATCTTTTTCGAAAAATGTGATTTTTTCATAATAATTTCTATGTTTAAAATGAAATTTTATATAAAATTTTTCAAAATTTCAAAATTTCAAAAATGCCATTTTGTAGAGATTACCGAGGCCGTCGTTCTGTCCGAACACCGTAGCGCTATAGGTTTACTCTATAACGATATTTTCCGAAAAATGTGATTTTTTCATAATAATTTCTATGTATAAAATGAAATTTTATATAAAATTTTTCAAAATTTCAAAATTTCAAAAATGCCATTTTGTAGAGATTACCGAGGCCGTCGTTCTGTCCGAACACCGTAGCGCTATAGGTTTACTGTATCACGATCTTTTTCGAAAAATGTGATTTTTTCATAATAATTTCAATGTTTAAAATGAAAGTTTATATAAAATTTTTCAAAATTTCAAAATTTCAAAAATGCCATTTTGTAGAGATTACCGAGGCCGTCGTTCTGTCCGAACACCGTAGCGCTATAGGTTTACTCTATAACGATATTTTCCGAAAAATGTGATTTTTTCATAATAATTTCTATGTATAAAATGAAAGTTTATATAAAATTTTTCAAATTTTCAAAATTCTAAAAATGCCATTTTGTAGAGCTTACCGAGGCCGTCGTTCTGTCCGAACACCGTAGCGCTATAGGTTTACTCTATCACGATCTTTTTCGAAAAATGTGATTTTTTCATAATAATTTCTATGTTTAAAATGAAATTTTATATAAAATTTTTCAAAATGTCAAAATTTCAAAAATGCCATTTTGTAGAGATTTCAAAGGCCTTCGTTCTGCCCGAACACTGTAACGCGTTTAATTTACTCTATCACGGTCTTTTTCGAAAAATGTCATTTATTCATAACAATTTCTATGTTCAAAATGAAAGTTTATATAAAAAATTTCAAAATGTCAAAATTTTGAAATAGCCATTTCGTAGAGATTATCAAGGCCGTCGTTCTGTCCAAAGGCCGGAACGCTATAGGTTTACTCTATCACGATCTTTTTCGAAAAATGTGATTTTTTCATAATAATTTCTATGTTTAAAATGAAATTTTATATAAAATTTTTCAAAATGTCAAAATTTCAAAAATGCCATTTTGTAGAGATTTCAAAGGCCTTCGTTCTGCCCGAACACTGTAACGCGTTTAATTTACTCTATCACGGTCTTTTTCGAAAAATGTCATTTATTCATAACAATTTCTATGTTCAAAATGAAAGTTTATATAAAAAATTTCAAAATGTCAAAATTTTGAAATAGCCATTTCGTAGAGATTATCAAGGCCGTCGTTCTGTCCAAAGGCCGGAACGCTATAGGTTTACTCTATCACGATCTTTTTCGAAAAATGTGATTTTTTCATAATAATTTCTATGTTTAAAATGAAAGTTTATATAAAAAATTTCAAAATTTCAAAATTTCAAAAATGCCATTTTGTAGAGATTGCCGAGGCCGTCGTTCTGTCCGAACACCGTAGCGCTATAGGTTTACTCTATCACGATCTTTTTCGAAAAATGTGATTTTTTCATAATAATTTCTATGTTTAAAATGAAATTTTATATAAAATTTTTCAAAATTTCAAAATTTCAAAAATGCCATTTTGTAAAGCTTAAGCGGGGTGTCGATCTCGCCAAAGACCGCAACGCGGTAGGTTTACTCTATCTCGTTCTTTTGTGAAAAATGTGATTTTTTTCATAACAATTTCTATGTGCAAAATGAAAGTTTATATAAAAAATTTCAAAATGTCAAAATTTTGAAATAGCCATTTCGTAGAGATTTCAAAGGCCTTCATTCTGTCCGAACACCGCAACGCGTTTAATTTACTCTATCACGGTCTTTTTCGAAAAATGTCATTTATTCATAACAATTTCTATGTTCAAAATTGAAAGTTTATATAAAAAATTTCAAAATGTCAAAATTTCGAAAATGCCATTTCGTACAGATTTCAAAGGCCTTCGTTCTGTCCGAACACCGCAACGCGGTAGGTTTACTCGATCTCGTTATTTTGTGAAAAATGTGATTTTTTCATAATAATTTCTATGTTTAAAATGAAATTTTATATAAAATTTTTCAAAATTTCAAAATTTCAAAAATGCCATTTTGTAGAGCTTAAGCGGGGTGTCGATCTCGCTAAAGACCGCAACGCGGTAGGTTTACTCTATCTCGTTCTTTTGTGAAAAATGTGATTTTTTCATAACAATTTCTATGTTCAAAATGAAAGTTTATATAAAAAATTTCAAAATGTCAAAATTTCAAAAATGCCATTTCGTAGACCTCACTCGGGGCGTCTATCTCACCTAAGACCGCTACGCGGTAGGTTCGGTCTGTCTCGATCGATATCGGAAAATGTGATTTTTGTACTCGTTGGAAAAATTCAAAATCAAAATTTATATAAATTTTTTCAAAATTTCAAAATTCTGAAAATGCCACTTTGTAGTGCTGGTCGAGGCGCTACATCTCGCCGTAGAACACAACTCGACGGGAGGTCGTCCTCTCTGCGCTAATCGGGTTTTTTCGTAGCCTCGTTTCGAAATCAAAGATGGCGGCCGCACGAAGAAAATTGAAGGAAATTTCAACTTTTAGGAATTTTTCCATAGAGTTGGGGGTATTCGGGTGGAAATGTCCATTGCACAATTTCGGTCCCGCTGCTGCTTCCCAAAGCGTGGGAGCCGAAAAATTACGTTTTTTTTGTAAAAAAATTCCTTTAAAAATTGGGAAAATGGAAAATTTATATGAATTTTTGGAGAAATTCAAATTTTTTTTTTGGCAGTCTCGTAACGGATTTCTCGGACTTCGAGTTGCCACAGACGCGAATCCATTTCGACGTTTTCGATTCGAATTATCGAGGTTTTTGCGGTTTTTTCGTTGTATTTTCAAAATCCAATATGGCGGCGGCGCGAAGGAAATTTCAACTTTTTGGAGTTTTTCCATAGAGAGAAGGGATTTCGCGTGGACATGTCGGTTGCGGAATTACGGTCCCGCGGCTATTTCCCAAAGCGTGGGATCCGAAAGATGAAACTTTTTTCGTTTCGAATGCGTTTTTTGAAAAAATTTCAAATTGAAAATTTATATGAATTTTTGGAGAAATTTGAAAATTTTTTTTGGCAATCTCGTAAAGGACGTCTAGGTCTTCGTCCTGCCGCAGACGCGAATCCATTCGGACGTTCGTGAGTCGAATTATCGAGGTTTATGTGTTTTTTTGGTGGCATTTTCAAAATCCAATATGGCCGCCGCCCGAAGGAAATTTCCACTTTTCGGGATTTTCCCATAGAGAGACGATTCTCTGGTTGGAAAGAGGCGATGAAAAATTAACAAAAATCAAAAAATGAGAAAAATTTACTCAGCCGAAAATGACACTTTTTTCGTTTTGAGGGCGTTTTTTTGACCAAATTTCAAAGTGAAAATTATTACTAATTTTTGGAGAAACTTTATATTTTTTTTCTGCAATATCGTAAAGGACATGCAGTCCTTGGACTCGCCGTAGACGGCCGTCGATTTGGACGTTCTCGATTGCGTCGAATTATCGTGGAAAATGTGCGTTTTTTCGACGTTCTCTAGATGCATGTTCAAAATCCAATATGGCGGCCGGGCGAAGAAAATTTCTACTTTTTGGAGTTTTCCCATAGAGTTGGGGGTGTTCGGGTGGAAGTGTCTATTGCGCGATTTCGGTCCCGCCGCTGCTTCCCAAAGCGTGGGACGCCGAAAATGACACTTTTTTCGAAAAAAATATTTCCTATCGAAAGTGGAAAAATGGAAAATTTGTATGATTTTTTTGGGAATTTCAAAATTTCAAAAATGCCATTTCGCAGCTCTCGCCGAGCCCTCCGATCGCTCCTCGGACCGAAACGCTCCGCTCCTATCCGTTCTCGAGTTATGTCGGTTTCCGCGTTTTCGTCGATGCGTTTTCGAACGCCATTTTGAATTTGAAAATCGAAAAAATTTCAACTTTTCGGAGTTTTTCCATAGACGGAGCGTCGTCGAGATCGAGGCGGTCCGAAAAAAGACTGACCGAATTGAGGAATAAAAAATCGTACAAAGCCGAAAAAAAAGAGCACTTTTTGAACTTTACGCGCGAAAAAAACGAATAAAACGAACGAACGGACGAAAATAAATTTTTCCACTCGACGCGCCGTCTAAGGCACTGCGAAAGTTCCCATACTTCGCACGCGCGTAACTCGATGGATAACGGAGATGATGAACCGCGAAGGCGGAAAACGGGCCGTTACCAACTCCCTTTTAGGGTATATGACTAGATCGGAGTGGCACAGAGCCCAGTGGGGGTTGTGTTTTTTAGTTGTTTTTTAGTTTTTATCTACATTTATTGTTACTCATTGTATGAAAGGGCACATCTACTTTCGTTGTTGTTCATTGTATGAAAGGGCTCATCTACTTTCATTGTAAACTACGTTAGATAGGTAGAGTAAATAGGTAGGTCGAGTGAGCCCATTCGGTGTTAGTCGCGCTAACGCGACTGAGTCGAGTCGAGAACGCGCTCATTTTCTTGTTCGACTTTTGCTTTTTACCCGCCTTCCCCTACGTGCCTCGCCATCTTCGAAATAAATCGAATCTTCTTCTTTCGAAATCGAGACCTTTAGAAATAATTCGATAGGTAGAGTAAATAGGTAGGTCGAGTGAGCCCATTCAGTGTTAGTCGCGCTAACGCGACTGAGTCGGGTCGAGAACGCGCTCATTTTCTTGTTCGATTTTCAAAATTTTTCAAATTTCAAAATTTCAAAATGCCATTTTGTAGAGATTACCTAGGCCGTCGTTCTGTCCGACCATCGTAGCGCTATAGGTTTACTCTGTCGCGATTTATTTCGAAAATGTGATTTTTTCATAACAATTTGCAATTTCAAAATGAAAGTTTATATAAAATTTTTCAAAATTTCAAAATTTCAAAAATGCCATTTTGTAGAGCTTAAGCGGGGGTGTCGATCTCGCCAAAGACCGCAACGCGTTAGGTTTACTCTATCACGGTCTTTTTCGAAAAATGTGATTTTTTGATAACAATTTCTATGTTGAAAATGAAAGTTTATATAAAAAATTTCAAAATGTCAAAATTTCAAAAATGCCATTTTGTAGAGATTACCGAGGCCGTCGTTCTGTCCGAACACCGTAGCGCTATAGGTTTACTCTATCACGATCTTTTTCGAAAAATGTGATTTTTTTCATAATAATTTCTATGTTTAAAATGAAAGTTTATATAAAATTTTTCAAAATTTCAAAATTTCAAAAATGCCATTTTCTAGAGCTTAGCGAGGCCGTCGTTCTGTCCGAACACCGTAGCGCTATAGGTTTACTCTGTCACGATCTTTTTCGAAAAATGTGATTTTTTCATAATAATTTCTATGTTTAAAATTAAAGTTTATATAAAATTTTTCAAAATGTCAAAATTTCAAAAATGCCATTTTGTAGAGCTTAAGCGGGGGTGTCGATCTCGCCAAAGACCGCAACGCGGTAGGTTTACTCTATCACGGTCTTTTTCGAAAAATGTGATTTTTTTATAATAATTTCTATGTTCAAAATGAAAGTTTATATAAAAAATTTCAAAATGTCAAAATTTCGAAAATGCCATTTCGTAGAGATTTCAAAGGCCTTCGTTCTGCCCGAACACCGCAACGCGTTTAATTTACTCTATCACGGTCTTTTTCGAAAAATGTCATTTATTCATAACAATTTCTATGTTCAAAATGAAAGTTTATATAAAAAATTTCAAAATGTCAAAATTTCGAAAATGCCATTTCGTAGAGATTTCAAAGGCCTTCGTTCTGTCCAAATACAGCAACGCGGTAGGTTTACTCTATCTCGTTATTTTGTGAAAAATGTGATTTTTTCATAATAATTTCTATGTTTAAAATGAAATTTTATATAAAATTTTTCAAAATTTCAAAATTTCAAAAATGCCATTTTGTAGAGCTTAAGCGGGGTGTCGATCTCGCCAAAGACCGCAACGCGGTAGGTTTACTCTATCTCGTTATTTTGTGAAAAATGTGATTTTTTCATAATAATTTCTATGTTTAAAATGAAATTTTATATAAAATTTTTCAAAATTTCAAAATTTCAAAAATGCCATTTTGTAGAGCTTAAGCGGGGTGTCGATCTTGCCAAAGACCGCAACGCGGTAGGTTTACTCTATCTCGTTACTTTTGTGAAAAATGTGATTGTTTCATAATAATTTCTATGTTTAAAATGAAATTTTATATAAAATTTTTCAAAAATTTCAAAATTTCAAAATGCCATTTTGTAGAGCTTAAGCGGGGTGTCGATCTCGCAAAGACCGCAACGCGGTAGGTTTACTCTATCTCGTTATTTTTGTGAAAAATGTGATTTTTTCATAATAATTTCTATGTTAAAATGAAATTTTATATAAAATTTTTCAAAATTTCAAAATTTCAAAAATCAAAAATGCCATTTTGTAGAGCTTAAGCGGGGGTGTCGATCTTGCCAAAGACCGCAACGCGGTAGGTTTACTCTATCTCGTTATTTTGTGAAAAATGAGATTTTTTCATAATAATTTCTATGTTTAAAATGAAATTTTATATAAAATTTTTCAAAATTTAAAAATTTCAAAAATGCCATTTTGTAGAGCTTAAGCG
>OX155980.1:27089635-27169242 GCA_944548615.1 Micropterix aruncella
AAAAATGTGATTTTTTTATAATAATTTCTATGTTCAAAATGAAAGTTTATATAAAAAATTTCAAAATGTCAAAATTTCGAAAATGCCATTTCGTAGAGATTTCAAAGGCCTTCGTTCTGCCCGAACACCGCAACGCGTTTAATTTACTCTATCACGGTCTTTTTCGAAAAATGTCATTTATTCATAACAATTTCTATGTTCAAAATGAAAGTTTATATAAAAAATTTCAAAATGTCAAAATTTCGAAAATGCCATTTCGTAGAGATTTCAAAGGCCTTCGTTCTGTCCAAATACAGCAACGCGGTAGGTTTACTCTATCTCGTTATTTTGTGAAAAATGTGATTTTTTCATAATAATTTCTATGTTTAAAATGAAATTTTATATAAAATTTTTCAAAATTTCAAAATTTCAAAAATGCCATTTTGTAGAGCTTAAGCGGGGTGTCGATCTCGCCAAAGACCGCAACGCGGTAGGTTTACTCTATCTCGTTATTTTGTGAAAAATGTGATTTTTTCATAATAATTTCTATGTTTAAAATGAAATTTTATATAAAATTTTTCAAAATTTCAAAATTTCAAAAATGCCATTTTGTAGAGCTTAAGCGGGGTGTCGATCTTGCCAAAGACCGCAACGCGGTAGGTTTACTCTATCTCGTTATTTTGTGAAAAATGTGATTGTTTCATAATAATTTCTATGTTTAAAATGAAATTTTATATAAAATTTTTCAAAATTTCAAAATTTCAAAAATGCCATTTTGTAGAGCTTAAGCGGGGTGTCGATCTCGCCAAAGACCGCAACGCGGTAGGTTTACTCTATCTCGTTATTTTGTGAAAAATGTGATTTTTTCATAATAATTTCTATGTTTAAAATGAAATTTTATATAAAATTTTTCAAAATTTCAAAATTTCAAAAATGCCATTTTGTAGAGCTTAAGCGGGGTGTCGATCTTGCCAAAGACCGCAACGCGGTAGGTTTACTCTATCTCGTTATTTTGTGAAAAATGAGATTTTTTCATAATAATTTCTATGTTTAAAATGAAATTTTATATAAAATTTTTCAAAATTTAAAAATTTCAAAAATGCCATTTTGTAGAGCTTAAGCGGGGTGTCGATCTCGCCAAAGACCGCAACGCGGTAGGTTTACTCTATCTCGTTATTTTGTGAAAAATGTGATTTTTTCATAACAATTTCTATGTTCAAAATGAAAGTTTATATAAAAAATTTCAAAATGTCAAAATTTCAAAAATGCCATTTCGTAGACCTCACTCGGGGCGTCTATCTCACCTAAGACCGCTACGCGGTAGGTTCGGTCTGTCTCGATCGATATCGGAAAATGTGATTTTTGTACTCGTTGGAAAAATTCAAAATCAAAATTTATATAAATTTTTTCAAAATTTCAAAATTCTGAAAATGCCACTTTGTAGTGCTGGTCGAGGCGCTACATCTCGCCGTAGAACACAACTCGACGGGAGGTCGTCCTCTCTGCGCTAATCGGGTTTTTTCGTAGCCTCGTTTCAAAATCAAAGATGGCGGCCGCACGAAGAAAATTGAAGGAAATTTCAACTTTTAGGAATTTTTCCATAGAGTTGGGGGTATTCGGGTGGAAATGTCCATTGCACAATTTCGGTCCCGCTGCTGCTTCCCAAAGCGTGGGAGCCGAAAAATTACGTTTTTTTTGTAAAAAAATTCCTTTAAAAATTGGGAAAATGGAAAATTTATATGAATTTTTGGAGAAATTCAAATTTTTTTTTTGGCAGTCTCGTAACGGATTTCCAGTCGAATTATCGAGGTTTATGTGTTTTTTTGGTGGCATTTTCAAAATCCAATATGGCCGCCGGGCGAAGAAAATTTCTACTTTTTGGACTTTTCCCATAGAGAGACGATTCTCCGGTTGGAAAGAGGCGATGAAAAATTAACAAAAATCAAAAAATGAGAAAAATTAAGGAAGCCGAAAAAAACACTTTTTTCGTTTTGAGGGCGTTTTTTTGACCAAATTTCAAAGTGAAAATTATTACTAATTTTTGGAGAAACTTAATATTTTTTTTTTGCAATATCGTAAAGGACGTGCAGTCCTTGGACTGGCCGTAGACGGCCGTCGATTTGGACGTTCTCGATTGCGTCGAATTATCGTGGAAAATGTGCGTTTTTTCGACGTTCTCTAGATGCATTTTCAAAATGCAATATGGCGGCCGGGCGAAGAAAATTTCTACTTTTTGGAGTTTTCCCATAGAGAGACGATTCTCCGGTTGGAAAGAGGCGATGAAAAATTAACAAAAATCAAAAAATGAGAAAAATTAAGGGAGCCGAAAATGACACTTTTCAAGCCGAATAGGACTAGAGTGGCACAGAGCCCAGTGGGGTGGGGTGGTAGTGAGTTGTGTTTTTTAGTTTTTCAGTTTTTTTTTTGCACATCTACTCATTGTATGAAAGGGCACATCTACTTTCGTTGTTGTTCATTGTATGAAAGGCACATCTACTTTCAAGGTAGAGTAAATAGGTAGGTCGAGTGAGCCCATTCGGTGTTAGTCGCGCTAACGCGACTGAGTCGAGTCGAGAACGCGCTCATTTTCTTGTTCGACTTTTGCTTTTTACCCGCCTTCCCCTACGTGCCTCGCCACCTTCGATCTTTCGAAATAAATCGAAATCTTCTTCTTTCGAAATCGAGATCTTTCGAAATAATTCGATAGGTAGAGTAAATAGGTAGGTCGAGTGAGCCCATTCAGTGTTAGTCGCGCTAACGCGACTGAGTCGAGTCGAGAACGCGCTCATTTTCTTGTTCGATTTTCAAAATTTTTCAAAATTTCAAAATTTCAAAAATGCGATTTTGTAGAGCTTAAGCGGGGTGTCGATCACGCCAAAGACTGCAACGCGGTAGGTTTACTCTATCTCGTTCTTTTGTGAAAAATGTGATTTTTTCATAACAATTTCTATGTTCAAAATGAAAGTTTATATAAAATTTTTCAAAATTTCAAAATTTCAAAAATGCCATTTTGTAGAGATTACCCAGGCCGTCGTTCTGTCTAAACACCGTAGCGCTATAGGTTTACTCTATCACGATCTTTTTCGAAAAATGTGATTTTTCATAATAATTTCTATGTTTAAAATGAAAGTTTATATAAAATTTTTCAAAATTTCAAAATTTCAAAAATGCCATTTTCTAGAGCTTACCGAGGCCGTCGTTCTGTCCGAACACCGTAGCGCTATAGGTTTACTCTGTCACGATCTTTTTCGAAAAATGTGATTTTTTCATAATAATTTCTATGTTTAAAATGAAATTTTATATAAAATTTTTCAAAATTTCAAAATTTCAAAAATGCCATTTTGTAGAGCTCAAGCGGGGTGTCGATCTCGCCAAAGACCGCAACGCGGTAGGTTTACTCTATCTCGTTCTTTTGTGAAAAATGTGATTTTTTGATAACAATTTCTATGTTCAAAATGAAAGTTTATATAAAAAATTTCAAAATGTCAAAATTTTGAAATAGCCATTTCGTAGAGATTATCAAGGCCGTCGTTCTGTCGAAACGCCGTAACGCTATAGCTTTACTCTATCACGATCTTTTTCGAAAAATGTGATTTTTTCATAATAATTTCTATGTTTAAAATGAAATTTTATATAAAATTTTTCAAAATTTCAAAATTTCAAAAATGCCATTTTGTAGAGCTCAAGCGGGGTGTCGATCTCGCCAAAGACCGCAACGCGGTAGGTTTACTCTATCTCGTTCTTTTGTGAAAAATGTGATTTGTTGATAACAATTTCTATGTTCAAAATGAAAGTTTATATAAAAAATTTCAAAATGTCAAAATTTTGAAATAGCCATTTCGTAGAGATTTCAAAGGCCTTCATTCTGTCCGAACACCGCAACGCGTTTAATTTACTCTATCACGGTCTTTTTCGAAAAATGTCATTTATTCATAACAATTTCTATGTTCAAAATGAAAGTTTATATAAAAAATTTCAAAATGTCAAACTTTCGAAAATGCCATTTCGTACAGATTTCAAAGGCCTTCGTTCTGTCCGAACACCGCAACGCGGTAGGTTTACTCGATCTCGTTATTTTGTGAAAAATGTGACTTTTTCATAATAATTTCTATGTTTAAAATGAAATTTTATATAAAATTTTTCAAAATTTCAAAATTTCAAAAATGCCATTTTGTAGAGCTTAAGCGGTGTGTCGATCTTGCCAAAGACCGCAACGCGGTAGGTTTACTCTATCTCGTTCTTTTGTGAAAAATGTGATTTTTTGATAACAATTTCTATGTTCAAAATGAAAGTTTATATAAAAAATTTCAAAATGTCAAAATTTCAAAAATGCCATTTTGTAGAGATTACCGAGGCCGTCGTTCTGTCGAAACGCCGTAATGCTATAGCTTTACTCTATCACGATCTTTTTCGAAAAATGTGATTTTTTCATAATAATTTCTATGTTTAAAATGAAATTTTATATAAAATTTTTCAAAATTTCAAAATTTCAAAAATGCCATTTTGTAGAGCTTAAGCGGGTTGTCGATCTCGCCAAAGACCGCAACGCGGTAGGTTTACTCTATCTCGTTATTTTGTGAAAAATGTGATTTTTTCATAATAATTTCTATGTTTAAAATGAAATTTTATATAAAATTTTTCAAAATTTCAAAATTTCAAAAATGCCATTTTGTAGAGCTTAAGCGGGGTGTCGATCTTGCCAAAGACCGCAACGCGGTAGGTTTACTCTATCTCGTTCTTTTGTGAAAAATGTGATTTTTTGATAACAATTTCTATGTTCAAAATGAAAGTTTATATAAAAAATTTCAAAATGTCAAAATTTCAAAAATGCCATTTTGTAGAGATTACCGAGGCCGTCGTTCTGTCCGAACACCGTAGCGCTATAGGTTTACTCTATCACGATCTTTTTCGAAAAATGTGATTTTTTCATAATAATTTCTATGTTTAAAATGAAAGTTTATATAAAAAATTTCAAAATTTCAAAATTTCAAAAATGCCATTTTGTAGAGATTGCCGAGGCCGTCGTTCTGTCCGAACACCGTAGCGCTATAGGTTTACTCTATCACGATCTTTTTCGAAAAATGTGATTTTTTCATAATAATTTCTATGTTTAAAATGAAATTTTATATAAAATTTTTCAAAATTTCAAAATTTCAAAAATGCCATTTTGTAAAGCTTAAGCGGGGTGTCGATCTCGCCAAAGACCGCAACGCGGTAGGTTTACTCTATCTCGTTCTTTTGTGAAAAATGTGATTTTTTCATAACAATTTCTATGTGCAAAATGAAAGTTTATATAAAAAATTTCAAAATGTCAAAATTTTGAAATAGCCATTTCGTAGAGATTTCAAAGGCCTTCATTCTGTCCGAACACCGCAACGCGTTTAATTTACTCTATCACGGTCTTTTTCGAAAAATGTCATTTATTCATAACAATTTCTATGTTCAAAATTGAAAGTTTATATAAAAAATTTCAAAATGTCAAAATTTCGAAAATGCCATTTCGTACAGATTTCAAAGGCCTTCGTTCTGTCCGAACACCGCAACGCGGTAGGTTTACTCGATCTCGTTATTTTGTGAAAAATGTGATTTTTTCATAATAATTTCTATGTTTAAAATGAAATTTTATATAAAATTTTTCAAAATTTCAAAATTTCAAAAATGCCATTTTGTAGAGCTTAAGCGGGGTGTCGATCTCGCTAAAGACCGCAACGCGGTAGGTTTACTCTATCTCGTTCTTTTGTGAAAAATGTGATTTTTTCATAACAATTTCTATGTTCAAAATGAAAGTTTATATAAAAAATTTCAAAATGTCAAAATTTCAAAAATGCCATTTCGTAGACCTCACTCGGGGCGTCTATCTCACCTAAGACCGCTACGCGGTAGGTTCGGTCTGTCTCGATCGATATCGGAAAATGTGATTTTTGTACTCGTTGGAAAAATTCAAAATCAAAATTTATATAAATTTTTTCAAAATTTCAAAATTCTGAAAATGCCACTTTGTAGTGCTGGTCGAGGCGCTACATCTCGCCGTAGAACACAACTCGACGGGAGGTCGTCCTCTCTGCGCTAATCGGGTTTTTTCGTAGCCTCGTTTCGAAATCAAAGATGGCGGCCGCACGAAGAAAATTGAAGGAAATTTCAACTTTTAGGAATTTTTCCATAGAGTTGGGGGTATTCGGGTGGAAATGTCCATTGCACAATTTCGGTCCCGCTGCTGCTTCCCAAAGCGTGGGAGCCGAAAAATTACGTTTTTTTTGTAAAAAAATTCCTTTAAAAATTGGGAAAATGGAAAATTTATATGAATTTTTGGAGAAATTCAAATTTTTTTTTTGGCAGTCTCGTAACGGATTTCTCGGACTTCGAGTTGCCACAGACGCGAATCCATTTCGACGTTTTCGATTCGAATTATCGAGGTTTTTGCGGTTTTTTCGTTGTATTTTCAAAATCCAATATGGCGGCGGCGCGAAGGAAATTTCAACTTTTTGGAGTTTTTCCATAGAGAGAAGGGTTTTCGCGTGGACATGTCGGTTGCGGAATTACGGTCCCGCGGCTATTTCCCAAAGCGTGGGATCCGAAAGATGAAACTTTTTTCGTTTCGAATGCGTTTTTTGAAAAAATTTCAAATTGAAAATTTATATGAATTTTTGGAGAAATTTGAAAATTTTTTTTGGCAATCTCGTAAAGGACGTCTAGGTCTTCGTCCTGCCGCAGACGCGAATCCATTCGGACGTTCGTGAGTCGAATTATCGAGGTTTATGTGTTTTTTTGGTGGCATTTTCAAAATCCAATATGGCCGCCGCCCGAAGGAAATTTCCACTTTTCGGGATTTTCCCATAGAGAGACGATTCTCTGGTTGGAAAGAGGCGATGAAAAATTAACAAAAATCAAAAAATGAGAAAAATTTACTCAGCCGAAAATGACACTTTTTTCGTTTTGAGGGCGTTTTTTTGACCAAATTTCAAAGTGAAAATTATTACTAATTTTTGGAGAAACTTTATATTTTTTTTCTGCAATATCGTAAAGGACATGCAGTCCTTGGACTCGCCGTAGACGGCCGTCGATTTGGACGTTCTCGATTGCGTCGAATTATCGTGGAAAATGTGCGTTTTTTCGACGTTCTCTAGATGCATGTTCAAAATCCAATATGGCGGCCGGGCGAAGAAAATTTCTACTTTTTGGAGTTTTCCCATAGAGTTGGGGGTGTTCGGGTGGAAGTGTCTATTGCGCGATTTCGGTCCCGCCGCTGCTTCCCAAAGCGTGGGACGCCGAAAATGACACTTTTTTCGAAAAAAATATTTCCTATCGAAAGTGGAAAAATGGAAAATTTGTATGATTTTTTTGGGAATTTCAAAATTTCAAAAATGCCATTTCGCAGCTCTCGCCGAGCCCTCCGATCGCTCCTCGGACCGAAACGCTCCGCTCCTATCCGTTCTCGAGTTATGTCGGTTTCCGCGTTTTCGTCGATGCGTTTTCGAACGCCATTTTGAATTTGAAAATCGAAAAAATTTCAACTTTTCGGAGTTTTTCCATAGACGGAGCGTCGTCGAGATCGAGGCGGTCCGAAAAAAGACTGACCGAATTGAGGAATAAAAAATCGTACAAAGCCGAAAAAAAAAGAGCACTTTTTGAACTTTACGCGCGAAAAAAACGAATAAAACGAACGAACGGACGAAAATAAATTTTTCCACTCGACGCGCCGTCTAAGGCACTGCGAAAGTTCCCATACTTCGCACGCGCGTAACTCGATGGATAACGGAGATGATGAACCGCGAAGGCGGAAAACGGGCCGTTACCAACTCCCTTTTAGGGTATATGACTAGAGTGGCACAGAGCCCAGTGGGGTGGGGTGGTAGTGAGTTGTGTTTTTTAGTTTTTCAGTTTTTTTTTTTGCACATCTACTTTTATTGTTACTCATTGTATGAAAGGGCACATCTACTTTCGTTGTCGTACATTGTTAGGTTGGGGAACATCTACTTTCATCGTAAACTATGTTAGATAGGTAGAGTAAATAGGTAGGTCGAGTGAGCCCATTCGGTGTTAGTCGCGCTAACGCGACTGAGTCGAGTCGAGAACGCGCTCATTTTCTTGTTCGACTTTTGCTTTTTACCCGCCTTCCCCTACGTGCCTCGCCACCTTCGATCTTTCGAAATAAATCGAAATCTTCTAGATCCCATTGGCTTCCCTGTGAAGGGGGCGGGGGGTTAAATAGTGGAGGTTTAGTATAGCAGCGGTTAGTTGAAATAAGTGAGGGGGGAAAGAAAGGGAGAATAAGGGGAGAGAAGGAGCAGAAGAGAGCCAATTTTTACGTGCTATACTTTCCTTGGGTTAGCTGTGAGAATTTGTAATAAGGCCGCGTACATATTATTATTATTACATTTCCAAAGGTTGCAATGGAACAGAGCCCAGTGGGGTGGGGTGGTAGTGAGTTGTGTTGTTGTCGTTCATTGTATGAAAGGGCACATCTACTTTCATCGTAAACTATGTTAGATTGGTAGAGTAAATAGGTAGGTCGAGTGAGCCCATTCGGTGTTAGTCGCGCTAACGCGACTGAGTCGAGTCGAGAACGCGCTCATTTTCTTGTTCGACTTTTGCTTTTTACCCGCCTTCCCCTACGTGCCTCGCCACCTTCGATCTTTCGAAACAAATCGAAATCTTCTTCTTTCGAAATCGAGACCTTTAGAAATAATTCGATAGGTAGAGTAAATAGGTAGGTCGAGTGAGCCCATTCAGTGTTAGTCGCGCTAACGCGACTGAGTCGGGTCGAGAACGCGCTCATTTTCTTGTTCGATTTTCAAAAAATTTCAAAATTTCAAAATTTCAAAAATGCGATTTTGTAGAGCTTAAGCGGGGTGTCGATCTCGCCAAAGACTGCAACGCGGTAGGTTTACTCTATCTCGTTCTTTTGTGAAAAATGTGATTTTTTCATAACAATTTCTATGTTCAAAATGAAAGTTTATATAAAATTTTTCGAAATTTCAAAATTTCAAAAATGCCATTTTGTAGAGATTACCCAGGCCGTCGTTCTGTCCGAACACCGTAGCGCTATAGGTTTACTCTATCACGATCTTTTTCGAAAAATGTGATTTTTTCATAATAATTTCTATGTTTAAAATGAAAGTTTATATAAAATTTTTCAAAATTTCAAAATTTCAAAAATGCCATTTTCTAGAGCTTACCGAGGCCGTCGTTCTGTCCAAACACCGTAGCGCTATAGGTTTACTCTGTCACGATCTTTTTCGAAAAATGTGATTTTTTCATAATAATATCTATGTTTAAAATGAAAGTTTATATAAAAATTTTCAAAATGTCAAAATTTCAAAAATGCCATTTCGTAGAGACTACCGAGGCCGTCGTTCTGTCCGAACACCGTAGCGCTATAGGTTTACTCTATCACGATCTTTTTCGAAAAATGTGATTTTTTCATAATAATTTATATGTTTAAAATGAAAGTTTATATAAAATTTTTCAAAATTTCAAAATTTCAAAAACGCCATTTTGTAGAGCTTAAGCGGGGTGTCGATCTAGCCAAAGACCGCAACGCGGTAGGTTTACTCTATCTCGTTCTTTTGGGAAAAATGTGATTTTTTCATAACAATTTCTATGTTCATAATGAAAGTTTATATAAAAAATTTCAAAATGTCAAAATTTCGAAAATGCCATTTTGTAGAGATTTCAAAGGCCTTCGTTCTGTCCGAACACCGTAACGCGGTAGGTTTACTCTATCACGATCTTTTTCGAAAAATGTGATTTTTTCATAATAATTTCTATGTTTAAAATGAAATTTTATATAAAATTTTTCAAAATGTCAAAATTTCAAAAATGCCATTTTGTAGAGCTTAAGCGGGGTGTCGATCTCGCCAAAGACCGCAACGCGGTAGGTTTACTCTATCTCGTTCTTTTGTGAAAAATGTGATTTTTTGATAACAATTTCTATGTTCAAAATGAAAGTTTATATAAAAAATTTTAAAATGTCAAAATTTTGAAATAGCCATTTCGTAGAGATTATCAAGGCCGTCGTTCTGTCCAAACGCCGTAACGCTATAGGTTTACTCTCTCACGATCTTTTTCGAAAAATGTGATTTTTTCATATTAATTTCTATGTTTAAAATGAAATTTTATATAAAATTTTTCAAAATTTCAAAATTTCAAAAATGCCATTTTGTAGAGCTTAAGCGGGGTGTCGATCTCGCCAAAGACCGCAACGCGGTAGGTTTACTCTATCTCGTTATTTTGTGAAAAATGTGATTTTTTCATAATAATTTCTATGTTTAAAATGAAATTTTATATAAAATTTTTCAAAATTTCAAAATTTCAAAAATGCCATTTTGTAGAGCTTAAGCGGGGTGTCGATCTTGCCAAAGACCGCAACGCGGTAGGTTTACTCTATCTCGTTATTTTGTGAAAAATGAGATTTTTTCATAATAATTTCTATGTTTAAAATGAAATTTTATATAAAATTTTTCAAAATTTAAAAATTTCAAAAATGCCATTTTGTAGAGCTTAAGCGGGGTGTCGATCTCGCCAAAGACCGCAACGCGGTAGGTTTACTCTATCTCGTTATTTTGTGAAAAATGTGATTTTTTCATAACAATTTCTATGTTCAAAATGAAAGTTTATATAAAAAATTTCAAAATGTCAAAATTTCAAAAATGCCATTTCGTAGACCTCACTCGGGGCGTCTATCTCACCTAAGACCGCTACGCGGTAGGTTCGGTCTGTCTCGATCGATATCGGAAAATGTGATTTTTGTACTCGTTGGAAAAATTCAAAATCAAAATTTATATAAATTTTTTCAAAATTTCAAAATTCTGAAAATGCCACTTTGTAGTGCTGGTCGAGGCGCTACATCTCGCCGTAGAACACAACTCGACGGGAGGTCGTCCTCTCTGCGCTAATCGGGTTTTTTCGTAGCCTCGTTTCAAAATCAAAGATGGCGGCCGCACGAAGAAAATTGAAGGAAATTTCAACTTTTAGGAATTTTTCCATAGAGTTGGGGGTATTCGGGTGGAAATGTCCATTGCACAATTTCGGTCCCGCTGCTGCTTCCCAAAGCGTGGGAGCCGAAAAATTACGTTTTTTTTGTAAAAAAATTCCTTTAAAAATTGGGAAAATGGAAAATTTATATGAATTTTTGGAGAAATTCAAATTTTTTTTTTGGCAGTCTCGTAACGGATTTCTCGGACTTCGAGTTGCCACAGACGCGAATCCATTTCGACGTTTTCGATTCGAATTATCGAGGTTTTTGCGGTTTTTTCGTTGTATTTTCAAAATCCAATATGGCGGCGGCGCGAAGGAAATTTCAACTTTTTGGAGTTTTTCCATAGAGAGAAGGGTTTTCGGGTGGACATGTCAGTTGCGGAATTACGGTCCCGCGGCTATTTCCCAAAGCGTGGGATCCGAAAGATGAAACTTTTTTCGTTTCGAATGCGTTTTTTGAAAAAATTTCAAATTGAAAATTTATATGAATTTTTGGAGAAATTTGAAAATTTTTTTTGGCAATCTCGTAAAGGACGTCTAGGTCTTCGTCTTGCCGCAGACGCGAATCCATTCGGACGTTCGTGAGTCGAATTATCGAGGTTTATGTGTTTTTTTGGTGGCATTTTCAAAATCCAATATGGCCGCCGCCCGAAGGAAATTTCCACTTTTCGGGATTTTCCCATAGAGAGACGATTCTCCGGTTGGAAAGAGGCGATGAAAAATTAACAAAAATCAAAAAATGAGAAAAATTTACTCAGCCGAAAATGACACTTTTTTCGTTTTGAGGGCGTTTTTTTGACCAAATTTCAAAGTGAAAATTATTACTAATTTTTGGAGAAACTTAATATTTTTTTTCTGCAATATCGTAAAGGACATGCAGTCCTCGGACTCGCCGTAGACGGCCGTCGATTTGGACGTTCTCGATTGCGTCGAATTATCGTGGAAAATGTGCGTTTTTTCGACGTTCTCTAAATGCATGTTCAAAATCCAATATGGCGGCCGGGCGAAGAAAATTTCTACTTTTTGGAGTTTTCCCATAGAGTTGGGGGTGTTCGGGTGGAAGTGTCTATTGCGCGATTTCGGTCCCGCCGCTGCTTCCCAAAGCGTGGGACGCCGAAAATGACACTTTTTTCGAAAAAAATATTTCCTATCGAAAGTGGAAAAATGGAAAATTTGTATGATTTTTTTGGGAATTTCAAAATTTCAAAAATGCCATTTCGCAGCTCTCGCCGAGCCCTTCGACCGCTCCTCGGACCGAAACGCTCCGCTCCTATCCGTTCTCGAGTTATGTCGGTTTCCGCGTTTTCGTCGATGCGTTTTCGAACGCCATTTTGAATTTGAAAATCGAAAAAATTTCAACTTTTCGGAGTTTTTCCATAGACGGAGCGTCGTCGAGATCGAGGCGGTCCGAAAAAAGACTGACCGAATTGAGGAATAAAAAATCGTACAAAGCCGAAAAAAAAAGAGCACTTTTTGAACTTTACGCGCGAAAAAAACGAATAAAACGAACGAATCGACGAAAATAAATTTTTCCACTCGACGCGCCGTCTAATGCAGTGCGATAGTTCCCGTACTTTGCGCGCCCTTAACTCGATAGATAACGGAGATAATCAACCCCGAAGGCCGAAAACGGGCAGTTACCAACTCCCTTTTAGGGTATATGACTAGAGTGGCACAGAGCCCAGTGGGGTGGGGTGGTAGTGAGTTGTGTTTTTTAGTTTTTCAGTTTTTTTTTTTTGCACATCTACTTTTATTGTTACTCATTGTAAACTATGTTAGATAGGTAGAGTAAATAGGTAGGTCGAGTGAGCCCATTCGGTGTTAGTCGCGCTAACGCGACTGAGTCGAGTCGAGAACGCGCTCATTTTCTTGTTCGACTTTTGCTTTTTACCCGCCTTCCCCTACGTGCCTCGCCACCTTCGATCTTTCGAAATAAATCGAAATCTTCTTCTTTCGAAATCGAGATCTTTCGAAATAATTCGATAAGTAGAGTAAATAGGTAGGTCGAGTGAGCCCATTCAGTGTTAGTCGCGCTAACGCGACTGAGTCGGGTCGAGAACGCGCTCATTTTCTTGTTCAATTTTCAAAATTTTTCAAAATTTCAAAATTTCAAAAATGCCATTTTATAGAGCTTAAGCGGGGTGTCAATCTCGCCAAAAACCGCAACGCGGTAGGTTTACTCAATCTCGATTTATTTCAAAAAATGTGATTTTTTCATAACAATTTCTATGTTCAAAATGAAAGTTTATATAAAAAATTTCAAAATGTCAAAATTTCGAAAATGCCATTTCGTAGAGATTTCAAAGGCCTTCGTTCTGCCCGAACACCGTAACGCGTTTAATTTACTCTATCACGGTCTTTTTCGAAAAATGTCATTTATTCATAACAATTTCTATGTTCAAAATGAAAGTTTATATAAAAAATTTCAAAATGTCAAAATTTCGAAAATGCCATTTCGTAGAGATTTCAAAGGCCTTCGTTCTGTCCAAATACAGCAACGCGGTAGGTTTACTCTATCTCGTTATTTTGTGAAAAATGTGATTTTTTCATAATAATTTCTATGTTTAAAATGAAATTTTATATAAAATTTTTCAAAATTTCAAAATTTCAAAAATGCCATTTTGTAGAGCTTAAGCGGGGTGTCGATCTCACCAAAGACCGCAACGCGGTAGGTTTACTCTATCTCGTTATTTTGTGAAAAATGTGATTTTTTCATAATAATTTCTATGTTTAAAATGAAATTTTATATAAAATTTTTCAAAATTTCAAAATTTCAAAAATGCCATTTTGTAGAGCTTAAGCGGGGTGTCGATCTTGCCAAAGACCGCAACGCGGTAGGTTTACTCTATCTCGTTATTTTGTGAAAAATGTGATTGTTTCATAATAATTTCTATGTTTAAAATGAAATTTTATATAAAATTTTTCAAAATTTCAAAATTTCAAAAATGCCATTTTGTAGAGCTTAAGCGGGGTGTCGATCTCGCCAAAGACCGTAACGCGGTAGGTTTACTCTATCTCGTTATTTTGTGAAAAATGTGATTTTTTCATAATAATTTCTATGTTTAAAATGAAATTTTATATAAAATTTTTCAAAATTTCAAAATTTCAAAAATGCCATTTTGTAGAGCTTAAGCGGGGTGTCGATCTCGCCAAAGACCGCAACGCGGTAGGTTTACTCTATCTCGTTATTTTGTGAAAAATGTGATTTTTTCATAACAATTTCTATGTTCAAAATGAAAGTTTATATAAAAAATTTCAAAATGTCAAAATTTCAAAAATGCCATTTCGTAGAGATTTCAAAGGCCTTCGTTCTGTCCGAACAACGTAACGCGTTTGATTTACTCTATCACGGTCTTTTTCGAAAAATGTGATTTTTTCATAACAATTTCTATGTTCAAAATGAAAGTTTATATAAAAAATTTCAAAATGTCAAAATTTCGAAAATGCCATTTCGTAGAGATTACCAAGGCCGTCGTTCTGTCCGAACGCCGTAACGCTATAGGTTTACTCTATCACGATCTTTTTCGAAAAATGTGATTTTTCATAATAATTTCTATGTTTAAAATGAAATTTTATATAAAATTTTTCAAAATTTCAAAATTTCAAAAATGCCATTTTCTAGAGCTTAAGCGGGGTGTCGATCTCGCCAAAGACCGCAACGCGGTAGGTTTACTCTATCACGGTCTTTTTCGAAAAATTTCATTTTTTCATAACAATTTCTATGTTCAAAATGAAAGTTTATATAAAAAATTTCAAAATGTCAAAATTTTCAAGTAGCCATTTCGTAGAGATTATCAAGGCCGTCGTTCTGTCCAAACGCCGTAACGCTATAGGTTTACTCTATCACGATATTTTTCGAAAAATGTGATTTTTTCATAATAATTTCTATGTTTAAAATGAAATTTTATATAAAATTTTTCAAAATTTCAAAATTTCAAAAATGCCATTTTGTAGAGATTAAGCGGGGTGTCGATCTCGCCAAAGACCGCAACGCGGTAGGTTTACTCTATCTCGTTCTTTTGTGAAAAATGTGATTTTTTGATAACAATTTCTATGTTCAAAATGAAAGTTTATATAAAAAATTTCAAAATGTCAAAATTTTGAAATAGCCATTTCGTAGAGATTATCAAGGCCGTCGTTCTGTCCAAACGCCGTAATGCTATAGGTTTACTCTATCACGATCTTTTTCGGAAAATGTGATTTTTTCATAATAATTTCTATGTTTAAAATGAAATTTTATATAAAATTTTTCAAAATTTCAAAATTTCGAAAATGCCTTTTCGTAGAGATTTCAAAGGCCTTCGTTCTGTCCGAACACCGCAACGCGGTAGGTTTACTCTATCTCGTTATTTTGTGAAAAATGTGATTTTTTCATAATAATTTCTATGTTTAAAATGAAATTTTATATAAAATTTTTCAAAATTTCAAAATTTCAAAAATGCCATTTTGTAGAGCTTAAGCGGGGTGTCGATCTCGCCAAAGACCGCAACGCGGTAGGTTTACTCTATCTCGTTCTTTTGTGAAAAATGTAATATTTTCATAACAATTTCTATGTTCAAAATGAAAGTTTATATAAAAAATTTCAAAATGTCCAAATTTCAAAAATGCCATTTCGTAGATCTCACTCGGGGCGTCGATCTCGCCTAAGACCGCTACGCGGTAGGTTCGGTCTGTCTCGATCGATATCGGAAAATGTGATTTTTGTACTCGTTGGAAAAATTCAAAATCAAAATTTATATAAATTTTTTTAAAATTTCAAAATTCTGAAAATGCCACTTTGTAGTGCTGGTCGAGGCGCTACATCTCGCCGTAGAACACAACTCGACGGGAGGTCGTCCTCTCTGCGCTAATCGGTTTTTTTCGTAGCCTCGTTTCAAAATCAAAGATGGCGGCCGCACGAAGAAAATTGAAGGAAATTTCAACTTTTAGGAATTTTTCCATAGAGTTGGGGGTATTCGGGTGGAAATGTCCATTGCACAATTTCGGTCCCGCTGCTGCTTCCCAAAGCGTGGGAGCCGAAAAATTACGTTTTTTTTGTAAAAAAAATCCTTTAAAAATTGGGAAAATGGAAAATTTATATGAATTTTTGGAGAAATTCCAATTTTTTTTTTGGCAGTCTCGTAACGGATTTCTTGGACTTCGAGTTGCCAGAGACGCGAATCCATTTCGACGTTTTCGATTTGAATTATCAAGGTTTTTGCGGTTTTTTCGTTGTATTTTCAAAATCCAATATGGCGGCGGCGCGAAGGAAATTTCAACTTTTTGGAGTTTTTCCATAGAGAGAAGGGTTTTCGGGTGGAGATGACAGTTGCGCAATTACGGTCCCGCGGCTATTTTCCAAAGCGTGGGATCCGAAATATGAAACTTTTTTCGTTTCGAATGCGTTTTTTGGAAAAATTTCAAATTGAAAATTTATATGAATTTTTGGAGAAACTTGAAAATTTTTTTTGGCAATCTCGTAAAGGACGTCTAGGTCTTCGATTTGCCGCAGGCGCAAATCCATTCGGACGTTCGTGAGTCGAATTATCGAGGTTTATGTGTTTTTTTGGTGGCATTTTCAAAAACCAATATGGCCGCCGCCCGAAGGAAATTTCAACTTTTCGGGATTTTCCCATAGAGAGACGATTCTCCGGTTGGAAAGAGGCGATGAAAAATTAACAAAAATCAAAAAATGAGAAAAATTAAGGAAGCCGAAAAAAACACTTTTTTCGTTTTGAGGGCGTTTTTTTGACCAAATTTCAAAGTGAAAATTATTACTAATTTTTGGAGAAACTTAATATTTTTTTTCTGCAATATCGTAAAGGACGTGCAGTCCTTGGACTCGCCTTAGACGGCCGTCGATTTGGACGTTCTCGATTGCGTCGAATGATCGTGGAAAATGTGCGTTTTTTCGATGTTCTCTAGATGCATTTTCAAAATCCAATATGGCGGCCGGGCGAAGAAAATTTCTACTTTTTGGAATTTTCCCAAAGAGTTGGGGGTGTTCGGGTGGAAATTTCCATTGCACAATTTCGGTCCCGCTGCTGCTTCCCAAAGCGTGGGACGCCGAAAATGACACTTTTTTTTGTTAAAAAAATCCTTTAAAAATTGGGAAAATGGAAAATTGATATGAATTTTTGGAGAAATTCCAATTTTTTTTTTGGCAGTCTCGTAACGGATTTCTCGAACTTAGAGTTGCCACAGACGCGAATCCATTTCGACGTTTTCGATTCGATTTATCGAGGTTTTTGCGGTTTTTTCGTTGTATTTTCAAAATCCAATATGGCGGCGGCGCGAAGGAAATTTCAACTTTTTGGAATTTTTCCATAGACAGAAGGGTTTTCGGGTGGAGATGACAGTTGCTCAATTACGGTCCCGCGGCTATTTCCCAAAGCGTGGGATCCGAAAAATGAAACTTTTTTCGTTTCGAATGTGTTTTTTGGAAAAATTTCAAATTGAAAATTTATATGAATTTTTGGAGAAACTTTAAAATTTTTTTTGGCAATCTCGTAAAGGACGTCTAGGTCTTCGATTTGCCGCAGAAGCAAATCCATTCGGACGTTCGTGAGTCGAATTATCGAGGTTTATGTGTTTTTTTGGTGGCATTTTCAAAATCCAATATGGCCGCCGCCCGAAGGAAATTTCAACTTTTCGGGATTTTCCCATAGAGAGACGATTCTGCGGTTGGAAAGAGGCGATGAAAAATTAACAAAAATCAAAAATTGAGAAAAATTAAGGGAGCCGAAAATGACACTTTTTTCGTTTTGAGGGCGTTTTTTTGACCAAATTTCAAAGTGAAAATTATTACTAATTTTTGGAGAAACTTAATATTTTTTTTCTGCAATATCGTAAAGGACGTGCAGTCCTTGGACTCGCCGTAGACGGCCGTCGATTTGGACGTTCTCGATTGCGTCGAATTATCGTGGAAAATGTGCGTTTTTTCGACGTTCTCTAGATGCATTTTCAAAATCCAATATGGCGGCAGGGCGAAGAAAATTTCTACTTTTTGGAGTTTTCCCATAGAGATGGGGGTGTTCGGGTGGAAATATCCGTTGCAGAATTTCGGTCCCGCCGCTGCTTCCCAAAGCGTGGGACGCCGAAAATGACACTTTTTTCGAAAAAAATATTTCCTATCGAAAGTGGAAAAATGGAAAATTTGTATGATTTTTTTGGGAATTTCAAAATTTCAAAAATGCCATTTCGCAGCTCTCGCCGAGCCCTCCGATCGCTCCTCGGACCGAAACGCTCCGCTCCTATCCGTTCTCGAGTTATGTCGGTTTCCGCGTTTTCGTCGATGCGTTTTCGAACGCCATTTTGAATTTCAAAATCGAAAAAATTTCAACTTTTCGGAATTTTTCCATAGACGGAGCGTCGTCGAGATGAAGGCGTAGCGAAAAAAGACTGACCGAATTGAGGAATAAAAAATCGTACAAAGCCGAAAAAAAAAGAGCACTTTTTGAACTTTACGCGCGGAAAAAACGAATAAAACAAACGAATAGACGAAAATAAATTTTTCCACTCGACGCGCCGTCTAATGCAGTGCGATAGTTACCGTACTTTGCGCGCGCGTAACTCGATAGATAACGGAGATAAGGAACCCCGAAGGCCGAAAACGGGCAGTTACCAACTCCCTTTTAGGGAATAGGACTAGATCGGAGCGGCACAGATCGGAGTGGCACAGAGCCCAGTGGGGTGGGGTGGTAGTGAGTTTTTTTTTTTGCACATCTACTTTTATTGTTACTCATTGTATGAAAGGGCACATCTACTTTCGTTGTCGTTCATTGTTAGGTTGGGGAACATCTACTTTCATTGTAAACTATGTTAGATAGGTAGAGTAAATAGGTAGGTCGAGTGAGCCCATTCAGTGTTAGTCGCGCTAACGCGACTGAGTCGAGTCGAGATCGCGCTCGTTTTCTTGTTCGACTTTTGCTTTTTACCCGCCTTCCCCTACGTGCCTCGCCATCTTTCGAAATAAATCGAAATCTTCTTCTTTCGAAATCGAGATCTTTCGAAATAATTCGATAGGTCGAGTGAGCCCATTCAGTGTTAGTCGCGCTAACGCGACTGAGTCGGGTCGAGAACGCGCTCATTTTCTTGTTCGATTTTCAAAAATTTTCAAAATTTCAAAATTTCAAAAATGCGATTTTGTAGAGCTTAAGCGGGGTGTCGATCTCGCCAAAGACTGCAACGCGGTAGGTTTACTCTATCTCGTTCTTTTGTGAAAAATGTGATTTTTTCATAACAATTTCTATGTTCAAAATGAAAGTTTATATAAAATTTTTCAAAATTTCAAAATTTCAAAAATGCCATTTTGTAGAGATTACCCAGGCCGTCGTTCTGTCCGAACACCGTAGCGCTATAGGTTTACTCTATCACGATCTTTTTCGAAAAATGTGTTTTTTTCATAATAATTTCTATGTTTAAAATGAAAGTTTATATAAAATTTTTCAAAATTTCAAAATTTCAAAAATGCCATTTTCTAGAGCTTACCGAGGCCGTCGTTCTGTCCAAACACCGTAGCGCTATAGGTTTACTCTATCACGATCTTTTTCGAAAAATGTGATTTTTTCATAATAATTTCTATGTTTAAAATGAAAGTTTATATAAAATTTTTCAAAATTTCAAAATTTCAAAAATGCCATTTTGTAGAGCTTAAGCGGGGTGTCGATCTCGCCAAAGACCGCAACGCGGTAGGTTTACTCTATCTCGTTCTTTTGTGAAAAATGTAATTTTTTCATAACAATTTCTATGTTCAAAATGAAAGTTTATATAAAAAATTTCAAAATGTCAAAATTTCGAAAATGCCATTTCGTAGAGATTTCAAAGGCCTTCCTTCTGTCCGAACACCGCAACGCGGTAGGTTTACTCTATCACCTTCTTTTTCGAAAAATGTGATTTTTTCATAACAATTTCTATGTTCAAAATGAAAGTTTATATAAAAAATTTCAAAATGTCAAAATTTCGAAAATGCCATTTCGTAGAGATTTCAAAGGCCTTCCTTCTGTCCGAACAACGTAACGCGTTTGATTTACTCTATCACGGTCTTTTTCGAAAAATGTCATTTATTCATAACAATTTCTATGTTCAAAATGAAAGTTTATATAAAAAATTTCAAAATTTCAAAATTTCAAAATTGCCATTTTGTAGAGATTACCGAGGCCGTCGTTCTGTCCGAACACCGTAACGCGTCAGGTTTACTCTATCTCGATTTATTTCGAAAAATGTGATTTTTTCATATAATTTCTATGTTTAAAATGAAAGTTTATATAAAATTTTTCAAAATGTCAAAATTTCAAAAATGCCATTTTGTAGAGCTTAAGCGGGGTGTCGATCTGGCCAAAGACCGCAACGCGGTAGGTTTCCTCTATCACGATCTTTTTCGAAAAATGTGATTTTTCCATAATAATTTCTATGTTTAAAATGAAAGTTTATATAAAATTTTTCAAAATGTCAAAATTTCAAAAATGCCATTTTGTAGAGCTTAAGCGGGGTGTCGATCTGGCCAAAGACCGCAACGCGGTAGGTTTACTCTATCTCGATTTATATCGAAAAATGTGATTTTTTCATAATAATTTCCAAGTTCAAAATGAAAGTTTATATAAAATTTTTCAAAATATCAAAATTTCAAAAATGCTATTTTGTAGAGCTTAAGCGGGGTGTCGATCTCGCCAAAGACCGCAACGCGGTAGGTTTACTCTATCTCGATTTATTTCGAAAAATGTGATTTTTTCATAATAATTTCTATGTTTAAAATGAAATTTTATATAAAATTTTTCAAAATGTCAAAATTTCAAAAATGCCATTTTGTAGAGCGTAAGCGGGGTGTCGATCTCGCCAAAGACCACAACGCGGTAGGTTCACTCTATCTCGTTCTTTTGTGAAAAATGTGATTTTTTCATAACAATTTCTATGTTCAAAATGAAAGTTTATATAAAAAATTTCAAAATGTCAAAATTTCGAAAATGCCATTTCGTAGAGATTTCAAAGGCCTTCGTTCTGTCCGAACACCCCAACGCGGTAGGTTTACTCTATCTCGTTATTTTGTGAAAAATGTGATTTTTTCATAACAATTTCTATGTTCAAAATGAAAGTTTATATCAAAAAATTTCAAAATGTCAAAATTTCGAAAATGCCATTTCGTAGAGATTTCAAAGGCCTTCGTTCTGTCCGAACACCGCAACGCGGTAGGTTTACTCTATCTCGTTATTTTGTGAAAAATGTGATTTTTTCATAAAAATTTCTATGTTCAAAATGAAAGTTTATATAAAAAATTTCAAAATGTCAAAATTTCAAAAATGCCATTTTGTAGACCTCACTCGGGGCGTCGATCTCGCCTAAGACCGCAACGCGGTAGGTTCGGTCTGTCTCGATCGATATCGGAAAATGTGATTTTTGTACTCGTTGGAAAAATTCAAAATCAAAATTTATATAATTTTTTTTAAAATTTCAAAATTCTGAAAATGCCACTTTGTAGTGCTGGTCGAGGCGCTACATCTCGCCGTAGAACACAACTCGACGGGAGGTCGTCCTCTCTGCGCTAATCGGGTTTTTTCGTAGCCTCGTTTCAAAATCAAAGATGGCGGCCGCACGAAGAAAATTGAAGGAAATTTCAACTTTTAGGATTTTTCCCATAGAGTTGGGGGTATTCGGGTGGAAATGTCCATTGCACAATTTCGGTCCCGCTGCTGCTTCCCAAAGCGTGGGAGCCGAAAAAATACGTTTTTTTTGTAAAAAATTTGCTTTAAAAATTGGGAAAATGGAAAATTTATATGAATTTTTGGAGAAATTCCAATTTTTTTTTTGGCAGTCTCGTAACGGATTTCTCGGACTTCGAGTTGCCACAGACGCGAATCCATTTCGACGTTTTCGATTCGAATTATCGAGGTTTTTGCGGTTTTTTCGTTGTATTTTCAAAATCCAATATGGCGGCGGCGCGAAGGAAATTTCAACTTTTTGGAGTTTTTCCATAGAGAGAAGGGTTTTCGAGTGGAGATGACGGTTGCGCAATTACGGTCCCGCGGCTATTTCCCAAAGCGTGGGGTCCGAAAGATGAAACTTTTTTCGTTTCGAATGTGTTTTTTGGAAAAATTTCAAATTGAAAATTTATATGAATTTTTGAAGAAACTTGAAAATTTTTTTTGGCAACCTCGTAAAGGACGTCTAGGTCTTCGAGTCGCCGCAGACGCGAATCCATTCGGACGTTCGTGAGTCGAATTATCGAGGTTTATGTGTTTTTTTGGTGGCATTTTCAAAATCCAATATGGCCGCCGGCCGGAGGAAATTTCCACTTTTCGGACTTTTCCCATAGAGAGACGATTCTCCGGTTGGAAAGAGGCGATGAAAAATTAACAAAAATCAAAAAATGAGAAAAATTTACTCAGCCGAAAAAAACACTTTTTTCGTTTTGAGGGCGTTTTTTTGACCAAATTTCAAAGTGAAAATTATTACTAATTTTTGGAGAAACTTAATATTTTTTTTCTGCAATATCGTAAAGGACGTCTAGTCCTTGGACACGCCGTAGACGGCCGTCGATTTGGACGTTCTCGATTGCGTCGAATTATCGTGGAAAATGTGTGTTTTTTCAATGTTCTCTAGATGCATTTTCAAAATCCAATATGGCGGTCGGGCGAAGAAAATTTCTACTTTTTGGAGTTTTCCCATAGAGAGACGATTCTCCGGTTGGAAATAGGCGATGAAAAATTAACAAAAATCAAAAAATGAGAAAAATTAAGTCAGCCGAAAATGACACTTTTTTCGAAAAAAATATTTCCTATCGAAAGTGGAAAAATGGAAAATTTGTATGATTTTTTTGGGAATTTCAAAATTTCAAAAATGCCATTTCGCAGCTCTCGCCGGGCCCTTCGATCGCTCCTCGGACCGAAACGCTCCGCTCCTATCCGTTCTCGAGTTATGTCGGTTTCCGCGTTTTCGTCGATGCGTTTTCGAACGCAATTTTGAATTTGAAAATAGAAAAAATTTCAACTTTTCGGAATTTTCCCATAGAGAGACGATTCTCCGGTTGGAAAGAGGCGATGAAAAGTTATCAAAAATCAAAAAATGAGAAAAATTTACTCAGCCGAAAAAAAAGAGCACTTTTTGAAATTTACGTGCGAAAAAAACGAATAAAACAAACGAATAGACGAAAATAAATTTTTCCACTCGATGCGCCGTCTAATGCGGTGCGATAGTTCCCATACTTTGCACGCCCGTAACTCGATAGATAGCGGAGATGACGAACCGCGAAGGCCGAAAACGGGCATTTACCAACTCCCTTTTAGGGTATATGACTAGATCGGAGTGGCACAGAGCCCAGTGGGTGGTAGTAAGTTGCGTTTTTTAGTTTTTCAGTTTTTTTTTTGCACATCTACTTTTATTGTTACTCATTGTATGAAAGGGCACATCTACTTTCGTTGTCGTTCATTGTATGAAAGGGCACATCTACTTTCATTGTAAACTATGTTAGATAGGTAGAGTAAATAGGTAGGTCGAGTGAGCCCATTCGGTGTTAGTCGCGCTAACGCGACTGAGTCGAGTCGAGAACGCGCTCGTTTTCTTGTTCGACTTTTGCTTTTTACCCGGCTTCCCCTACGTGCCTCGCCACCTTCGATCTTTCGAAATAAATCGAAATCTTCTTCTTTCGAAATCGAGATCTTTCGAAATAATTCGATAGGTAGAGTAAATAGGTAGGTCGAGTGAGCCCATTCAGTGTTAGTCGCGCTAACGCGACTGAGTCGGGTCGAGAACGCGCTCATTTTCTTGTTCGATTTTCAAAATTTTTCAAAATTTCAAAATTTCAAAAATGCCATTTTGTAGAGATTACCGAGGCCGTCGTTCTGTCCGAACACCGTAGCGCTATAGGTTTACTCTATCACGATCTTTTTCGAAAAATGTGATTTTTTCATAATAATTTCTATGTTTAAAATGAAAGTTTATATAAAATTTTTCAAAATGTCAAAATTTCGAAAATGCCATTTTGTAGAGCTTAAGCGGGGTGTCGATCTCGCCAAAGACCGCAACGCGGTAGGTCTACTCTATCTCGTTATTTTGTGAAAAATGTGATTTTTTCATAACAATTTCTATGTTCAAAATGAAAGTTTATATAAAAAATTTCAAAATGTCAAAATTTCGAAAATGCCATTTCGTAGAGATTTGAAAGGCCTTCGTTCAGTCCGAACACCGCAACGCGGTAGGTTTACTCTATCTCGTTATTTTGTGAAAAATGTGATTTTTTCATAATAATTTCTATGTTTAAAATGAAATTTTATATAAAATTTTTCAAAATGTCAAAATTTCAAAAATGCCATTTTGTAGAGCTTAAGCGGGGTGTCAATCTCGCCAAAGACCGCAACGCGGTAGGTTTACTCAATCTCGATTTATTTCAAAAAATGTGATTTTTTCATAACAATTTCTATGTTCAAAATGAAAGTTTATATAAAAAATTTCAAAATGTCAAAATTTCGAAAATGCCATTTCGTAGAGATTTGAAAGGCCTTCGTTCTGTCCGAACACCGCAACGCGGTAGGTTTACTCTATCTCGTTATTTTGTGAAAAATGTGATTTTTTCATAATAATTTCTATGTTTAAAATGAAATTTTATATAAAATTTTTCAAAATGTCAAAATTTCAAAAATGCCATTTTGTAGAGCTTAAGCGGGGTGTCAATCTCGCCAAAGACCGCAACGCGGTAGGTTTACTCAATCTCGATTTATTTCAAAAAATGTGATTTTTTCATAACAATTTCTATGTTCAAAATGAAAGTTTATATAAAAAATTTCAAAATGTCAAAATTTCGAAAATGCCATTTCGTAGAGATTTGAAAGGCCTTCGTTCTGTCCGAACACCGCAATGCGGTAGGTTTACTCTATCTCGTTATTTTGTGAAAAATGTGATTTTTTCATAAAAATTTCTATGTTCAAAATAAAAGTTTATATAAAAAATTTCAAAATGTCAAAATTTCGAAAATGCCATTTCGTAGAGATTTCAAAGGCCTTCGTTCTGTCCGAACACCCCAACGCGGTAGGTTTACTCTATCTCGTTATTTTGTGAAAAATGTGATTTTTTCATAACAATTTCTATGTTCAAAATGAAAGTTTATATCAAAAAATTTCAAAATGTCAAAATTTCGAAAATGCCATTTCGTAGAGATTTCAAAGGCCTTCGTTCTGTCCGAACACCGCAACGCGGTAGGTTTACTCTATCTCGTTATTTTGTGAAAAATGTGATTTTTTCATAAAAATTTCTATGTTCAAAATGAAAGTTTATATAAAAAATTTCAAAATGTCAAAATTTCAAAAATGCCATTTTGTAGACCTCAGTCGGGGTGTCTATCTCGCCTAAGACCGCAACGCGGTAGGTTCGGTCTGTCTCGATCGATATCGGAAAATGTGATTTTTGTACTCGTTGGAAAAATTCAAAATCAAAATTTATATATTTTTTTTTAAAATTTCAAAATTCTGAAAATGCCACTTTGTAGTGCTGGTCGAGGCGCTACATCTCGCCGTAGAACACAACTCGACGGGAGGTCGTCCTCTCTGCGCTAATCGGGTTTTTTCGTAGCCTCGTTTCAAAATCAAAGATGGCGGCCGCACGAAGAAAATTGAAGGAAATTTCAACTTTTAGGAATTTTTCCATAGAGTTGGGGGTATTCGAGTGGAAATGTCCATTGCACAATTTCGGTCCCGCTGCTGCTTCCCAAAGCGTGGGAGCCGAAAAATTACGTTTTTTTTGTAAAAAAATTCCTTTAAAAATTGGGAAAATGGAAAATTTATATGAATTTTTGGAGAAATTCCAATTTTTTTTTTGGCAGTCTCGTAACGGATTTCTTGGACTTCGAGTTGTCACAGACGCGAATCCATTTCGACGTTTTCGATTCGAATTATCGAGGTTTTTGCGGTTTTTTCGTTGTATTTTGAAAATCCAATATGGCGGCGGCGCGAAGGAAATTTCAACTTTTTGGAGTTTTTCCATAGAGAGAAGGGTTTTCGGGTGGAGATGACGGTTGCGCAATTACGGTCCCGCGGCTATTTTCCAAAGCGTGGGATCCGAAATATGAAACTTTTTTCGTTTCGAATGCGTTTTTTGGAAAAATTTCAAATTGAAAATTTATATGAATTTTTGGAGAAACTTGAAAATTTTTTTTGGCAATCTCGTAAAGGACGTCTAGGTCTTCGACTTGCAGCAGACGCAAATCCATTCGGACGTTCGTGAGTCGAATTATCGAGGTTTATGTGTTTTTTTGGTGGCATTTTCAAAATCCAATATGGCCGCCGCCCGAAGGAAATTTCAACTTTTCGGGATTTTCCCATAGAGAGACGATTCTCCGGTTGGAAAGAGGCGATGAAAAATTAACAAAAATCTAAAAATGAGAAAAATTAAGGGAGCCGAAAAAAACACTTTTTTCGTTTTGAGGGCGTTTTTTTGACCAAATTTCAAAGTGAAAATTATTACTAATTTTTGGAGAAACTTAATATTTTTTTTCTGCAATATCGTAAAGGACATGCAGTCCTTGGACTCGCCGTAGACGGCCGTCGATTTGGACGTTCTCGATTGCGTCGAATTATCGTGGAAAATGTGCGTTTTTTCGACGTTCTCTAGATGCATTTTCAAAATCCAATATGGCGGCCGGGCGAAGAAAATTTCTACTTTTTGGAATTTTTCCATAGAGTTGGGGGTATTCGGGTGGAAATTTCCATTGCACAATTTCGGTCCCGCTGCTGCTTCCCAAAGCGTGGGACGCCGAAAATGACACTTTTTTTTGTAAAAAAAATCCTTTAAAAATTGGGAAAATGGAAAATTTATATGAATTTTTGGAGAAATTCCAATTTTTTTTTTGGCAGTCTCGTAACGGATTTCTCGAACTTCGAGTTGCCATAGACGCGAATCCATTTCGACGTTTTCGATTCGAATTATCGAGGTTTTTGCGGTTTTTTCGTTGTATTTTCAAAATCCAATATGGCGGCGACGCGAAGGAAATTTCAAGTTTTTGGAATTTTTCCATAGAGAGAAGGGTTTTCGGGTGGAGATGACAGTTGCGCAATTACGGTCCCGCGGCTATTTCCCAAAGCGTGGGATCCGAAAAATGAAACTTTTTTCGTTTCGAATGCGTTTTTTGGAAAAATTTCAAATTGCAAATTTATATGAATTTTTGGAGAAACTTGAAAATTTTTTTTGGCAATCTCGTAAAGGACGTCTAGGTCTTCGACTTGCCGCAGACGCGAATCCATTCGGACGTTCGTGAGTCGAATTATCGAGGTTTATGCGTTTTTTTGGTGGCATTTTCAAAATCCAATATGGCCGCCGCCCGAAGGAAATTTCAACTTTTCGGGATTTTCCCATAGAGAGACGATTCTCCGGTTGGAAAGAGGCGATGAAAAATTAACAAAAATCAAAAAATGAGAAAAATTAAGGGAGCCGAAAAAAACACTTTTTTCGTTTTGAGGGCGTTTTTTTGACCAAATTTCAAAGTGAAAATTATTACTAATTTTTGGAGAAACTTAATATTTTTTTTCTGCAATATCGTAAAGGACGTGCAGTCCTCGGACTCGCCGTAGACGGCCGTCGATTTGGACGTTCTCGATTGCGTCGAATTATCGTGGAAAATGTGCGTTTTTTCGACGTTCTCTAGATGCATTTTCAAAATCCAATATGGCGGTCGGGCGAAGAAAATTTCTACTTTTTGGAGTTTTCCCATAGAGTTGGGGGTGTTCCGGTGGAAGTGTCCTTTGCGCGATTTCGGTCCCGCCGCTGCTTCCCAAAGCGTGGGACGCCGAAAATGACACTTTTTTCGAAAAAAATATTTCCTATCGAAAGTGGAAAAATGGAAAATTTTAATGATTTTTTTGGGAATTTCAAAATTTCAAAAATGCCATTTCGCAGCTCTCGCCGAGCCCTTCGATCGCTCCTCGGACCGAAACGCTCCGCTCCTATCCGTTCTCGAGTTATGTCGGTTTCCGCGTTTTCGTCGATGCGTTTTCGAACGCAATTTCGAATTTCAAAATCGAAAAAATTTCAACTTTTCGGAATTTTTCCACAGACGGAGCGTCGTCGAGATCGAGGCGGAGCGATAAAAGACTGACCGAATCGAGGAATAAAAAATCGTACAAAGCCGAAAAAAAAAGAGCACTTTTTGAACTTTACGCGCGAAAAAAACGAATAAAACGAACGAATAGACGAAAACAAATTTTTCCACTCGATGCGCCGTCTAATGCGCTGCGAGAGTTCCCATACTTGCGTGCGCGTAACTCGATAGATAACGGAGATAGGGAACCCCGAAGGCCGAAAACGGGCAGTTACCAACTCCCTTTTAGGGTATATGACTAGATCGGAGCGGCACAGAGCCCAGTGGGGTGGGGTGGTAGTGAGTTGTGTTGTTGTTGTTCATTGTATGAAAGGGCACATCTACTTTCATTGTAAACTATGTTAGATAGGTAGAGTAAATAGGTAGGTCGAGTGAGCCCATTCGGTGTTAGTCGCGCTAACGCGACTGAGTCGAGTCGAGAACGCGCTCATTTTCTTGTTCGACTTTTGCTTTTTACCCGCCTTCCCCTACGTGCCTCGCCACCTTCGATCTTTCGAAATAAATCGAAATCTTCTTCTTTGGAAATCGAGATCTTTCGAAATAATTCGATAGGTAGAGTAAATAGGTAGGTCGAGTGAGCCCATTCAGTGTTAGTCGCGCTAACGCGACTGAGTCGAGTCGAGAACGCGCTAATTTTCTTGTTCGATTTTCAAAATTTTTCAAAATTCAAAATGTCAAAATTTCGAAAATGCCATTTTGTAGAGATTACCAAGGCGGTCGTTCTGTCCGAACATCGTAACGCTATAGGTTTCCTCTATCACGATCTTTTTCGAAAAATGTGATTTTTTCATAATAATTTCTATCTTTAAAATGAAAGTTTATATAAAATTTTTCAAAATGTCAAAATTTCAAAAATGCCATTTTCTAGAGCATAAGCGGGGTGTCGATCTCGCCAAAGACTGCAACGCGGTAGGTTTACTGTATTTCGTTCTTTTGTGAGAAATGTGATTTTTTCATAACAATTTCTATGTTCAAAATGAAAGTTTATATAAAAAATTTCAAAATGTCAAAATTTCGAAAATGCCATTTTGTAGATATTACAAAGGCGGTCGTTCGGTCCGAACATCGTAACGCTATAGGTTTCCTCTATCACGATCTTTTTCGAAAAATGTGATTTTTTCATAATAATTTTTATGTTTAAAATGAAAGTTGATATAAAATTTTTCAAAATGTCAAAATTTCAAAAATGCCATTTTGTAGAGCTTAAGCGGGGTGTCGATCTAGCCAAAGACCGCAACGCGGTAGGTTTACTCTATCTCGTTCTTTTGTGAAAAATGTGATTTTTTCATAACAATTTCTATGTTCAAAATGAAAGTTTATATAAAAAATTTCAAAATGTCAAAATTTCGAAAATGCCATTTTGTAGAGATTACCAAGGCGGTCGTTCTGTCCGAACATCGTAACGCTATAGGTTTCCTCTATCACGATCTTTTTCGAAAAATGTGATTTTTTCATAATAATTTCTATGTTTAAAATGAAAGTTTATATAAAATTTTTCAAAATGTCAAAATTTCAAAAATGCCATTTTGTAGAGCTTAAGCGGGGTGTCGATCTGGCCAAAGACCGCAACGCGGTAGGTTTCCTCTATCACGATCTTTTTCGAAAAATGTGATTTTTTCATAATAATTTCTATGTTTAAAATGAAAGTTTATATAAAAAATTTCAAAATGTCAAAATTTCGAAAATGCCATTTCGTAGAGATTTCAAAGGCCTTCGTTCTGTCCGAACACCTTAACGCGGTAGGTTTACTCTATCACGATCTTTTTCGAAAAATGTGATTTTTTCATAATAATTTCTATGTTTAAAATGAAATTTTATATAAAATTTTTCAAAATTTCAAAATTTCAAAAATGCCATTTTGTAGAGCTTAAGCGGGGTGTCGATCTCGCCAAAGACCGCAACGCGGTAGGTTTACTCTATCTCGTTCTTTTGTGAAAAATGTAATTTTTTCATAACAATTTCTATGTTCAAAATGAAAGTTTATATAAAAAATTTCAAAATGTCAAAATTTCGAAAATGCCATTTTGTAGAGATTTCAAAGGCCTTCGTTCTGTCCGAACACCCCAACGCGGTAGGTTTACTCTATCTCGTTATTTTGTGAAAAATGTGATTTTTTCATAACAATTTCTATGTTCAAAATGAAAGTTTATATCAAAAAATTTCAAAATGTCAAAATTTAGAAAATGCCATTTCGTAGAGATTTCAAAGGCCTTCGTTCTGTCCGAACCCCGCAACGCGGTAGGTTTACTCTATCTCGTTATTTTGTGAAAAATGTGATTTTTTTATAACAATTTCTATGTTCAAAATGAAAGTTTATATAAAAAATTTCAAAATGTCAAAATTTCAAAAATGCCATTTCGTAGACCTCACTCGGGGCGTCGATCTCGCCTAAGACCGCAACGCGGTAGGTTCGGTCTGTCTCGATCGATATCGGAAAATGTGATTTTTGTACTCGTTGGAAAAATTCAAAATCAAAATTTATATATTTTTTTTTTAAATTTCAAAATTCTGAAAATGCCACTTTGTAGTGCTGGTCGAGGCGCTACATCTCGCCGTAGAACACAACTCGACGGGAGGTCGTCCTCTCTGCGCTAATCGGGTTTTTTCGTAGCCTCGTTTCAAAATCAAAGATGGCGGCCGCACGAAGAAAATTGAAGGAAATTTCAACTTTTAGGATTTTTCCCATAGAGTTGGGAGTATTCGGGTGGAAATGTCCATTGCACAATTTCGGTCCCGCTGCTGCTTCCCAAAGCGTGGGAGCCGAAAAATGACGTTTTTTTTGTAAAAAAAATCCTTTAAAAATTGGGAAAATGGAAAATTTATATGATTTTTTGGAGAAATTCCAATTTTCTTTTTGGCAGTCTCGTAACGGATTTCTCGGACTTCGAGTTGCCACAGACGCGAATCCATTTTGACGTTTTCGATTCGAATTATCGAGGTTTTTGCGGTTTTTTCGTTGTATTTTCAAAATCCAATATGGCGGCGGCGCGAAGGAAATTTCAACTTTTTGGAGTTTTTCCATAGAGAGAAGGGTTTTCGGGTGGAGATGATAGTTGCGCAATTACGGTGCAGCGGCTATTTCCCAAAGCGTGGGATGCGAAAAATGAAACTTTTTTCGTTTTGAATGTGTTTTTGTGAAAAATTTCAAATTGAAAATTTATATGAATTTTTGGAGAAACTTGAAAATTTTTTTTGGCAATCTCGTAAAGGACGTCTAGGTCTTCGCCTTGCCGCAGACGCGAATCCATTCGGACGTTCGTGAGTCGAATTATCGAGGTTTATGTGTTTTTTTGGTGGCATTTTCAAAATCCAATATGGCCGCCGGCCTAAGGAAATTTCCACTTTTCGGACTTTTCCCATAGAGAGACGATTCTCCAGTTGGAAAGAGGCGATGAAAAATTAACAAAAATCAAAAAATGAGAAAAATTAAGGGAGCCGAAAAAAACACTTTTTTCGTTTTGAGGGCGTTTTTTTGACCAAATTTCAAAGTGAAAATTATTACTAATTTTTGGAGAAACTTAATATTTTTTTTCTGCAATATCGTAAAGGACGTGCAGTCCTCGGACTCGCCGTAGACGGCCGTCGATGTGGACGTTCTCGATTGCGTCGAATGATCGTGGAAAATGTGCGTTTTTTCGACGTTCTCTAGATGCATTTTCAAAATCCAATATGGCGGCCGCGCGAAGAAAATTTCTACTTTTTGGAGTTTTCCCATAGACAGACGATTCTCCGGTTGGAAATAGGCGATGAAAAATTAACAAAAATCAAAAAATGAGAAAAATTAAGGGAGCCGAAAATGACACTTTTTTCGAAAAAAATATTTCCTATCGAAAGTGGAAAAATGGAAAATTTCTATGATTTTTTTGGGAATTTCAAAATTTCAAAAATGCCATTTTGCAGCTCTCGCCGAGCCCTTCGATCGCTCCTCGGACCGAAACGCTCCGCTCCTATCCGTTCTCGAGTTATGTCGGTTTCCGCGTTTTCGTCGATGCGTTTTCGAACGCCATTTTGAATTTGAAAATCGAAAAAATTTCAACTTTTCGGAATTTTTCCACAGACGGAGCGTCGTCGAGATGAAGGCGTAGCGAAAAAAGACTGACCGAATTGAGGAATAAAAAATCGTACAAAGCCGAAAAAAAAAGAGCACTTTTTGAACTTTACGCGCGAAAAAAACGAATAAAACGAACGAATAGACGAAAACAAATTTTTCCACTCGATGCGCCGTCTAATGCGCTGCGAGAGTTCCCATACTTGCGCGCGCGTAACTCGATAGATAACGGAGATGATGAACCGCGAAGGCCGAAAACGGGCCGTTACCAACTCCCTTTTAGGGTATATGACTAGAGTGGCACAGAGCCCAGTGGGGTGGGGTGGTAGTGAGTTGTGTTTTTCAGTTTTTCAGTTTTTTTTTTGCACATCTACTCATTGTATGAAAGGGCACATCTACTTTCATCGTAAACTATGTTAGATAGGTAGAGTAAATAGGTAGGTCGAGTGAGCCCATTCGGTGTTAGTCGCGCTAACGCGACTGAGTCGAGTCGAGAACGCGCTCATTTTCTTGTTCGACTTTTGCTTTTTACCCGCCTTCCCCTGCGTGCCTCGCCACCTTCGATCTTTCGAAATAAATCGAATTCTTCTTCTTTCGAAATCGAGATCTTTCGAAATAATTCGATAGGTAGAGTAAATAGGTAGGTCGAGTGAGCCCATTCGGTGTTAGTCGCGCTAACGCGACTGAGTCGAGTCGAGAACGCACTCATTTTCTCGTTCGACTTTTGCTTTTTACCCGCCTTCCCCTACGTGCCTCGCCACCTTCGATCTTTCGAAATAAATCGAAATCTTCTTCTTTCGAAATCGAGATCTTTCGAAATAATTCGATAGGTAGAGTAAATAGGTAGGTCGAGTGAGCCCATTCAGTGTTAGTCGCGCTAACGCGACTGAGTCGAGTCGAGAACGCGCTTATTTTCTTGTTCGATTTTCAAAATTTTTCAAAATTTCAAAATTTCAAAAATGCCATTTTGTAGAGATTACCGAGGCCGTCGTTCTGTCCGAACACCGTAACGCTATAGGTTTACTTTATCACGATCTTTTTTGAAAAATGTGATTTTTTCATAATAATTTCTATGTTTAAAATGAAATTTTATATAAAATTTTTCAAAATGTCAAAATTTCAAAAATGCCATTTTGTAGAGCTTAAGCGGGGTGTCAATCTCGCCAAAGACCGCAACGCGGTAGGTTTACTCAATCTCGATTTATTTCAAAAAATGTGATTTTTTCATAACAATTTCTATGTTCAAAATGAAAGTTTATATAAAAAATTTCAAAATGTCAAAATTTCGAAAATGCCATTTCGTAGAGATTTGAAAGGCCTTCGTTCTGTCCGAACACCGCAACGCGGTAGGTTTACTCTATCTCGTTATTTTGTGAAAAATGTGATTTTTTCATAATAATTTCTATGTTTAAAATGAAATTTTATATAAAATTTTTCAAAATGTCAAAATTTCAAAAATGCCATTTTGTAGAGCTTAAGCGGGGTGTCAATCTCGCCAAAGACCGCAACGCGGTAGGTTTACTCAATCTCGATTTATTTCAAAAAATGTGATTTTTTCATAACAATTTCTATGTTCAAAATGAAAGTTTATATAAAAAATTTCAAAATGTCAAAATTTCGAAAATGCCATTTCGTAGAGATTTCAAAGGCCTTCGTTCTGTCCGAACACCGCAACGCGGTAGGTTTACTCAATCTCGATTTATTTCAAAAAATGTGATTTTTTCATAACAATTTCTATGTTCAAAATGAAAGTTTATATAAAAAATTTCAAAATGTCAAAATTTCGAAAATGCCATTTCGTAGAGATTTCAAAGGCCTTCGTTCTGTCCGAACACCGCAACGCAGTAGGTTTACTCTATCTCGTTATTTTGTGAAAAATGTGATTTTTTCATAATAATTTCTATGTTTAAAATGAAATTTTATATAAAATTTTTCAAAATTTCAAAATTTCAAAAATGCCATTTTGTAGAGCTTAAGCGGGGTGTCAATCTCACCAAAGACCGCAACGCGGTAGGTTTACTCAATCTCGATTTATTTCAAAAAATGTGATTTTTTCATAACAATTTCTATGTTCAAAATGAAAGTTTATATAAAAAATTTCAAAATGTCAAAATTTTGAAAAAGCCATTTCGTAGAGATTATCAAGGCCGTCGTTCTGTCCAAACGCCGTAACGCTATAGGTTTACTCTATCACGATCTTTTTCGAAAAATGTGATTTTTTCATAATAATTTCTATGTTTAAAATGAAATTTTATATAAAATTTTTCAAAATTTTAAAATTTCATAAATGCCATTTTGTAGAGCTTAAGCGGGGTGTCGATCTCGCCAAAGACCGCAACGCGGTAAGTTTACTCTATCACGGTCTTTTTCGAAAAATGTGATTTTTTCATAATAATTTCTATGTTCAAAATGAAAGTTTATATAAAAAATTACAAAATCTCAAAATTTCGAAAATGCCATTTAGTAAAGATTTCAAAGGCCTTCGTTCTGTCCGAACACCTTAACGCGGTAGGTTTACTCTATCACGATCTTTTTCGAAAAATGTGATTTTTTCATAATAATTTCTATGTTTAAAATGAAATTTTATATAAAATTTTTCAAAATTTCAAAATTTCAAAAATGCCATTTTGTAGAGCTTAAGCGGGGTGTCAATCTCACCAAAGACCGCAACGCGGTAGGTTTACTCAATCTCGATTTATTTCAAAAAATGTGATTTTTTCATAACAATTTCTATGTTCAAAATGAAAGTTTATATAAAAAATTTCAAAATGTCAAAATTTTGAAAAAGCCATTTCGTAGAGATTATCAAGGCCGTCGTTCTGTCCAAACGCCGTAACGCTATAGGTTTACTCTATCACGATCTTTTTCGAAAAATGTGATTTTTTCATAATAATTTCTATGTTTAAAATGAAATTTTATATAAAATTTTTCAAAATTTTAAAATTTCATAAATGCCATTTTGTAGAGCTTAAGCGGGGTGTCGATCTCGCCAAAGACCGCAACGCGGTAAGTTTACTCTATCACGGTCTTTTTCGAAAAATGTGATTTTTTCATAATAATTTCTATGTTCAAAATGAAAGTTTATATAAAAAATTACAAAATCTCAAAATTTCGAAAATGCCATTTAGTAAAGATTTCAAAGGCCTTCGTTCTGTCCGAACACCTTAACGCGGTAGGTTTACTCTATCACGATCTTTTTCGAAAAATGTGATTTTTTCATAATAATTTCTATGTTTAAAATGAAATTTTATATAAAATTTTTCAAAATTTCAAAATTTCAAAAATGCCATTTTGTAGAGCTTAAGCGGGGTGTCGATCTCGCCAAAGACCGCAACGCGCTAGGTTTACTCTATCTCGATCCATTCGGACGTTCGTGAGTCGAATTATCGAGGTTTATGTGTTTTTTTGGTGGCATTTTCAAAATCCAATATGGCCGCCGCCCAAAGGAAATTTCAACTTTTCGGGATTTTCCCATAGGGAGACGATTCTCCGGTTGGAAAGAGGCGATGAAAAATTAACAAAAATCAAAAAATGAGAAAAATTAAGGAAGCCGAAAATGACACTTTTTCGAAAAAAATATTTCCTATCAAAAGTGGAAAAATGGAAAATTTATATGAATTTTTGGAGAAATTCCAATTTTTTTTTTGGCAATCTCGTAAAGGACGTCTAGGTCTTCGACTTAGCGCAGACGCAAATCCATTCGGACGTTCGTGAGTCGAATTATCGAGGTTTATGTGTTTTTTTGGTGGCATTTTCAAAATCCAATATGGCCGCCGCCCGAAGAAAATTTCAACTTTTCGGGATTTTCCCATAGAGAGACGATTCTCCGGTTGGAAAGAGGCTATGAAAACTTAACAAAAATCAAAAAATGAGAAAAATTAAGGGAGCCGAAAAAAACACTTTTTTCGTTTTGAGGGCGTTTTTTGGAAAAATTTCAAATTGAAAATTTATATGAATTTTTGGAGAAACTTGAAAATTTTTTTTGGCAATCTCGTAATGGACGTCTAGGTCTTCGACATGTCGCAGACGCAAATCCATTCGGACGTTCGTGAGTCGAATTATCGAGGTTTATGTGTTTTTTTTGGTGGCATTTTCAAAATCCAATATGGCCGCCGGCCGAAGGAAATTTCCACTTTTCGGAGTTTTCCCATAGAGAGACGATTCTCCGGTTGGAAAGAGGCGATGAAAAATTAACAAAAATCAAAAAATGAAAAAAATTTACTCAGCCGAAAATGACACTTTTTTCGTTTTGAGGGCGTTTTTTTGACCAAATTTCAAAGTGAAAATTATTACTAATTTTTGGAGAAACTTAATATTTTTTTTCTGCAATATCGTAAAGGACGTGCAGTCCTCGGACTCGCCGTAGACGGCCGTCGATTTGGACGTTCTCGATTGCGTCGAATTATCGTGGAAAATGTGCGTTTTTTCGACGTTCTCTAGATGCATTTTCAAAATCCAATATGGCGGCCGGGCGAAGAAAATTTCTACTTTTTGGAGTTTTCCCATAGAGTTGGGGGTGTTCGGGTGGAAGTGTCCGTTGCACGATTTCGGTCCCGCCGCTGCTTCCCAAAGCGTGGGACGCCGAAAATGACACTTTTTTCGAAAAAAATATTTCCTATCGAAAGTGGAAAAATGGAAAATTTGTATGATTTTTTTGGGAATTTCAAAATTTCAAAAATGCCATTTCGCAGCTCTCGCCGAGCCCTTCGATTGCACCTCGGACCGAAACGCTCCGCTCCTATCCGTTCTCGAGTTATGTCGGTTTCCGCGTTTTCGTCGATGCGTTTTCGAACGCCATTTTGAATTTGAAAATCGAAAAAATTTCAACTTTTCGGAGTTTTTCCATAGACGGAGCGTCGTCGAGATCGAGGCGGTCCGAAAAAAGACTGACCGAATTGAGGAATAAAAAATCGTACAAAGCCGAAAAAAAAAGAGCACTTTTTGTACTTTACGTGCGAAAAAAACGAATAAAACGAACGAATGGACGAAAATAAATTTTTCCACTCGACGCCCCGTCTAATGCGGTGCGATAGTTCCCGTACTTGCGCGCCCGTAACTCGACGGATAACGGAGATAATCAACCCCGAAGGCCGAAAACGGGCAGTTACCAACTCCCTTTTAGGGTATATGACTAGATCGGAGCGGCACAGATCGGAGTGGCACAGAGCCCAGTGGGGTGGGGTGGTAGTGAGTTGTGTTTTTTAGTTTTTCAGTTTTTTTTTTGCACATCTACTCATTGTATGAAAGGGCACATCTACTTTCGTTGTTGTTCATTGTATGAAAGGCACATCTACTTTCAAGGTAGAGTAAATAGGTAGGTCGAGTGAGCCCATTCGGTGTTAGTCGCGCTAACGCGACTGAGTCGAGTCGAGAACGCGCTCATTTTCTTGTTCGACTTTTGCTTTTTACCCGCCTTCCCCTACGTGCCTCGCCACCTTCGATCTTTCGAAATAAATCGAAATCTTCTTCTTTCGAAATCGAGACCTTTAGAAATAATTCGATAGGTAGAGTAAATAGGTAGGTCGAGTGAGCCCATTCAGTGTTAGTCGCGCTAACGCGACTGAGTCGGGTCGAGAACGCGCTCATTTTCTTGTTCAATTTTCAAAAATTTTCAAAATTTCAAAATTTCAAAAATGGGATTTTGTAGAGCTTAAGCGGGGTGTCGATCTCGCCAAAGACTGCAACGCGGTAGGTTTACTCTATCTCGTTCTTTTGTGAAAAATGTGATTTTTTCATAACAATTTCTATGTTCAAAATGAAAGTTTATATAAAATTTTTCAAAATTTCAAAATTTCAAAATGCCATTTTGTAGAGATTACCCAGGCCGTCGTTCTGTCCAAACACCGTAGCGCTGTAGGTTTACTCTATCACGATCTTTTTCGAAAAATGTGATTTTTCATAATAATTTCTATGTTTAAAATGAAAGTTTATATAAAATTTTTCAAAATTTCAAAATTTCAAAAATGCCATTTTGTAGAGCTTAAGCGGGGTGTCGATCTCGCCAAAGACCGCAACGCGGTAGGTTTACTCTATCTCGTTCTTTTGTGAAAAATGTGATTTTTTCATAACAATTTCTATGTTCAAAATGAAAGTTTATATAAAATTTTTCAAAATTTCAAAATTTCAAAATGCCATTTTGTAGAGATTACCCAGGCCGTCGTTCTGTCCAAACACCGTAGCGCTATAGGTTTACTCTATCACGATCTTTTTCGAAAAATGTGATTTTTCATAATAATTTCTATGTTTAAAATGAAATTTTATATAAAATTTTTCAAAATTTCAAAATTTCAAAAACGCCATTTTGTAGAGCTTACGCGGGGTGTCGATCTCGCCAAAGACCGCAACGCGGTAGGTTTACTCTATCTCGTTCTTTTGTGAAAAATGTGATTTTTTGATAACAATTTCTATGTTCAAAATGAAAGTTTATATAAAAAATTTCAAAATGTCAAAATTTTGAAATAGCCATTTCGTAGAGATTATCAAGGCCGTCGTTCTGTCGAAACGCCGTAACGCTATAGCTTTACTCTATCACGATCTTTTTCGAAAAATGTGATTTTTTCATAATAATTTCTATGTTTAAAATGAAATTTTATATAAAATTTTTCAAAATGTCAAAATTTCAAAAATGCCATTTTGTAGAGCTTAAGCGGGGTGTCGATCTCGCCAAAGATCGCAACGCGGTAGGTTTACTCTATCTCGTTCTTTTGTGAAAAATGTGATTTTTTGATAACAATTTCTATGTTCAAAATGAAAGTTTATATAAAAAATTTCAAAATGTCAAAATTTTGAAATAGCCATTTCGTAGAGATTATCAAGGCCGTCGTTCTGTCGAAACGCCGTAACGCTATAGCTTTACTCTATCACGATCTTTTTCGAAAAATGTGATTTTTTCATAATAATTTCTATGTTTAAAATGAAATTTTATATAAAATTTTTCAAAATTTCAAAATTTCAAAAATGCCATTTTGTAGAGCTTAAGCGGGGTGTCGATCTCGCCAAAGACCGCAACGCGCTAGGTTTACTCTATCTCGATCCATTCGGACGTTCGTGAGTCGAATTATCGAGGTTTATGTGTTTTTTTTGGTGGCATTTTCAAAATCCAATATGGCCGCCGGCCGGAGGAAATTTCCACTTTTCGGACTTTTCCCATAGAGAGACGATTCTCCGGTTGGAAAGAGGCGATGAAAAATTAACAAAAATCAAAAAATGAGAAAAATTAAGGGAGCCGAAAATGACACTTTTTCGAAAAAAATATTTCCTATCAAAAGTGGAAAAATGGAAAATTTATATGAATTTTTGGAGAAATTCCAATTTTTTTTTTGGCAATCTCGTAAAGGACGTCTAGGTCTTCGACTTAGCGCAGACGCAAATCCATTCGGACATTCGTGAGTCGAATTATCGAGGTTTATGTGTTTTTTTGGTGGCATTTTCAAAATCCAATATGGCCGCCGCCCGAAGAAAATTTCAACTTTTCGGGATTTTCCCATAGAGAGACGATTCTCCGGTTGGGAAGAGGCTATGAAAACTTAACAAAAATCAAAAAATGAGAAAAATTAAGGGAGCCGAAAAAAACACTTTTTTCGTTTTGAGGGCGTTTTTTGGAAAAATTTCAAATTGAAAATTTATATGAATTTTTGGAGAAACTTGAAAATTTTTTTTGGCAATCTCGTAATGGACGTCTAGATCTTCGACATGTCGCAGACGCAAATCCATTCGGACGTTCGTGAGTCGAATTATCGAGGTTTATGTGTTTTTTTGGTGGCATTTTCAAAATCCAATATGGCCGCCGGCCGAAGGAAATTTCCACTTTTCGGAGTTTTCCCATAGAGAGACGATTCTCCGGTTGGAAAGAGGCGATGAAAAATTAACAAAAATCAAAAAATGAAAAAAATTAAGGGAGCCGAAAATGACACTTTTTTCGTTTTGAGGGCGTTTTTTTGACCAAATTTCAAAGTGAAAATTATTACTAATTTTTGGAGAAACTTAATATTTTTTTTCTGCAATATCGTAAAGGACGTGCAGTCCTCGGACTCGCCGTAGACGGCCGTCGATTTGGACGTTCTCGATTGCGTCGAATGATCGTGGAAAATGTGCGTTTTTTCGACGTTCTCTAGATGCATTTTCAAAATCCAATGTGGCGGCCGCGCGAAGAAAATTTCTACTTTTTGGAGTTTTCCCATAGAGAGACGATTCTCCCGTTGGAAATAGGCGATGAAAAATTAACAAAAATCAAAAAATGAGAAAAATTAAGGGAGCCGAAAATGACACTTTTTTCGAAAAAAATATTTCCTATCGAAAGTGGAAAAATGGAAAATTTGTATGATTTTTTTGGGAATTTCAAAATTTCAAAAATGCCATTTCGCAGCTCTCGCCGAGCCCTTCGATCGCTCCTCGGACCGAAACGCTCCGCTCCTATCCGTTCTCGAGTTATGTCGGTTTCCGCGTTTTCGTCGATGCGTTTTCGAACGCAATTTTGAATTTGAAAATCGAAAAAATTTCAACTTTTCGGAGTTTTCCCATAGAGAGACGATTCTCCGGTTGGAAAGAGGCGATGAAAAGTTATCAAAAATCAAAAAATGAGAAAAATTAAGTCAGCCGAAAATGACGAAAAAAACACTTTTTTCGTTTTGAGGGCGTTTTTTTGACCAAATTTCAAAGTGAAAATTATTACTAATTTTTGGAGAAACTTTATATTTTTTTTCTGCAATATCGTAAAGGACATGCAGTCCTCGGACTCGCCGTAGACGGCCGTCGATTTGGACGTTCTCGATTGCGTCGAATTATCGTGGAAAATGTGCGTTTTTTCGACGTTCTCTAGATGCATGTTCAAAATCCAATATGGCGGCCGGGCGAAGAAAATTTCTACTTTTTGGAGTTTTCCCATAGAGTTGGGGGTGTTCGGGTGGAAGTGTCTATTGCGCGATTTCGGTCCCGCCGCTGCTTCCCAAAGCGTGGGACGCCGAAAATGACACTTTTTTCGAAAAAAATATTTCCTATCGAAAGTGGAAAAATGGAAAATTTGTATGATTTTTTTGGGAATTTCAAAATTTCAAAAATGCCATTTCGCAGCTCTCGCCGAGCCCTCCGATCGCTCCTCGGACCGAAACGCTCCGCTCCTATCCGTTCTCGAGTTATGTCGGTTTCCGCGTTTTCGTCGATGCGTTTTCGAACGCCATTTTGAATTTGAAAATCGAAAAAATTTCAACTTTTCGGAGTTTTTCCATAGACGGAGCGTCGTCGAGATCGAGGCGGTCCGAAAAAAGACTAACCGAATTGAGGAATAAAAAATCGTACAAAGCCGAAAAAAAAAGAGCACTTTTTGAACTTTACGCGCGAAAAAAACGAATAAAACAAACGAACGGACGAAAATAATTTTTTCCACTCGACGCGCCGTCTAAGGCACTGCGAAAGTTCCTATACTTCGCATGCGCGTAACTCGATGGATAACGGAGATGATGAACCGCGAAGGCCGAAAACGGGCCGTTACCAACTCCCTTTTAGGGTATATGACTAGATCGGAGCCCAGTGGGGTGGGGCGGTAGTGAGTTGTGTTTTTTAGTTTTTCAGTTTTTTTTTGCACATCTACTTTTATTGTTACTCATTGTACGAAAGGGCACATCTACTTTCAGTGTAAACTATGTTAGATAGGTAGAGTGAATAGGTAGGTCGAGTGAGCCCATTCGGTGTTAGTCGCGCTAACGCGACTGAGTCGAGTCGAGAACGCGCTCGTTTTCTTGTTCGACTTTTGCTTTTTACCCGCCTTCCCCTACGTGCCTCGCCATCTTTCGAAATAAATCGAAATCTTCTTCTTTCGAAATCGAGATCTTTCGAAATAATTCGATAGGTAGAGTAAATAGGTAGGTCGAGTGAGCCCATTCAGTGTTAGTCGCGCTAACGCGACTGAGTCGGGTCGAGAACGCGCTCATTTTCTTGTTCGATTTTCAAAATTTTTCAAAATTTCAAAATTTCAAAAATGCCATTTTGTAGAGATTACCTAGGCCGTCGTTCTGTCCGACCATCGTAGCGCTATAGGTTTACTCTGTCGCGATTTATTTCGAAAAATGTGATTTTTTCATAACAATTTGCAATTTCAAAATGAAAGTTTATATAAAATTTTTCAAAATTTCAAAATTTCAAAAATGCCATTTTGTAGAGCTTAAGCGGGGTGTCCATCTCGCCAAAGACCGCAACGCGTTAGGTTTACTCTATCACGGTCTTTTTCGAAAAATGTGATTTTTTGATAACAATTTCTATGTTGAAAATGAAAGTTTATATAAAAAATTTCAAAATGTCAAAATTTCAAAAATGCCATTTTGTAGAGATTACCGAGGCCGTCGTTCTGTCCGAACACCGTAGCGCTATAGGTTTACTCTATCACGATCTTTTTCGAAAAATGTGATTTTTTTCATAATAATTTCTATGTTTAAAATGAAAGTTTATATAAAATTTTTCAAAATTTCAAAATTTCAAAAATGCCATTTTCTAGAACTTACCGAGGCCGTCGTTCTGTCCGAACACCGTAGCGCTATAGGTTTACTCTGTCACGATCTTTTTCAAAAAATGTGATTTTTTCATAATAATTTCTATGTTTAAAATTAAAGTTTATATAAAATTTTTCAAAATGTCAAAATTTCAAAAATGCCATTTTGTAGAGCTTAAGCGGGGTGTCGATCTCGCCAAAGACCGCAACGCGGTAGGTTTACTCTATCTAGTTCTTTTGTGAAAAATGTGATTTTTTGATAACAATTTCTATGTTCAAAATGAAAGTTTATATAAAAAATTTCAAAATGTCAAAATTTTGAAATAGCCATTTCGTAGAGATTATCAAGGCCGTCGTTCTGTCCAAACGCCGTAACGCTATAGGTTTACTCTATCACGATCTTTTTCGAAAAATGTGATTTTTTCATAACAATTTCTATGTTCAAAATGAAAGTTTATATAAAAAATTTCAAAATGTCAAAATTTCGAAAATGCCATTTCGTAGAGATTTCAAAGGCCTTCGTTCTGTCCAAATACAGCTACGCGGTAGGTTTACTCTATCTCGTTATTTTGTGAAAAATGTGATTTTTTCATAATAATTTCTATGTTTAAAATGAAATTTTATATAAAATTTTTCAAAATTTCAAAATTTCAAAAATGCCATTTTGTAGAGCTTAAGCGGGGTGTCGATCTCGCCAAAGACCGCAACGCGGTCGGTTTACTCTATCTCGTTATTTTGTGAAAAATGTGATTTTTTCATAATAATTTCTATGTTTAAAATGAAATTTTATATTAAATTTTTCAAAATTTCAAAATTTAAAAAATGCCATTTTGTAGAGCTTAAGCGGGGTGTCGATCTCGCCAAAGACCGCAACGCGTCAGGTTTACTCTATCTCGATTTATTTCGAAAAATGTGAGTTTTTCATAATAATTTCCAAGTTCAAAATGAAAGTTTATATAAAATTTTTCAAAATGTCAAAATTTCAAAAATGCCATTTCGTAGACCTCACTCGGGGCGTCGATCTCGCCTAAGACCGCAACGCGGTAGGTTCGGTCTGTCTCGATCGATATCGGAAAATGTGATTTTTGTACTCGTTGGAAAAATTCAAAATCAAAATTTATATAAATTTTTTTAAAATTTCAAAATTCTGAAAATGCCACTTTGTAGTGCTGGTCGAGGCGCTACATCTCGCCGTAGAACACAACTCGACGGGAGGTCGTCCTCTCTGCGCTAATCGGGTTTTTTCGTAGCCTCGTTTCAAAATCAAAGATGGCGGCCGCACGAAGAAAATTGAAGGAAATTTCAACTTTTAGGAATTTTCCCATAGAGTTGGGGGTATTCGGGTGGAAATGTCCATTGCACGATTTCGGTCCCGCTGCTGCTTCCCAAAGCGTGGGAGCCGAAAAATTACGTTTTTTTTGTAAAAAAATTCCTTTAAAAATTGGGAAAATGGAAAATTTATATGAATTTTTGGAGAAATTCAAATTTTTTTTTTGGCAGTCTCGTAACGGATTTCTCGGACTTCGAGTTGCCGCAGACGCGAATCCATTTCGACGTTTTCGATTCGAATTATCGAGATTTTTGCGGTTTTTTCGTTGTATTTTCAAAATCCAATATGGCGGCGGCGCGAAGGAAATTTCAACTTTTTGGAGTTTTTCCATAGAGAGAAGGGTTTTCAGGTGTAGATGACAGTTGCGCAATTACGGTCCCGCGGCTATTTCCCAAAGCGTGGGATCCGAAATATGAAACTTTTTTCGTTTCGAATGCGTTTTTTGGAAAAATTTCAAATTGAAAATTTATATGAATTTTTGGAGAAACTTGAAAATTTTTTTTGGCAATCTCGTAAAGGACGTCTAGGTCTTCGAATTGCCGCAGACGCGAATCCATTCGGACGTTCGTGAGTCGAATTATCGAGGTTTATGTGTTTTTTTGGTGGCATTTTCAAAATCCAATATGGCCGCCGCCCGAAGGAAATTTTAACTTTTCGGGATTTTCCCATAGAGAGACGATTCTCCGGTTGGAAAGAAGCGATGAAAAATTAACAAAAATCAAAAAATGAGAAAAATTAAGTCAGCCGAAAAAAACACTTTTTTCGTTTTGAGGGCGTTTTTTTGACCAAATTTCAAAGTGAAAATTATTACTAATTTTTGGAGAAACTTAATATTTTTTTTCTGCAATATCGTAGAGGACATGCAGTCCTTAGACTCGCCGTAGACGGCCGTCGATTTGGACGTTCTCGATTGCGTCGAATTATCGTGGAAAATGTGCGTTTTTTCGACGTTCTCTAGATGCATTTTCAAAATCCAATATGGCGGCCGGGCGAAGAAAATTTCTACTTTTTGGAGTTTTCCCATAGAGAGACGATTCTTCGATTGGAAAGAGGCGATGAAAAATTAACAAAAATCAAAAAATGAGAAAAATTAAGGGAGCCGAAAATGACACTTTTTTCGAAAAAAATATTTCCTATCGAAAGTGGAAAAATGGAAAATTTATATGATTTTTTTGGGAATATCAAAATTTCAAAAATGCCATTTCGTAGATCTCGCCGAGCCCTTCGATCGCTCCTCGGACCGAAACGCTCCGCTCCTATCCGTTCTCGAGTTATGTCGGTTTCCGCGTTTTCGTCGATGCGTTTTCGAACGCAATTTTGAATTTGAAAATCGAAAAAATTTCCACTTTTCGGAGTTTTCCCATAGAGAGACGATTCTCCCGTTGGAAATAGGCGATGAAAAGTTACCAAAAATCAAAAAATGAGAAAAATTAAGGGAGCCGAAAAAAAAGAGCACTTTTTGAACTTTACGTGCGAAAAAAACGAATAAAACAAACGAATAGACGAAAATAAATTTTTCCACTCGACGCGCCGTCTAATGCAGTGCGATAGTTCCCGTACTTCGCGCGCCCGTAACTCGATAGATAACGGAGATGATGAACCCCGAAGGCCGAAAACGGGCCGTTACCAACTCCCTTTTAGGGTATATGACTAGAGCCCAGTGGGGTGGGGTGGTAGTGAGTTTTTTTTTGCACATCTACTTTTATTGTTACTCATTGTATGAAAGGGCACATCTACTTTCGTTGTCGTTCATTGTTAGGTTGGGGAACATCTACTTTCATCGTAAACTATGTTAGATAGGTAGAGTAAATAGGTAGGTCGAGTGAGCCCATTCGGTGTTAGTCGCGCTAACGCGACTGAGTCGAGTCGATAACGCGCTCATTTTCTTGTTCGACTTTTGCTTTTTACCCGCCTTCCCCTACGTGCCTCGCCACCTTCGATCTTTCGAAATAAATCGAAATCTTCTTCTTTGGAAATCGAGATCTTTCGAAATAATTCGATAGGTAGAGTAAATAGGTAGGTCGAGTGAGCCCATTCAGTGTTAGTCGCGCTAACGCGACTGAGTCGAGTTGAGAACGCGCTAATTTTCTTGTTCGATTTTCAAAATTTTTCAAAATTCAAAATGTCAAAATTTCGAAAATGCCATTTTGTAGAGATTACCAAGGCGGTTGTTCTGTCCGAACATCGTAACGCTATAGGTTTCCTCTATCACGATCTTTTTCGAAAAATGTGATTTTTTCATAATAATTTCTATCTTTAAAATGAAAGTTTATATAAAATTTTTCAAAATGTCAAAATTTCAAAAATGCCATTTTCTAGAGCTTAAGCGGGGTGTCGATCTCGCCAAAGACTGCAACGCGGTAGGTTTACTGAATTTCGTTCTTTTGTGAGAAATGTGATTTTTTCATAACAATTTCTATGTTCAAAATGAAAGTTTATATAAAAAATTCCAAAATGTCAAAATTTCGAAAATGCCATTTTGTAGAGATTACCAAGGCGGTCGTTCTGTCCGAACATCGTAACGCTATAGGTTTCCTCTATCACGATCTTTTTCGAAAAATGTGATTTTTTCATAATAATTTCTATGTTTAAAATGAAAGTTTATATAAAATTTTTCAAAATGTCAAAATTTCAAAAATGCCATTTTGTAGAGCTTAAGCGGGGTGTCGATCTGGCCAAAGACCGCAACGCGGTAGGTTTCCTCTATCACGATCTTTTTCGAAAAATGTGATTTTTTCATAATAATTTCTATGTTTAAAATGAAAGTTTATATAAAAAATTTCAAAATGTCAAAATTTCGAAAATGCCATTTCGTAGAGATTTCAAAGGCCTTCGTTCTGTCCGAACACCGCAACGCGTTTAATTTACTCTATCACGGTCTTTTTCGAAAAATGTCATTTATTCATAACAATTTCTATGTTCAAAATGAAAGTTTATATAAAAAATTTCAAAATGTCAAAATTTCAAAAATGCCATTTTGTAGAGATTACCGAGGCCGTCATTCTGTCCAAACACCGTAATGCGTTAGGTTTACTCTATCATGATCTTTTTCGAAAAATGTGATTTTTTCATAATAATTTCTATGTTTAAAATGAAATTTTATATAAAATTTTTCAAAATGTCAAAATTTCAAAAATGCCATTTTGTAGAGCGTAAGCGGGGTGTCGATCTCGCCAAAGACCACAACGCGGTAGGTTCACTCTATCTCGTTCTTTTGTGAAAAATGTGATTTTTTCATAACAATTTCTATGTTCAAAATGAAAGTTTATATCAAAAAATTTCAAAATGTCAAAATTTCGAAAATGCCATTTCGTAGAGATTTCAAAGGCCTTCGTTCTGTCCGAACACCGCAATGCGGTAGGTTTACTCTATCTCGTTATTTTGTGAAAAATGTGATTTTTTCATAAAAATTTCTATGTTCAAAATGAAAGTTTATATAAAAAATTTCAAAATGTCAAAATTTCGAAAATGCCATTTCGTAGAGATTTCAAAGGCCTTCGTTCTGTCCGAACACCCCAACGCGGTAGGTTTACTCTATCTCGTTATTTTGTGAAAAATGTGATTTTTTCATAACAATTTCTATGTTCAAAATGAAAGTTTATATCAAAAAATTTCAAAATGTCAAAATTTCGAAAATGCCATTTCGTAGAGATTTCAAAGGCCTTCGTTCTGTCCGAACACCGCAACGCGGTAGGTTTACTCTATCTCGTTATTTTGTGAAAAATGTGATTTTTTCATAAAAATTTCTATGTTCAAAATGAAAGTTTATATATTAAAAATTTCAAAATGTCAAAATTTCAAAAATGCCATTTTGTAGACCTCAGTCGGGGTGTCTATCTCGCCTAAGACCGCAACGCGGTAGGTTCGGTCTGTCTCGATCGATATCGGAAAATGTGATTTTTGTACTCGTTGGAAAAATTCAAAATCAAAATTTATATATTTTTTTTTAAAATTTCAAAATTCTGAAAATGCCACTTTGTAGTGCTGGTCGAGGCGCTACATCTCGCCGTAGAACACAACTCGACGGGAGGTCGTCCTCTCTGCGCTAATCGGGTTTTTTCGTAGCCTCGTTTCAAAATCAAAGATGGCGGCCGCACGAAGAAAATTGAAGGAAATTTCAACTTTTAGGAATTTTTCCATAGAGTTGGGGGTATTCGGGTGGAAATGTCCATTGCACAATTTCGGTCCCGCTGCTGCTTCCCAAAGCGTGGGAGCCGAAAAATTACGTTTTTTTTGTAAAAAAATTCCTTTAAAAATTGGGAAAATGGAAAATTTATATGAATTTTTGGAGAAATTCCAATTTTTTTTTTGGCAGTCTCGTAACGGATTTCTTGGACTTCGAGTTGTCACAGACGCGAATCCATTTCGACGTTTTCGATTCGAATTATCGAGGTTTTTGCGGTTTTTTCGTTGTATTTTGAAAATCCAATATGGCGGCGGCGCGAAGGAAATTTCAACTTTTTGGAGTTTTTCCATAGAGAGAAGGGTTTTCGGGTGGAGATGACGGTTGCGCAATTACGGTCCCGCGGCTATTTTCCAAAGCGTGGGATCCGAAATATGAAACTTTTTTCGTTTCGAATGCGTTTTTTGGAAAAATTTCAAATTGAAAATTTATATGAATTTTTGGAGAAACTTGAAAATTTTTTTTGGCAATCTCGTAAAGGACGTCTAGGTCTTCGACTTGCAGCAGACGCAAATCCATTCGGACGTTCGTGAGTCGAATTATCGAGGTTTATGTGTTTTTTTGGTGGCATTTTCAAAATCCAATATGGCCGCCGCCCGAAGGAAATTTCCACTTTTCGGGATTTTCCCATAGAGAGACGATTCTCCGGTTGGAAAGAGGCGATGAAAAATTAACAAAAATCAAAAAATGAGAAAAATTTACTCAGCCGAAAATGACACTTTTTTCGTTTTGAGGGCGTTTTTTTGACCAAATTTCAAAGTGAAAATTATTACTAATTTTTGGAGAAACTTAATATTTTTTTTCTGCAATATCGTAAAGGACATGCAGTCCTCGGACTCGCCGTAGACGGCCGTCGATTTGGACGTTCTCGATTGCGTCGAATTATCGTGGAAAATGTGCGTTTTTTCGACGTTCTCTAAATGCATGTTCAAAATCCAATATGGCGGCCGGGCGAAGAAAATTTCTACTTTTTGGAGTTTTCCCATAGAGTTGGGGGTGTTCGGGTGGAAGTGTCTATTGCGCGATTTCGGTCCCGCCGCTGCTTCCCAAAGCGTGGGACGCCGAAAATGACACTTTTTTCGAAAAAAATATTTCCTATCGAAAGTGGAAAAATGGAAAATTTGTATGATTTTTTTGGGAATTTCAAAATTTCAAAAATGCCATTTCGCAGCTCTCGCCGAGCCCTTCGACCGCTCCTCGGACCGAAACGCTCCGCTCCTATCCGTTCTCGAGTTATGTCGGTTTCCGCGTTTTCGTCGATGCGTTTTCGAACGCCATTTTGAATTTGAAAATCGAAAAAATTTCAACTTTTCGGAGTTTTTCCATAGACGGAGCGTCGTCGAGATCGAGGCGGTCCGAAAAAAGACTGACCGAATTGAGGAATAAAAAATCGTACAAAGCCGAAAAAAAAAGAGCACTTTTTGAACTTTACGCGCGAAAAAAACGAATAAAACGAACGAATCGACGAAAATAAATTTTTCCACTCGACGCGCCGTCTAATGCAGTGCGATAGTTCCCGTACTTTGCGCGCCCTTAACTCGATAGATAACGGAGATAATCAACCCCGAAGGCCGAAAACGGGCAGTTACCAACTCCCTTTTAGGGTATATGATTATATAAGAATCTTATTTTATTTCTGAGAAAATTAGAATGATACAGGAAGTTTTTTTTTAAATTTTGTGTAATTGTAAGTAATGTATACCTTGGATATGTGGTCAAAAAACGAAAAAATAAGGCCGCTATGGTCAACAAGAATACATGACGGACATAAAAAAAAATAGTATACGGTTTTCGTTGTAGTGATATTACTGTATTAAGGAGCTCAAAGTTTGCCTTCCGAGCGTTTTACGAATAACGACTTTCGGAAAATGGGCTGAATAAGTAAATAATATTCGTTATATCTAAAATTAAAGGCCGCTATGGTCAACATCAAGAAATGGTCCAGGTAATTCAGTAATTAAAGTTTGTAGAAATCTCTTCATTTCTTGGAATTAGAACGCCAAAAATCCACTTTTCTTGCCTTTCTGGAAAAAATATGTGATAGGGCTCTTAAGCTAAATTAGCATTAGCATAACTATGTAGAATAATTAGGATTAACCTAGCTAGTTAAGATAGGTTATGTTAGAGTATAAGTATAGATATCTAGTGTAAATCATTTTATTAACCCCTCAAATGAATGGCGATTAGCTCGGATTGCCTACGGCAAAATGTATATAAATTTATATTTACATTTACATTTACATTTACATAGAGCGGGGTTTACTATAGAGCTATAGCATTACTATAGAGCGGATTACTATAAAGCGGCGCACATTTACATTTATATTTACATTTATATAAATTTATATACATTTTGTATACATTTTGCCAAGGCATCCCTTAAGGGACGCCTCACATTTGGGGGGTTAAAATAATTATTCATTATTGTAATTGTAAACAAAGTTAGTACACATATTTAGTGTATACCAAGATAATTAGCATAGGTTAGGTTAGGTTAGGAAGTAGGTATATTAATTTGGTGGAAAATCATTTATTTACTGTAAATATTTATAAATGTATATTCAGCTAGTTATTATTGGTAATATAGGTTAGTTCAGTTTAGGTTAGGAAGTCAATACATCTACTTAACGTAAAACGTTATAATAGTTAATGTAAGTACTATTTATATGTATATTTCCTTTATTGATAACAATGAAACTTCAACTTAATTACCATACATTTTTCAAGTACCATAATTTTGAATTTTCAAATCAACACAATTCTTTGCCTGGACATGAAATATTTATGATGAGAAATGTTGTCTAGTTACGAATGAAATGTTATTTGTTATCGATTCCTAAATAACGTACACTTTTAGTCTGCTCAAATCGCAATACAGTTAGTTTCTTAATAAATCACGGATGCAGAAAAGTTCATGACAATATTTATCCTCTCTGTTTTGTTAATGTACAAAGTAACCTAACAATCCCTTCCTATTTAAATCAAATATTAAATTCTTTAAGAAGCCGTGGCCAAAAAATACAATACAATTGCTTGGCAAAAAGCCTTATTATTCACTCACTCTTTCGCCGTTCATTCAACTCGACTTTGAAACCAGGTCTTGCTAGAAGTTCAAAGTCATATTCCACTTTTCAAATGTCATAAAAATTTCCTATCTATCCCAACAATGCTAATATCCTGTCTCTTCTGCCCTAGGGCTAATTAAATTTGGCTTCTTCTTTTATGTAAAATAAGAAGCCAAATTTAATTAGCATAAGCCAAATTTAAATAACATACCTAAACAATTCTTACTACTTTTAGTACTATCACCACTAACATGTATTAACAAAATTATCGATTGGTTGTAAGGAATTACTTAATCACTAAGTCGAACGATGCGAACAAATTAATACGAGAGCAAAAAAGTGTTTACTGTTTATATAAAAGTGTATAAAAAAAATACGTGTGGCACTCGGGGACTGCCGCGGTAAAGCTATTGCATAGCATTTTTAACAACCTATGCAATTATAATTATTTATTTATTTTATTTTTTCTGATATCAGATAACTGCGCTCTATCGGAAAACGTTGAAATTATTCCGAATCATTTGCGGCTGCGGTAGCAAATGATTCGGAATAATTTAAACGTCTTCCGATAGAGCGCCGCGCACGAATTTTTTATTCGATAAAGCAAAAAAAAACGGATTATTCAAAAAAAAACGTAGATAAAAAGATAGATAATTAAATTATCTTTAAAATGGTGCAGGTTTCATAACAATACGCCAGATAGTATTTGCGTAGTAGTCGTTTTTGTGTTCGGTTAGACCTAATTTCACAAATTAATTACACTATGTAATATAAACAAAATCTAAAATATTCAAAACTAAGAATATTAGCAAAATGTTCTTGTTTAACATATATTTTTTTCGAATCGTAATCAGTACTCGTTTAGACGTAATTATCAGTTTAAAATCATTAATTTTCGTTAAGAAATTTCTTCATTCGGTCGCCGCGCTGTCCTAGACCCGCGATAAAAGCTATGCAATAGCTTAAAAACTTTTTTTATGCACATTTGAGTCCTTTTTCGAAGTGCATTTATCATTAATCAAATCAAATTTCCTTAAGCGCCTATAACCTAGTAGGCCATACTCGCTATAATAAAGGTACTGGAAATTAACGAAATTGGAGGAATGAAAGGGTCGTTTAACAATTTTGGGAAGAATTTATTAATTATATTGTAAGTAGTCTTAATTATATATTATTATAAAAGCTTATATACGCGTTGTTCGCCTAAATAAACTTTGCTAGGGAAATAAAATTAGGACTATCTAAAATAAAATTAATAATTTCTTTCCAGAAATTTTTAATATTTTTTTTTGTAGGTAAGCATATTTCTTAAGTGTATAATCTATGGCTGTCAACAAAATTTAGGGTTTAGCACGTGCTGTGTTTTTGCTTTTGGTCAAAGCCATTGCAGCATTATGATCGCTTAGATATTCTCTAGCCGTTGAGTTCCACCTTCGGTTTGATATAGCCTGTGTCTACTTGAGTATAGTTTAAACGCTAAACTATCTAATTGAACACTATTCGTACAGCTCAAAGCTCCGTCCCTCTCCCGGTCCGGGTGATCCACTTTATGGACACTTTAAGGGGCAGATTGCCATTGCACTTCCAACTAATTTCACGTGCGCGGCACAGGCAATAATCTCATTTACGGATCCGTATTTTTCTCAGGTGTAATCTCGCAGAATGTTAATTCCGAGACGGAATTTATAGCGGCGATAAAACTCTTCTCTACCTTCGAGAGAAGAGAGAGAGAGCGAGAGAGAGAGACAAAATGCGGCAAGGCGGACCCCGTTCGGCGCTTCGGGCCAATTTGATTGAGCAAGTGCGTTATACGCCAAATAGATGCTCAGAATATTTAATTAAAAATACATACTACCAGAGATATTAATGGTGAATAATTGTATATAATAGGCCTATACAAAACAAATGGTCCAACGAAACCGTAACTAACGTCCCTTTATATCAGGTCCTTATCTAATTAAATGCCGTTTTTCCACACAGGGTAATTTTTATTTGGATAACTTTGATTCGAGTTGGAATTCCACATTAAATAAAAAATAATTTAAAGCCATATTTATTATTTTAAAAATCAGTTAGGAAATTATCTTTCTCTTGTTTATCATTTCTCGAATATTTCGGGTGTGTAATCATGGCAAAGGCGAAAATAAGCGTCATTTTCGAATATAAGGTCCGGAAAATAATTTTGAATATGAAGTCCTATTATATCAGGTCTATACTATTTAATTGCCGTTTATCCACACAGATCAATTTTTATTTCGATAACTTCGGTTCGAGTTGGAATTCAAAATTGAAATAAATTTCAATTTAAAGCCATATTTATTATTTTTAAAATCAGATTTATTTACATATATACATATACATTCAAATTCATGAGCACAACAGAAAATAAAATGTCAATTTATACAATGCCGTCGTATGCTTTTAAAGTTATATACGCATGATACATCTGTCTGAGCCCAGGTTACATAGCGCATACATTAAACGCAAATGATAATCTTTCTATTATGCTAAGCAAAGAGCAGCCGAGCCCGCCTTGCTAGGCACCCCTGTGTTAAGGCGAGCTCACTTCGGGAGTCACACTAGAGTGCCACGGTTGTGTCAGGAAAGATCTAAAATATATATATTATTTCTATTTTAATTTATAATCATTATTATTAATATTATTATTTATTTTATTATTTTGTTATTTTTCTCGTTTTTTAACCGCAGAATAGAATCCACAAGCGCGAATCCCCTCTTTTGCAATATAGAGGTGATTGTCGCATCGTATTCATATGAGTTCCGCTCGTTTCCCTGTAAATATTGCTATCCATAATGTAGGTAGGCAGATAGTTTCGTATTGAACGCAACTGAACTGATTGACTAGTGATTAACGACTTCAGGGGTTCGCAGCAAGAGGTTTTTTAACAACGTACTAATAACACTTTTTAAATAATAGATGTATTTATCTTTCTCTTGTTTATAATTTCTTGAATATTTTCGTGTGTCTAATCATGGCAAGATTGAAAATATGCTTTATTTTCGAACATGAGATCCAGAGACAGTGTTTTCTATTACAACTTTTTACATTCTTTCTATATACGAGTAGTTAACACAAAATGAAGACCTACAAATGACAATGGGGAAGCTCACATAGTCAATCGCTCTTCGCTACTGCTTCACTCTTTTCTCTACCAACACACACTTCTCTGCTAACAGTCCAAATTTGCAGTCGCAACTGGAGACTGTCTGGAGACAAGGGTGGCTAGATCTTGCTTCAACAGACTTACGATATTTTCCGGATTTTGGTATATAAACACAGGGGATAATTCAACTTCTAAGAGATAGTGAAAAATAATTTCAAATTTCATATTTCAAAGGCTTTTCAATATGTGGTATGTTTACAAGCTATATTTCAACTTGCAATGTTCGTATAAAAGTTGCCGTTTCAATATTCCAAACCATTTTTCAACCACTTGCTAGCTGATATCCGATTGACCTGAAATTTGGCATACTTATGTAAGTTCGGTGACTGCAATATTATAGTACCATCGAGGTGATTTGATGTCGCAACGTATGCCGGGATGTAGGAACTGGATATCCCTTATGACAAATGGTAGGACAGTCGAATTTGGGCTAGTATGCTTTGTTATCATGAGTACTTTTTATTACACATGATGCAGATAGAGCCTGATAGGTCTGAAGACAGAGCCGGAAGATTGACACTGCAACTCCTTGGTGGAAACTGCTAGGATAGTCGAGTTTGGGCTTGTTTTATTCGTTGTCTTAAGTACATTCCATTACGCATGATGACTAGGGTCTGAAGATGGAGCCGGAAGATTTTACACTGAAACTCCCCAATAGAAAGGGCTAAGATAGTCGAGCTTGGGTACGTGTTGTTGTCATGTCTTTCTATTAAACGTGATGACGAGGGTCCCAAGATGGAGCCGGGAGATGGAACTCCCTGATGGTAACTAAAGCTTGTTTTTTTTTTAAAAACACGTTTAATTTATTTGACTTAGGTAGATGTTTATTGTCATTATTTAATATAACGTCATTTAAAAAAAGATGTTAACTACTCAAAATTAATTAGACAGTGCAAAAATAAAAACGCACCTTTTCAAAATATGACACCCGCATGACAAGATTTTTTGAACAATCAACATTCAAGCGAAGAAAGAGGAGTTAAAAGTTTCAGTACCTTCCTAAATTGAACGTGTAGCTACGAAACAGAACTAGACATTTACTTGAATCTATCTAGTTTACTTGAGACTATCTTAGTTATAAAATGTTTTTTTTTGTAAAATGAAATTCCAAATAAGGTTAAACTGTACATGTTGCATCGAAATTTTCTCGACCTACAAAGTATTAAATGCTCCTAGAATTCAACGAAAACGGTTCTATTTACTGGCTACGATTTTAACAATGTTTAATATTTATGTTTCAGGATCAAGTTATAAAGTTAAACATTACATTTATAAGTAATATATTTATTACTAGCTGACCCGTGCCCACTTCGTTGGGCGGTAAAATGTGATGAAATTATGAGTGTGGTTCGGTTAGTACTGAGTGCTATGATTTATTTCCTGACTACCAAAAGAAGGGTTATATTTTTACTGCATATATATGTATGTATGTATTTGCATGCCAATTTGAATATATTACCGTTATTTATGAGTGTCTTCTTGTGAGTGTCTTATTTGTGAGTGTCTTATCTCTTTAACCATTTATGCAGTAAAAGGGAAATTATATGCAGTAAAAGGGAAAAGTCTTTTGTCACTTGAGACGATAAACTTACTTATTTTGATATGAATTCATAATTGTTGATAATATGACCAATAAACATGACTTAACGATTTAAATTATTTTTTAAATATAAAAACTACTAGCATTACTAAGCTCTACAACTTTTCTCTAGAACTCAATCATATATCTCTCATCGTTAAAGTAGTGTTCGTAAGAAACGTTTTCATTCGACTTTTTTTCTCCGAATTACTTTGTAAATCCAACCACCACGAAAAAGTCTTTTCATTTTTCGGATTAATATATAGCCATATGACACTCACAAATAACGTGGCTTTCTATTCGTAAAAGAATTGTCAAAATCGGTTCAGTAGATCCAGGGATTACTTCCTAGAACGTCTCAAACTTTACCTCTTTATAATATTAGTATAGAAGTATAGATTACGACACGGTCACGGTTTCATACCTATGTCGTATTATCTCTTTAACTATTTATTCAGTAAAAGGTAAAAGTCTTTTGTTTTAAACACTTGAGACAATACATTTACTTATTTTGATAAGAATTCATAATTGTTGATAATATGACCAATACACATGACCTAATTATTTTTTTTTATAAAATAAAATATATTAAATAATCACCACAATATCGCGCACTCGGTTGGTTATCGTCATAACTATTCAAATATTTGTCCAAATTTGTCCAAATGATGTACTGTAAAGACAAAATTTATCTACTTTAAATACCAGATGTGATAAAAGTATTTATTTTGATATAATAATCAATTTATTACTACCAAATTTTTTATTATATTTATGGTTCACTATTTTGGCGATAATGGCTTACACATAAAATATAGATATATGCTGTCGCTGGCTTTTTTGTAGGACTATTTAAGATAAACATTTCCATTTCCATTGCTATATTGAGTCACACCTGCGCTATGGTATTCTTTTATGGGGTAATGCAGCACACATCAACAGTGTATTCACTCTCCAGAAAAGAGCCATACGTGCGATAGTAGGTATTGGTCCACGGCAGTCATGTCGTGAACACTTCCAAAAACTAGGGATATTGACCGTATATGCGATTTTTGCTCAAGAAGCTCTTTGCGAATTCTATTGCAATAAGAGCTCGGCCATATCCCACGAGGAAGTACATCGGCATGACACCAGGAATAAAACCCTGTATCTCCAACCGTTCGTAGCACGTACTGCCAAGTTCCAGGCGACTAGTCGATACTTAGGCCTCAAACTTTTCAATAAATTGCCCGAAAGATTAAAAGAAATTAAAAACATCGATATTTTCAAGAGATCCATCCGAGTCTATCTGCTTAAAATCAACATGTATGCCCATAACGACTTCTTAAAATATTTTGAAAATACATAGCATCGTATCTACCCATTTAATCTAATACATATTATTTACCGTTAATTGTTTTGTTGTAAACTGTTATCATATAGTCTATGTTTTCGTAAATTGGTAAGTTTAAAACTATATATTGTATATCATCTCTTGTCTAAATTGAGTAACTAATTTAAGATTAATTACTGTCATTCCTACACAATTGTATGGTTGTATTGGAAATAAATACCTTTTACTTACTTTACTTTACATTGTATATTATATACGTGTAACTCCAACGGTTTTTGCGGCGCACGCCAGAATAGCTCGCAGATGGCAGATTTTTTTCTACTTCATCTTCTTCTTCATCATCAGCGCGCATTCGCCCACCGTTAGACATACGCCTCTCCAATCACTCTCCATCCGGATCGGTTAGTTTGCTTTGGCAGCCTGATCGTACCCAGAGATTCTTAGCACCCCCTGCCTCGCCGTTACGGTAACCGCTGCCGTGGCGCGGGCTAGTGGGGCTGCTGGGGACTGGGGGCCGTGGTAAGGTTGTACTGTTCATCATCATGATTGGAGGTATTTAGCCCGATACCCGCCACGTCGGCCACACGTCTTGGCGAGCTCCACACTTTCAGGAAAATATTTCTATTTCCTAGGCTTGTGGCAACATGGTCGGGTTACTTAACCACCGAATTGCACTATGTTTTCTAAATTTATTATTTATTGTTGAGAAAATTTTTAAAATATATGTTGACGCTTAGAATCTAAATTTCGAATATCAATTTCTTAGATTTTTTCCTACACACTTGACAGTTTTCGTTATATTTTAGATAATTCACACTATATCTTTATAAATTATATCCTAGGTGTTATTCTGATGTGTAAGCTACATTATTGTAAAGTTTCATCAAAATCCATCTAGTAGTTTTTGCGTGAAAGAGTAATAAACATCCATACATTCTTACAAACTCTCGCGTTTATAATATTAGTAGGATAGTAGGAGAAAATTTTGAAAAATTATGATAACGCTTAGAATTTAAATTTCGAATATCAATTTCTTAGATTTTTTCCTACTTACTTGACAGTTATCGTTATATTTTAGATAATTCAAACTATATCTTTATAAATTATAGCCTATGTGTTATTCTGATGTGTAAGCTACATTATTTTAAAGTTTCATCAAAATCCATTCAGTAGTTTTTGCGTGAAAGAGTAATAAACATCCATACATTCTTACAAACTCTCGCGTTTATAATATTAGTAGGATAATAGGAGAAAATTTTCAAAATATATGTTGACGCTTAGAATTTAAATTTCGAATATCAATTTCTTAGATGTTTTCCTACTTACTTGACAGTTATCGTTATATTTTAGATAATTCACACTATATCTTTATAAATTATAGCCTATGTGTTATTCTGATGTGTAAGCTACATTATTGTAAAGTTTCATCAAAATCCATTCAGTAGTTTTTGCGTGAAAGAGTAACAAACATCCATACATTCTTTCAAACTTTCGCGTTTATAATATTAGTAGGATAGTAGGAGAAAGTTTTCAAAATATATGTTGACGCTTAGAATTTAAATTTCGAATATCAATTTCTTAGATTTTTTCCTATTTACTTGACAGTTATCGTTATATTTTAGATAATTCACACTATATCTTTATAAATTATAGCCTATGTGTTATTCTGATGTGTAAGCTACATTATTGTAAAGTTTCATCAAAATCCATTCAGTAGTTTTTGCGTGAAAGAGTAACAAACATCCATACATTCTTACAAACTTCCGCGTTTATAATATTAGTAGGATATATTTTCTGGAAAGCTATTTTAGATTAGGTACACAATAAAGTTTTTTTTGTATTTAGTACCTAATAAACAAATATTTTTGTTTAATTTGGTTTAGTGTATAAAATTACATATGGAGGAAAAATATTTTATTTTCAAATATCGATTAAATCAAAATTTTTAAATGTTTACCATAAGATAACAAAGAGGGTTTAGTTATGTATATATGAGTGTTTGAATATATGAGTATATATTAGTAAAAATATTAGTCAAATTAACAGGCGATTAGATAATCTATATTTCCTGTTAAAAATAAACAGTTTCGAAGGGATCGTAGTTCATGCTGATGCTTTAGAAGCTTTTATACGTAATATTTTATTCATATTTGAATCGGACCTAAATTTGTTGACTGCCAAGATTAAACGATTTCAAAAATAATTACTAGAAGTAGCTAGCGGAAAATTTTATTTCAAATTTACAGCCTTACTATTATTATCGTCAAAGTATTGTGATTATTTCCTTATTAATTATATTTAGCAATATTATATAAATTTATTATTTACTGTTTTTTCTTGGCTGTATAATAGCTAATATTTTTAGAATTGGATATTATAGTATCTAATATGTCTCTAATTGACTTCGGGAAACTTTGTGTTTAAAAAAAACTAACCTGTTTGTAGTGACACTATTTAAGTTAATACGTTCAATCAGTTGAAGATTTAATAAATGACCTATAAATAGCAGATGAATTATCAAGTTAAGGTGAGAATACATCTTAGATATTTTAAACTTGTATAAAATTTCCATACAACACATGTAACATCAACTGTTGCGTTGGCTAATTATTACCGTCTGTCATGCTTTACACAATGTCGGCGCGTTATCCTCTGTTCTCTTTCTTTAATGAATTAAGTTTTAATATGGAAATGGCAGTTCACGAAAATACTTTTCATTTATTGTACGAGAGAGGCGTCGGAGCTACAAAATAATTTTCATGATGATTTATTACTTTTCATTATGAGAGAGAAATCTGAAAGCCTGCATTATAGTATTGTTGTGAATCTAGGCGCAGATCCTGAGGCTGGTAGAGGGGGGACAATAAGGGACCCCCCCCTCCCTGCCCCTCAGGAATGGCACTAATTGCGCGTAGGTCATTCTAAATAAAAAATAAATCCGGTTACATACATTGCAGATGGTACGTTGACAACTAATTAATACAACTAAAATAACTAAATTTTTACTAGTGCGTAAGGGACTAGTATTTAAGATATGTGTGTGAGTGTTGAGCATATGAGTGTGTTAAGCATGTGTGTGCGGATAGTGATAATGTGAGTAGTTAGATATCTAGAATTTCCGATATATTGTGTTAACATTTTTGGGTAAATATTGTTTTCTATTTACAGATTTATGTATAATAATAATAATCCCCGTTACATATGAATAGTAACAGTAATAATAATTATAAAAGCAACCAAAAGAAAAGTAAGTCTGGCCAGATTCCAGGAGATGCCCTGAAACACAAAAAGTCTATGAGAGGCCTCTGGATTAGATATTTTTCCTGTCATGGATAAAGAGTATATGATGATTAAGGCTTGGCACTTTTTGAATGCTGAAGGGATAGTTTTAAGGGGTAATCTATAAAATCAGCAGTAATAGACCATAATTTGCTTAATTTGACGGTTTTTTTTTATGGAAAACTGAAAAATCCTAAAATATATAAGTGGGAATATATCCTAAAATATATAAGTGGCTAATATTCCATAATATTAGAGTAGGCTAAAACTCAAAGGAATTATGACTACATAAATATTCATAATAATTAGTATACGATAAGATGATAATGACGAATTATATTCCGAGTGAGACCCTTAAGTGCCACTGATATATAAACATCAGGGTGGCTAAACCATTGGGATCTTAAAGCGGCTATACAAGGATGTCAAATAATTCGCAATAATTGGATTAAATAATTATGACTTGACGATCTGAGATAATTATTTGGTTTGCTAATGAAATGGGCGGAGCTTAAACAATTATTGTAACGCCTTTGAATTTCAGACGTAGCGTAGTAATAGATATGTATTAAAATAGAGTCACAATATTGAAACCATTGAAATAAGCAATATCTATCTATGTATAACTACCATAACTAAAATTTAATCAGAAGGTAATAGTTCCGGTCTTAGTTCCTTTATGGGTTTTCGAAATAAAAAAAACGTATTTCTGATTCAATTAAAAACGACCGTTTGTGACCCTAGTCGAATGTATGGTAAAACATAGGACTATTTAGGAATGTTTATAGTCGTTTTGTCAGGTAAGGCTATACAATTTAATAATATCAAAAATAATTGTGTGTAAAAAATCCTTAAAAGAACGTTGGGAAATTATGGATCCTAATTTTGAATGGTTATGGCTTCGATTGATTGGATGAAATTTTAGAAAGATGGAAGACAACATTATACAAGTCTATATTACGCATAAGTATACATTATGATAGGAATTAGGAGATTATTCGAGTGTATTTGGTGAGAGCCCTTACTCTCTTCTAGTATTTGATAATGCAGGGATTCTTAAACTTATTCGTATCAGCCCCCCCTCTGCTGCCAAAAGAAACTCCCTCCCGTCATGTTATTAATTAATAAAATAAGTCTAAAAAAGTAATAGACATACGGGTTATGTATTGCTTATATTATGTAATTATATAAAAGTGGGTACAAAAAATAAATCAGTGAGAAGAAGAGCTTGCATATTTTAAATCAGTTTGACAATATAGTCTAGTCAAAATATCGAAAAAGAGTTCTCCTTTTTACTTTTAGAAGCAAATCATCTAACTTTTGGGCAACAGGTCTTTTCTTCCTACTTCGACCCTGCTGAATCTGAAAATGCTAGTTGCTAAAGCGAATTAACGACCGGAAGTAAGATATCCAAGATGGCCGCCAATATGGCGCTGAAAACAGAAATCGGCGCTGTAAAGCCTACCTTTGAGTTAAGAACGCGTCCAAAATATGTAGATGTATGTTTTTGAGAACGAGAAATTTTAAAATACACTAAAAAACATTGGTCCGAATGTTTGACAACATTGGTTTGAATGAAAAACGCGGAAAGCCCGAATCCCATCCACCTACAATAGATGCACTTCGGCTTTACATCAAAAGGTGCCACTATCAAGTAAGTTGGCCTGGAATACATTAAAATAAAAACACAAAAGACTGTCAAAATGTTCTTTAATCTTTTTCTTAATTGACAGGCGTGTGTCTGGGAAAATGCCCACCTTCCTAAGCCATCTCTTCCGTTGCTTGAAGACTGCGACTAGACCATTGACGGAGAGCCAGCTGTTCCACGTTTCATGGCGCTAAATTCTATTCCTAAAATGCGCCCAGAAGTTGTTGTTTTCCACTGTAAAAAGTTTTGTAACTCACAGAACTGCAGTTGCAGAAAGAAAACGTCCCTTGAATAAAACTGTGTACTCCCTGCAAACGTACGTTACTTAATTCTCATAGATTACACACAGTAATCTTTTTTAGTTTCTATAAGTTGTTGTTGCTAAAAAGTCGCTTGTTTGTTCCATTTTCGAAAAGATTTGAATCAAAGTTTAGCTCAACTATTCTTTAAAGTTATTTTTAAAAATCCTCATATTTAAAAACATATATCGAGACGCATCATGCTCGTTTGTACGACAAATAGTGCAATATGGTGCTGGCGCCATCTTGGCCGCCATTTTAAAATACCGGACCAATATTTTTTTGCCACTTTATTTTTGATTTCCCCATGCTCAGAAACATACATCTAGATATTTTGGACGCGTTCCTATGTCAAAGGGGGGGGGCTTTACAGCACCGAATTCGGGTTTCGACGACATATTGACCGCCATCTTGGATATGTCACTTCCGGTCGGTAGGTATTCCGGGAGAAAATACCGGTTGCCCAAAGGTTATATGATTTGCTTCTAAAAGTTCGAACTTCAGAAAATTTGACTGGACTAATACTTGGTTGAGTTGAAGAAAGTACAGCATAAATCTGCGGAAAGATCTAGTTTGTTTCTATAGTTCGTTTTAATTGCTACAACTGATGAAAATGCCTTTTCGCAAAAATAATTGCTTGAAAAGGTAAATACAAACGCAGCGCTTGCTCTGCTTTGGAGGGATACACTTTGAAACACCAGATTCAAAACAATGTTTCATCCAACATTTTTAAATCGTACTTGGCAGCAGAATCATTTTTAATTTCCAAAGCTTGCTCTTGAAATCGTCCGCGAAGGACCCTATTCTGTTAATAAGCATCTTTAAGAGCAACGTAGAAATATTATGTATATAAAACGTGGTTGTATGGCACCTGTGGTACATTAAAGGGGTAGGTCGTGTACGTTGTACTGTATTACTGAGGAGCCTGCGCCCCCTTAGAATGTCTTTACGCCCTCTTCGGAGGGCTCGCCCCCCACTTTAAAAAAAACGGTTGTCTGTAAAGTCGGTTTACTGACGATAGTTGAACGTGACAACGTCATAAGAAAATACTGATGGAATGGTTGCATTTGAAGCAGTTTCATTTAAGATTCTGATATTGTTTATTACAAACACCCAAAAATATATGCTTTTATACTCACCGATTTGACTACAACATGTAAATGTATTATTGTATAGCAGTATAATTGTATAATTGTTTATTGTTTAAAGTTTATTGTTTTTTTTAATTTGAAAGTTTGAAATCTCAAACTGTTAAATAACGGTTTGAGAAGCGTTAGAGCACGCTGCGCCATCTAGCGGTAGGTAATACGTCGTAAATAAACAATATCAGCGACATTTTACCAACCGCTAGATAGCGCATCGTAATGATAGCTTTTCATACTTTTTTTTTTTTTAATAAAAATTGCTTACTTTGTTGCATTTTGTTGTACCCACAAGAAAATTGTCCGTTCAGTAATAACATTCCGTATATCAAGAATACATATAAAATTATGTCAAGAATTTAAATCAATCTAGTGATGTTCATTCGTACTATTTTAGACTGAGGTTAGTAAATAATTCTTGTCGCAACCGGTAGATGGCAGCATTTATATTGAATAATAAATATAATAAATGGAACGCCTCAGTCATGTTTTTTGCATGAGTCATGTTTTTTCGTGCGTGCAGCCGGCTCCATCGAATTATAAGACGTTGTCACGTCAAAATCATAGTTATAAAGAATCTAGGCTGTGGATCAGAAACCATATGAATGAATTGCTATAACATTGATATTCATAAATATGGATGCATTTTTTATGCAAAGCTTTGCCGCCACTTTGAGGTCCATGAGGTGTGACAGTATTTATAAATGCGTTTTTCCTAAAACGGTGACAGCGGGTGAATCGCCTGGCAGGTTGCTTCTGATCTACAAACAAATTAATTAGGGATGTACGTATAGTCATAACTAACCGGGGTCCGCTACTAAAAGCTCAAAAAGTGCTAACGCAAGTTGTCAATAGAAACATTACCGTTTTTCTCTGACCAGTTATTCATAGACTTTAATGTCCTAGAGATTCAACAACACTGAATTAAAATATTATATTAGAATACACTAACAATCCAGCGACTTAAAATACTATGTAAATATCGTCAATAATCTGTCTCGCATAGCAGCCTTCTGAAACCTCGCGAGTCAGCGCTACGCAACCTTGCCTGCACTTCTGTTCGGCTCGATCGCTAAGCGGTGGCGATGGAGGAACGAGCAAAAATATATGAAAAAATGTTTGTCCCCAAATAAACGAGTTTTGTCCATTGCGATAATTTCCGATTGCCATAAATTATCAAAGTGCGATAATTTATAATAAAAAGATATTATCTAAAAGTACGTTATTCAAAAAAATACGGTTTCTTAGAATAAGTAGGATATTTTATAAATATACGATATTTTTAATATGCATGATAATTTTGAATTTGTGATATTTCCATAAAGTGTAATATTTATTGAAGTTTAATATTTTCTGATATTACTTTTTATCATAAACTATTTTTATTATTACTATTTTACTGTCTGAAATTGCAATAATTTTTGAAGATTCGATGGTTATTTTTCAAATCTGAAAATACTATACTATCTGAAAGTGCTAAACTTTCTGAAAGGCCATATTTAATGTAAGAATAATATTTTTTTAATACCTTTTTTTTCTGGAAGTAGGATATTTTTGAAAAGTACGAAATTACATGTGTGATGTATAAACAAATACTTTTTCTTCAAGTATCTACAATATTATATGGAAATATAATAATTATTTAATTTCAGCTATTTTATGAAAGTACAATGATTTTGGAAGTACTATATTTTTCATGAAAATACGGTAATTTAGAAAGTACTATATTTTTTTAAACTAAGATATTTTTAAAGGATATTTACAGCACATTCACACCTCTGCCTTATCCTACTCATTCTGCATCTCCGCCCAGATTCGCCAGCCTTACCTTACTCATTCCGCACCCGACTAGCCTTCATCGTACGACTAAAAATGTGATTTCTAAGAGGTCCGTTTGTATGGCACCTTACATTTCTATGTTAGGTACGAAGACCTAAATATAATCATTTATTTTTATTCAAGAATAAAACTATTAGCAAAAGTATTTTTGAAATCGGGCAATGCTTTCTCGAGTTACCGTGCATAGACACATACACCGAAGAGGTCTGTCTGTGAGGTACCTCTCATTTTTATGGTACGTACGAACCCAAACTCTAATTAGTTGTTCCCATTGACGAACAACATCTGTTGGCGAATAAAATTTTAAAATCGGACCAACACGTGTGCACAAATACATGAACACACAACCAAATTATGCCTCCCATCTGAGGTTAAACGTAATATTAGAAATAAGTGGATGTACATATACTAATGCAAATGAATACCATTTCTTTATTTATTTTATTTTCGGGAAACGTACAGCGCTTCATTATTATTAATTACAGTAATTATTATTAATTATACTAATACAGTGTTTCTCTGGCCGATTAATTGTTTTCTACATTATTTTCTTATATGGTAAATCAAAAGTTTCATTGCACTAAATTAAATTAAATTAAATTGCAATCGAACTATTGCAAGGATAGGATAGGAGATATATACAGAAATAGGTATTGATATATGGGATATATCAATACCTATTACTGTATACCTAATAATATTAGCTAGATGCGACGAAGTACTCTCTAAATACAGGGTCTTCCCAGCTAGGTGGTAAATATTACAACTTGTATTTCTTTCGTGTTAAAAAAATAATGTATGTTAAAAAAATAGTCTAAATGTGTGTTAAAAAATATAATGCAACAGAATAAACCGCATACAGTAGTAAAAAATATATTTTTTTCCATTTTGCTCTTTGTTCAAATTAAACAAATATAATTGGAATGTATTATTATATAGTAGGTACTTATTCGTGTTGTCGATTTGAATTTTTATTCGACTGCCTTAATTTATTTTTTCTGCGGCAAGACTTGTTTATTTAGATAGAAACAAGAATGACTATCAAAATATTATTTCTCTATTTTTCGTAATTGCTATAATTCTGTGAGACACTCGGACAAACAATTTCAATTTCCTTCGCATGCCACACTCCAAAGGCAAACAATTGTAGTCGAAAAGAAATACACGGCAATGTAGTAATTAATTCAATCAATCTACAGACACTCTAAAACTCGCCCATCTGTCGCACTTTTCCTTCTCGCACTAGCTAACTTAGTTAGGTAGGCGAGGCGTTTTGCGGAATAATAGCACCTAATACAAATCTAGGCAGGGGTCAGAGCAATCTTAGTGCTCCCCTAAAATAGTGGGTACCTATTAGATTTTTGGGGAAATAATTGAATGTGTCCATGACAGGGGGAGTTTGCTTGGGGAGGATACGCTATTACGTTGAACAGCGGGGCCGATACGGTGTTATGGCATCTGTCTATTAGTATAATAACATCACTGGGGTTTAGTATTGGCCAAGTAAATATAGGAAGATGACCTATATCGAAACAGAAGGCGGTGTCCTGAGAAAGGACATCCGAGTAACAAATTGCTTTAGTAGCTTGAACTCTAACACTAATGAAATCTTACAGCTCTCTTTTCACCAACTTTTAATTTTTGTATTGATTTTAAACTTACCAGACAATACAGTAATATGGTAAAATTGAACTTTTATGATGATAGAGGTGGTAGGTGGTTATATGGACTCCTCAATCGCTATCAATAATTGCCCATAAAGTTCAAGCTCATTTGAGCTCCCAAGGAGTGCAATGGTTACATTATTATGACGAGGAGGTAAAATCGTGTTTTTACAAGCTTTTATTTACCTTGCAATGTTTCTTAGTTTGCTAGTATGTTTAGGTCAAATCTTGCAAGCTGAATTACAATCACTTTCATATCCTATGAAGTTGACATTTTATATGTTAGTTTAGTTCCGATTACAATGAATTTTTATGGTGAGCATGACCTGATTCGACACCCAGGATCGGCTCCCGTAGAGGATACTCTACCACGGTCAACAGCACAGACACACAATATTGTATACGCATTCAACTATGACAGTCCGTTCTAAATTTCAGCAGCTGCTGCATCCAGGGTTGGCTCCCGACTAGGGGATTCCTCAACAGCCAACAGTACAGAAACGAAATGTTGTACACGCATTCAATTATGATTATGATGAGCCCGTTCTAAGTTTCACCACGACGGGGATGCTGCACCCAGAGTTGGCTTCCAACGAGAGGACTCCTCAACTGTCAACATCACAATCACGAAATTCTGTCTAGCATTCAATTATGATAGCCCATTCTAAGAACCACTATGACATTGCTGCTGCACCCACGGTTGGCTCAGGAGAGAGCATTTTAATAATAGCTTGTTTTTAAAAATGTGTTTTTATTATTAACTTATTTAGTTTTAAAACTAGTTAATCACTTTATAGCTTTTAATGACTGCTTCTATTTTTTTGTACTAAAATAGTTCTATATAACTGTAATGAAATTCTTGTTGTATAAACATCTGAACTATTTATTTACTCTAACGTCACAAGCAAACATTGCCATCTTTAATATAAGTCCGGAAAGCGCATCTCTTTCCAGCCAAACTGTATTTGGAGACTTGTGTGGAGCACGTTACAGCACTTGAGTATAAGTATACATATTTGAATTGCAACCGTCCGGATGCTTCTAAGGAAACCGCCATTTTCCTTTTACACGTATTGCCTTGTCGTTTCATGTTTGACCAGTTTTAGTCTGGTATGCAGTGAATGCGGGCCGTTAAGAGGGCTTATAGCGGAAATGAAGGAAAACCGGAATATTTACCACATTTCAAAATGTATCTACGTAATGTGGTGGAGGTACATACTAAATTAGTAAATATTTTTGAAATACAATTAATCATTTTTTAGATATATAATATTATTACTTCACCCAAATACAAATGTTTACTTTTTTAAGCAGTCATTGGGCTCGATTGCGTTTATACTACAACTAAAATCGGAAATTAGTTTGTGTGAACGAGACAAGGCAATACGCTAGAGCGGAATGTAAAATGAACGGTTGTCACTTTTTAACATTAAAACTACCCACCACAGATAAAGCAGCTGAATCAAACACCGCACAACATTTGTTCACATTATTCGAACGTGTATAAGTTCGACAATTAGTTTTTATCGACGATGATTCGTTTCATATTCCGCTCTAACATATTGCTCTACCTCGTTCGCTTGAACTAATTTCAGTTTTAGTTCACAACGAAACGCAATCGGGCCGATTGTCTCCAGTCCGGTTAAGTCGGAATAATATAATTAACATATCCAGGCAGATTTCTTCGTTCTTCACTCAGTATTTGCTATGCATACAGCCGTCTTTGAAATCATCTCTCTTCTCTTATTAGAAGTGCAGCTTCACTTCCACTTTTTATATATCGTTAAAATATCACCATCTATCCCAATAAAACTACCCCCATATCCTATTATTTATCCCTAGGCATAAACCATTTTTTGTTTTCATTTATATACCTACTTAATTCATGTACTTTTTACCACCACAAATGTATCATTATTAAATTATCGGTTAGCTGCAAGAAATTGAATTCTCAAAAGTCCGCCACTGTTAACAATTATGCTTGTAATAAAGGGGTTTTCGATTGTATTGCATTACAATATTATCATAGAGAACATATTCATATATAAGCTACTAATAAATACTAATCTCAACCACTTAATAAAAATGAATTAAAAGTCTAATTAATAACAATCTACCTATTATTCTATTCTAGAAAATATAAATACCTAAACCTCAGGAATATGATATTATGTATAGTTTTTTCATTTTCATGGCCCATTTCCTATTCAAATTTATTTATTCTACATCACTATTAAAAATAATATTTTTAATGCACGGGGCCAGCGTTTGAAATGACCCAATTTATTTTTAGTACTGAAATAAATATAAAGTAAGTACTTTAGAAATCAAGTTTTCAGATACAAAAAATAAAATAACAATATTTTATTCGAGAGGGCATGGACCAATGAAACACAATGTCTAAACGAAATGTTGAACAATAAATGATAATCCCTGAGAAGACCCACAAAAGCATTTTTTTCTGGGATTAGAGATTAGTGGAAGCAAGATTATTCTCCGAAGTTGTTTCCAGAATTTTTGTCGCCATATTATTCTTATTTATAGTATATTTTTCAAACCTTAGTTTTTTTTTCAATATACGGCAGAAATATATTCTCGTTACAATTGGTAAACCTTTACTCTCGTACTAATCCGTAAAATATTTTAACGATATTTCGCTTTATGCATAGGATTTCTTTGGTAATAACTCTAAACTGACCGCCCTACCGGTGGCCTGATTGATTGCAGACATTGAATCATTTTCCATAATAAAATTAGAATAGTCTGACTTACACAAAACTATCGATGAAAAACCTTTATTTCCCTTATAAATCTTATCTTCTTTTAAACATTTTTTTAAAATGGTATGATATCGCTATAGCTATAATGCCGTCATTTGTACATATGTCATTTTTTGTATTCACTAAGTAATGTTTTTCTAGCACAATAAAGTTATTCTATTTTCCGCAATGTTTCTCACCATTTTCTACAAGAAATAATCTTTCAATAAATCAATCAAGAAATCTAGAAATCTAGAATCAAGAAATTTCAATCAATCAAGAAATGATTTTACACCTGTGGACGTCTTTAATGGTTGTTGCCTTAATCCGTTTATATTTTTCGCGTTTCTTTCATAGTTTATTTTTTACTTAAATTTTAATAGTAGTTTATCAAAAAAAACGTTTATGATGAACTTGTTAATAGGGATTCTATTTTGTTTGAAGATAAGAATCACGAGCGAAGCGAGTCACCTTAACTTTATTTCCTACAGATGAACATGTCACTTTTAACAAAAATATCATAAAGAGATATTTTAATAGTTGAAGTAATTATCTACAATGTATGTATAAGGTTTTATTTGGTTTGAAGTAGTGAAATTATTTCTGGGTAATATTCCAAAATCAATTGCTTATAGTCGTTTGCTCGAGGATAAAATAACAAATAACAGGATTTTGTTTTCTTAGAAATAGTCAAAAAATAGTTTTTTTTGGTTTTATTCATTTTATTTGAAAGGGTTTTTTTTGTTATTTTACGACAATATCGCTTTTGTTTGTAACGTGGCTCTGTTTAGGAGAAATCATCGATGACTTAAGAGAAAAACACTTCCCTTTACCTTTGAAATTACTGGGGCAATATATTTTTAATAATGTTTAAATGATAAACTTATCACGTTGGAGAAAATTTAAACAAAAAATAAAATAAAGTATTAAAAAAAACAAAATTTTAAGGGCTCGGAAACGTTGGCGAGCGAGTCAAACTTGGGCTCCATTTTAAAATTAATTAGCGTATTATAGTTTCGTTGGTGAAGGAGTTGTAGTACCTCATCTTCCCCAATCGACGTCAATGAACAATAGAGCACGCCGCATTGTAGCGAAGCAGCAAGTTAGCTTCCAAGATCCGCTTTCGCTTGTGGAACATATTTAGCAGGCGTCATATATTCCTCCCTGCTGCGAGAGAAAGCCGGATTAGATAACCCCTTTAACACGCTTGTTTTATGTGGCCCGTTCCGGGGACGGGAGTTAACGGTCGGAGGAATGGGTGGGGTTATAAAGAAGAGGGAAGGGAGGAGAAGAGGGAAGAGAAGAGATGATGCCATGCTGATGCCCGTTTCCAATTACAGACGAGCTTTCCAATGAACTTTTGATAAGAATAATAATATAATTACGTATATGTCGATATATATTTAAAAAAAATTATATTTCATCTTATGAATAAATATATCTGAATTTAAATTAGAGTTTTATCTACTAAGTTAAACGGAGCCTTTTATACTTTTGGCAATCTTACCCAAGGCACGCATAATAGAGATCCATCATGAGTATTGTGGAAGTGAATGTCCGCTTTTGAAGATATGTCCATTAATCACTCCTATTATATAAATTAGGCTTTGGAATATACATACATATTAAATACGTTGTCATTAGGTATATTGGCCTCTGTGAAGTACTCTTTACATGGAATCCTTCACAGCGAAATTACCAACCATAACATTCAACGCAATGCTCGTTGAACTGCACCCCCTTGGCGAGTAGCGGGGCAACATAGCGAGGTGGTCGCGCTGCGAGGATAACCTATTTTTTTTTTTTTAACTTTTATTCTCAGTCGTTTCAGCTGTGCGTTAATGAAGAAATAAGTATAATTAATTATCGCTTATATTATAATTCTTTATTAATTGATTTATATCAATAAATGATGTATGCAATAGTTCTAACTAAAGAATAAAAAGTTACGGTATAAAAAGTGCACAATTGTCGGAGATGGCGTCTCATGCTTAACACAGATTCTTGTGAACATTTCTTTATGATGCGCGTACTGTAACATAAAATACATACTACATACATGCGGATGTATACATACATGCATACATCCGTACATACATAAAATACATACTTATAATTTACGCTAGTTGGGACGTCGTGCGCGACGAGAGAAGAGAATTTATGACGTCAAATTTCTATGGCCAGTGCGCGCTCTCTGATCGAGCGGTGGTAATTTAAAAAAATATGGAACATAAATACTTATCGTTTCAACCTGAAATATACGCCATAATACATCTAAGTTTTTAAAAGATAACAAAATATTATTTAGTAGTAATTTCTATTATTTTCTCAATTTGCTATTTGTCATTACAATATTCATGTTAACTGCTCTAATTTATGCGGTGGGGCAAGTAGTGCCTGATTAGTTACATGAAAACCTCATAGCTTCTGCATATCTGGCATTTTACTTTCCCGGCCCACCAACTGACCAAGAGGGAAAGTCTTGTGAGCGAGCAAAAAAAAATGTTTATCGAAGGAAAGACGGAAATATTTATTTCGGGCCCCCTGAGACGATTAAGAACATTTCCAGATAGAAGTCTCTCTGTGTGTCTGTTTGTCTGTGTATGCATTCCTCTACGATAGCGCCCAAACTCTTCATCCGATTGAGCTGTAATGTGGTAAGTAGGCATCATTTGGTCATGGCAAGTGTTATTGTGGATAAAATTGGTCCACTAGGGGGCGCACTGGTCATATTATATCAATCTTAAAATATTGGACTTGTGACGGGCCACCCCTCACTAGACTCCAAGTTATTCGGTGTGAGGTGGTGGTGTCAACTTGCGGGTTATCTCCGTATTAAAAGTCGATTTAAAGTGTATCAGAAGGTATTTATTGAGAGTTTGATATTGCCAGTTTGTAACGCGTCCCGAATAGGATATATTGACGCGAATGTAGTGGCTATCTGCCTGAAGTTACGAGGATGTATGGATAAGGATTATACATGTGCACCGAGTATCTCGTACTGGGCATGGCTCGAGTCTGTGGGAGTACAGACTGATGCGTCTCGCCATGATATAAGGAAAGCATGGAAAAAGGTACCCAAGAAGCCGGACCCGTTGACCTAACTCTTGAGAGAAAGTGCCGGGTATGCCATCGCTGTCCTGGGTGACGAGGAATTATACTTTGGTCGTATTTTCGCCGCTTTATATAGGCCGAAAAATGATGCAATCCAAAATATTCCGAGTAAAAGTGTTGTTCTATGTATCTGATTTGACACAGTAGCTAAAATCGTGTTGATTCATCGCTTAACGAGGTAGAACAATGGCTGAATTTGTGTCAGTGCATTTCAATGGAATTCAATGCATTTGTTGACTGCATGTAACGATACTTAAGGATCGTTACAGACTTAAAGACTTGAAATTTATTGGACTTAAAGACTTAAAGACTTGAAATACACACATTCCTTGTTATTAAATGCCGAAATCACGTTATTAAATTATGGTTGGAATATATTATATATAAGCTACACCATAAATTTATTTTAAATTCCACCATATATTTTAATAAAATATTAAAATCGAGTCGTCCGAGGCTAGCCGAGAAACAAACCGCTCCATCCGAAGCCATTATGTAACGGAACCTAAACGGTCATCCGCTGGTCGAGAGAGGGCGCTCATCGATTTTATTAATGAATGGACGAATTAGTCCTTGACTACTTTTCCGTATAGTCTTGAGGTGAAAAAACCGATTTTTTACTATTATTCCTCGACCCAAGTGCACTCTTATAATTTTAACCAGAATAAAACAGTTAAAACCGTAAGTCATCCTTAATTTTCTAGACTAATTTTGTAAGTTGAACTTGTGTATACCCAGTCACGACCCCTTAAATCTCAACCCAAATAATTCTTTATTTTGTTAAGCCACGCGATGTTCAGCGCCTTTGTATGTCACCCGCCCTTCAGATAAAACATCATATTAGTATCACCTAAATAGGTCGGAGCGTATCCTAAGGTAGACACTATTAATGTTGGGTAGGGAAGTATGGTGTAGGCGGAGGTAGATGGCCCTATAATACTCGGGAGCGGCGCACGCCGACTGCACCGGTATACATTACGGAATTTTAAAACACCCGCGGGAAATCGGCGCGCCGCCGAAATAAGACTGAACCTTTATCCTCTCCCATACAGTCGTACATTGGTGGGCCTTTGTGAGGGGCGATGCGCGCGGCGGGTGGCGGGCGGCATGGGAGCGGCGGCGCGGCGTCACCATTTCACCATTACAATGTGTTTTTTCCTCTCTAATGACGCCTTTCTGCGGAAATAATCGCGCTTGCGAGAGCTGCGCGACCTTCTTCTCTCGCCTCACACACGACACGGACGCCTATCCTTCCAGGGGCGGATGCTTGCTCCACTTATGCATTTTCATCATATTTATAATCGACGTAATAGAAAGTCCTAATATTACATATTTAGGATGTCCATTTTGAAATGTTAGTTGAATTTATATTTCTGTGTGTTTTTACTTGGTTTGAAATATTTTTACAATAACTGCAAAATAGAAATGAGGTAGTTATAACTTATAAGCGCAATAAAACTCTATTCAAACATGGGCCAGATCAATTGCTAATAGCTCTCATCATCATTAACAATATTACACTGAAAATTAAACTCATCTAATGAACATTACAGTAATCATATCAGCGATATAAAAAAGGAAACATTAGGCTAACAGCTATTATTCTCCTACAATGGCACAAGAACAATACGCACGTTCTTTGCACTCGACTCGTTTAAACATAGCGCGTCGGGCCTGCCATCTCTCTCCTCATCATAAATCATCTTCCTTGCTCATCGGCGTTCATAAAATGTTTTATGTGAATGCTAATGTAAAATGTTACATGCTGACCTGTTTTTATATCAACCACACTACTGTGAGGACAGTGAGTGGATGGATTAAATTAGGCTCTTTACGCGTAGACTTTCACGCCGGTCGTGTACGCTGCCTCGGTATATTTGGCCAAAACGTTTGCTTCGTAAGATGTTGCGGACACCGGCAAGTACAAGAAACCATCGCATTGGAAAATAGCCGAGGCGTACGAGGAGTTCAGGCGTGCAAGAAAAAGAAGACACAAAATCAAGCATTGACCGACGCATATGAGAAGTCAAAGCGTGCTAGAAGGAGATGACGCGAGGCCGAGCGGACACCCACCAAGCGGCATAGCGAGCGAAGATGCATGCGTGATTGGCCCCCCGCTTTGAGAATCAGCCCTCACCACGAAACGCTGCGAGAAACTGGCGGGCACCGATGCGAGACGCCCATTAAAGAAGATACCTCGTTGGCAGAATAGCAGTAGTTCCTAACGCTTACGGAGACAGACCTGCTGGCCATCATAGACAAAGTGGTAGCCAGGCCATCGGAAACCGCAGAAATACTAAAAAGCCAACTAACAATCATAGACCTTCCTCGTGCTACGAGAGGAAGCGCTAAATAGAATATAGGATTTATTACAAAAAATACAAATATTCTTGACAAGGTGCTCGAGCTCCAAGCACCAAATTGAACTAAGTCGTTACGTGTTGACACTAACTCAATTACTAAACCACTTGACCGTGGATATTCGACTAAAATACATGAAGAAAAAATCCGACTTTATAATTGCATAGTAACTACACTACTTTGCAATGTCTACTAGAAAGTAGACATTGCAAAGTAGGGTAGTTCCTACAAAGACAAGAATGTCTTTGTAGGAACAGACCTGCATTAATGTATTTAATTTCGTATAGGTGATGTCGTTTCTTAAATGTTGTATTTTTTTTAATTTAATTAATTTTAAATGTACAAATTTATCTACGAAATTTGCCAGCACATATGAACTTTTGAACCAGAAAATGGTGTGAAACAAGATTTTTTTCCACCAGCCGTCCAAATGCAACTTCAATAAAAACCCACCAACTTCGGAGGGGAGAAGTAGATAATTGCTGCTATGTTGTGGACAAAACAGGACAATCGCTCTTTTTTCCGAAGCTCGATGCTGTGCAAGCGAAGGCACAAACGCTGTGAAAGCTGTAGTATCACTATAAACTTTCAATCGCCTTATTTGTGCATCAAAATCGAAAAAAAACCATTCCTTAATTATGCGTTACAGAATATGAGCAATTGCAGTTAGGAACCTTTCTATAGTTTTACCACTAATATTCCATCAGACCGGCCAAAACATGCTGTTTTAAATATTTAGTTTTTTTAACGATGCGGACAAGGATAGGCTCCCACGACCCAGCAACGGTTAGTACCGACTGCTTTGGTTAGTAACCACTACTCATCAAGCCTGGTCTGGTCTCGCCGGTCGAAATGCAAAACTTCATTTTAATGGAAAAGAAGCAGAACTATTGTTTCCGAAAAATCGCCCCTTACCTGGGCTGGTTTACGTTCGGTGAAATTATCGGCTTGGGAAGTATGTGTAAGGATTCTCTTTCTCACTGGGATTCGATGTTTCCACACAGCTTTGGCGTGCCTACGCCTCTGTATGCGATTGCATGTCTGAGCGCGGCACAGAGATTGGAGGGGGGTGGGGGCAGGAGTGTTACACAAGGAAAGGGGGAGAGGGAGAGAGCTTCCCTTGTGGGGTATTTCGGAGCCTACGAATATGTAATGTTATGTTCTAGGTTTCGGTATTTTCATTTCATAAACGCTGGTTTATTGTATCAAGATCTCTGTTATTTTAGTTGGCTCTGCTAACTGGTCAGCAATGACCAGAATTGTTTGTATTAATTATAAATTCGCCAGCCAAATTCTGACCTTCCATTACACTACATGCATAACTTCATATCCAACTGACGGACTAACCGATCTTTTTATACATTACACATTTAATATCAACTCCAACCCAGAAAGGATACTATGGAGTTGTTATTTAAAATGAGTGAACCAGTCACCCCAGAAAAGTATAATGATAAGTAATTATTCTTTCAACCCATGAACTTACAGACTTAGGACGAGTAGGTCCGCAGTCTAGCTACGCCAATACGCCCGTAAGAGACGAACACTTTACCGCACTTCATTTATATATCCTTGAGTAGAGCAAAGTAGCCGTCATAGATTCAAGGTGCAAGTGCAGCGTCACACACGACCCAGTTTGAGCTAAAAATTAAAGTTTACAAGGCTTTCGTTTGCTATAGTATTACTCGTTAGTCGTATTACTAATCCCATTACCCGTTAGTACGATAGATTAGGACGATAGATTAGAATTCGTAGCTCTCTAAATACGCTTGTATATATGTAATTATTAATTAGTGGTTATTAGTATTTGTATTGGGTTAAATATTAACTTTATTGTAAAATGCAAAATACTTCGGCTATGGCGCCTCCTAGGCGTAACATTATGGGTCAAAAACAGCGGGAAGCAGCTAAAAAGGGAAGAGGTTGAGGCTGAGAAAAGGAGGCTGAGGGACCCCGACTACAGCCAGCCACCTTGACTGAACGGTCCCGTAAACGTAGGGAGCTCACCAGATTGAGGCAAACCTCGGAGCTACAATCATACTTGCTGTAGATTACAAATGCTGCTAGATTAAGCGGATTGTTGCGGCCCAGAATTGAGTTAGCCGAGTCACCTGTAGCTCCAAAGAAAGTAGACGTGACCCTGGGTTAGACTAACCACCAATCGGCTGCCAATACCCCAACCAACACGCTGTCGAGTTGCCATTCGAGTAACTACTCTCCTCTCTACAGCGCCGCCTGATAAAATGACGCGTCCATCTTACATTGCGTATTGTTAACCTATTGATGCAAGATTTCTTCGAGAAATAGACTTTATATGTATATGTTATTTGGTTTTATTCATCTCTCTACTCACCCATATATCCCTCTGCCATGCATTTCATGGAGTTTACACATTGAATTAAAAAAACAGCGGGAGTGAATTCAAAAAACTAGTCGAAATTATAAGCAAATATTTTGACGTCATAATTTTTCACGACTCCTTCCATAGTACCTCCGCTACTACTTTCCAGCCTCAATTGCCCTAATTACACCTTTTAGTTATTTTATATTAAGTTGCCAGGAAAGCCCAAACGTAAGCGTATCGCTGCTAAACGGCGCTCAAATATTTTACTTCCATTTGGCATATTTAAAGGAACGAATCTAATTTTGCATTTTCTATATTTTCTCTAAAAATTAGCGTTTTTAAAATTATCTGTTTGGAATTACTCTGCCATTTTCTAATCATTTTTATATATAAGGATATTCCAATACCGTATGTTCGTGTCGCGGCCGTATTATTTGGCACGGGGCGGCAGGCGTTTCAAATACCACTCAGCAGTTTATAGCCATATATTCCTTGTAAGTTTCAAACCTTGTTCGTCTGATTGTTCGTCGGTTAATTTTAGGCCAAATGAAATAGTAATGTTAATGGAATATTAGCTCTTAGGATTTAAGCTTGGGAGTTTGTAAGTTTTGGTCAAAATTTACAGTATTTTTACTTGACTAGTATTTGGAAGGACGATAACATTGTTTAAGAAAGAGATTTTGCTTTTCCCGTTGACGAAATAATAGGACTCACTTTTTGAGATTTACTAGAGACATTACTACCAGTCTTGCCGAATTATTTAAAAAAACAACTAACATCTCTAATGTATATAAATGGGTGTTTTATTCTACAGTTTCTTCATATTCTATGTCAGCAAGAGAATGGGTATTATATTAGATTATAAGCGAATATTCTCGTGCCTTTCTATAAAAATAAGAATTGCTCATCCGTGCAAAATCATACACAGCCAAAAATGTGTCGTCTCGTGTGTCGTGTTATACGGGAGGAGCGTGCCCGCCTGAAGGCAAGCGTGAATTAGTTAAAGGCGCACAGCCGACGGCGCACCTCTACGCTTAGGCTGAAGGCACACTGGAATATTTGACACGTTTTTGATACGTGTCGTGAGAATAAAGTTAGAATAAACACTTTTTTTTTTAAAACCACTTAATTATGGAGCAATAAGAGCAAGATAGACGATATTCAAGATATGTTGCTTCAATATGGATTTGCGTTCTTTAAAATGGGAAGCTAGGCTTTATAAATATTGGAAATATAAAATGAATGACAAATTTTAATATTCTTCATGATATTTCTCCTGTCGCGCCGTATCCTATAATTTAAAAATTATAACTCTCTAATATGTCTCTGTATATCAGCAGTAGGACTGCGTTGTGAGTATTACTGATGTGTATTGTTAGAAATATTCTAAGCCATTGATATTTCTGGATATATGTAATATAGTGCATATTTTTTGAATGGCTGACAGATTAGCTTGGAAGACATTGCAATAGTCTGCTAGTTTAGCTTTTATGCGTGGCGCAGGTATCCAAGCAATGTCTGTAGTACATATAGCGACAGCCTCTTAAGTCTACAGGCGTTAGAAGATGCCAGATTGGGTCACCGGCAAGTCTATGAAATCAAAGAACTGCTCAGACAGGCATTCGATATGTGCAACACGGTCAACATGTGGTGGGTAAATGCTCACTCAGACCTAATGAGTATTAAACGCGTAGAAGAGTTAGCCAAGAAAGAAAGAAAATTAATGAGTTCCATATAATATGCAGCCCCGACAAGATTGGGTGTACGCAGTAGGGTGGGCGGAAAAAGTTTTTTTTCCAAATCGTAATACCGCGTAAAGTTGATATATTAGGGAGAATATAATAGGGGAAAAAAGAAATAAATTCAGTTTATATCTTCCCGTCGCGCATTTGCTCTAAACCTTGCAGAAATTTGGAAATTATCCAATTTTTACGATATTCTTT
>OX155980.1:27169442-27270402 GCA_944548615.1 Micropterix aruncella
ATATATATATATATATATATATATATATATATATATATATATATATATATATATATATATATATATATATATATATATATATATATATATATATATATATATATATATATATATATATATATATATATATATATATATATATATATATATATATATATATATATATATATATATATATATATATATATATATATATATTATATATATATATATATATATATATATATATATATATATATATATATATATTTATATATATATATATATATATATATATATATATATATATATATATATATATATATATATATATATATATATATATATATATATATATATATATATACATATATATATTTATTTATTTTATTTATTTATTGCTCCACAAAAAAAATTAAACCGTTAGCACTTACCATTGATTGTGTTGCTCCTAACTAGGCAGAGCCTGTTCTAAGGAGAACACCAATACAAATGATTAAAAAATACATACTAAAAATAAAAAAAATGAATCAAATCCAAGTTAAATTCCAAACCAAAAATATATTTTTTTTAATCAAATCAAGTTAAAATGAAATTCTCACTACACCAAAATAATATTAGAACTATAGACAAGTAATACTAAATAATAATAATAATAATATATAATAGCAATAATAAATAATCATTTATAATAATAACTAATAATATATAAGAATTAATAAAAAATACCTGTATAAAATAAATAGAAAATAAATATATTTATTTATTTTAAAATTGTGATGAATGTTTTCTCGGTCTCTCTCCTACCAAGGTTTATTAACCATATATATATATATATATATATATATATATATATATATATATATATATATATATATATATATATATATATATACTATATATATATATATATATATATATATATATATATATAGTATATATATATATATATATATATATATATATATATATATATATATATATATATATATATATATATATATATATATATATATATATATATAGTATATATATATATATATATATATATATATATATATGTATATATATATATATATATATATATATATATATATATATATATATATATATATATATATATATATATATATATATATATATATATATATATATATATATATATATATATATATATATATATATATATAAACACATTTAGGAGAATGAGATATACTTACCGGATGTGCACGACTATCGACTGTGCAATTTAAGTTTAAGGGTCCCTTTGCAGTCGACTAACGATCGCTATTCATCCATATATCTCATAAATAGGGCTTATCCTTATGCAACACAAAATGCCTTTAATTGAGACGAATTAAGCGAAAAAACATATGTTTTCTAATAGAGGAGCAGGATAATTTCTTTCCAGAAGAGATTTTTTCAGGTTAATGAGATATTTATCTAAATTTTCCTTGTTGTTAACCAAACGGTGTCCGCGAATGGACATTGCATAGGGCATTAATGAATCTTTTAGTATGAAATGGATGTCAGCTATGAAAGTGTAGATACTGTTCCTGATTTGTTGGTTTAATATGGATCGCCGTTTTAATTGTACCATCGAAATGATCAAATCAACATCTAAGAAAGTAATTTGTGATTTAGAAATGATATGAGTGAAATTTAATGGTCCAAAATTATTGGACCTTTAAATTTTACAAAGATTGGACTTTGCCTACAAACTCTTGCTTATATCAATTGTCTACATCTTCAACCGGTTTTAGACTAAAACCGTTTGAATCTCAAAATTAGATACTCTATACCTCTGATATTATAATATTATTGACAAAATTGGAAAACAAAAGTGCCTTAGAGTCTTGAGAATAATGCCATAACTTTTTTGTAAGTCATTTTTAACTGTAGTGGTTTTCATGATCCATAATTAAGTTTTTTTAAATACTGTGTAGAAAAATAAAAAAAATGAAAATTGGACCCGAAAACCGCGATTATTATAGATGTAAAAATCGAAGAGAAGAAAATAAATAAATAAAAATTAATAGTTATATCGAAAAGAAAATAAATGAGTTAAAATGCAAGAGATATCGAATACAAATAAATTATAGTGCATTTTATAGTCTTCCTAACTGAGCTCCGCCGGTACTAAGGTAGATTTACAAGTATATAAAATACATAGCTTTTATATAACCCCTTGGAGTTTTGACACTTGTGGTGTCATATGCTGGTAATGCTGAAGGTCATGCATTTTTGTAACATTTAACGAGAGTATTAACATTCACTATTACTTTGTCTAAAGTTGTCCTAATTTTTATATATAAAGTTTGGCTAATAACCATACATTGTCCATCTTAGTTAATTTTAGATTTTCGTTGTAATAATTTCATTCGAGTATTCCTCTATTGTGTTGAGGCATCCAGGTAGAGAAACGGTTGGCATTTTTGGCTAATCGTCCATCGATATCGTGTCCACCTTTTTCCACTAGGATGTTATTAAAAAAAATCCTTTTTAAATAAAGTTTAGAATAAATATATTTCCGGGTGCTTAACGAATTATTAATGTTGCAAAGGTCATAAATCAAATGCGCCGCCATTTCAACATCTTTACTGAGGCGATAAAAGTTACATCGATTGTGCAATGCGATAACTTGGGCATATTATGGGTGTCATAATGTTGTGGGGGAGGCGAAGAGTCCGGGTAGTCCTCGTTCCGCACAGAGGGCGGGAGCGGAGCCCCAAGGGGCGGAAATTTAAAATACACACTCACCCCTCTGGGGCATCGCGAGGCGGGCCCCAATTTTTGACTGATTCACAGAATATTAGATTGATAGGTGCAGATTATTCAAAGTAGTAACAAAATATAAATAGAAATACCGGTGAGTCAACGCCTTGGATCTATTAGAAATGCAGTTGCTGTGAACAGTCAAGTTAGGGTCGTTCCTTTCTTATAATAATAATAAAAATAATAAATATAAATTTATTTTCGTAAGTAATTTTCCAAAAACATTATTCACAAAGTCTGCCTAACTAGGCCGAAGCCCGTACCAAGGTAGACTCGACTAGGTCACTTGTACGTTTTATATTGTGCGCACACTTATTAAGTACTATTACTGAGAAAAAGAAAAAGTAAAAAAAAATTAAATAAAGTAAATCTAATAACTCTAATAATACATAGTATAAATTTCAAGAGGTATTTTAATGATATCTAATACCTAATTCATAATCATGTTAAAAAATTAAAAAAGTAATAATGAAATCAAATGTGCTGTAGATATAACCACTAAATTGTAAATAGATTCGATAGTGGAAACAAGTTACCTGATTAGTCACATAGAAATTAAAACTCTTAATCCACATACAAAGCATTAAATATCTTCTCCGAGGGTTAATAAGGTCTCGCAGTTTTGTATCTTGTAAGGTATTAGGTGGATTTCAGTTTTCGATAGCTGATGAATACTCGTACTATATTCGAATTGTATGTGTGTGTATGTGAGGCAGTGTGATTTTTTGAGGCTGGACATATGCGATGGTATGTGTGTTACATCGGAGAATCGATTGGCAATTGTTTTTAATAAATACATATAGCGCTTCTCGGCTTACAACATTTTATAATTAATGAAACTCTACTGAGCCATTTTGATCATCAATATCCAGCCTATAGCCCGACATGAGAATTTAACTATCATTTGGGAAAATGGACAGAAAGTCAAGATGGATGTGTGTTATGGATGTTAGGTTTCCAAAGCATCGCCTAACTACTCACTCTCAGAGTCAGTAGATAGCATAGATCGTAGTGTCGTTAGTTAGCAAAATAATTCGGAAATTCTATTTCTTGAAGTTTTTCTTCGAATAAGAATTATAATGATCATAGACTATAATGATCAGAGATATATAATGATCATAAACTAACAAAAACTTACTTTTTCATTGTGAATGCAAACTACTCTTTGTTTTCTATTCTTATAAGTAAATTGACAATTTCTTATAAGTAAAATTAACTAAGTCGAAAATTTTCTCATTTTTTTTTGTTAAGTTAGGTTTAGTTTTTTTTAAAAATTTAGGTCCTCAGAAAAATTATACTGAATATCAGCCATTGTTTTATCACACGACTGCCCAATAAAGGAGCGTTATATGTTTAGGATTCATTTAAATATATTTTATGTTTTTTTTAATCCACAGTGACTTCTAAACGCTTGAACCGATTTAGAGTGTGTGGTATTGTTAGAATTGTTACATTATTCCGAGTGTCATATGGTATCTAAAGAGTTCAAATGGCAAATAAATAAATATCTAAATGTCCAAATGTCAATAAATTAGTATAAATATACTATACGAATTAATAAAAAACCACAAATATTTCATAAAAAAACCAACTACAGTGCAGATTGTTCCAAGATACCTGCAGCAGTGCAAATGTGCTTTTCAGCGCCAACATATTTTTTTCTAATAATTCTAAATACTACAGTTCACGGCGCGTAAGGGCGGTTGTAAGGGCGGTTGTGTTTTTAAAAAAAATATTGTTCTTGTTTTGAATATTTTTCTCATCATGATTTGAAGGGCCTATAATAATGCTCTGTTTTAAATAAAAAGCGGATTTGTTGAATAAAATACAAAATATTGTCTTAATCGTCTAAATTGGTTTTCTTTTATTTGATGAAATATACTAGCGCTAACAAACAATCTCGTCATCGAAAACAATCTTTTAGACGTTTTCTGAGTTGCATTCAGGCCCTCTGCGAATTATGTTGTATGGCTCTAATAACCTCAAAAAGTCTTTAATTAAATGGTTATTGTTTGAGGAAAGTTTTGGGGAACCGAAAACTGTCACACGAGGCTATGTTTGATGAATGCGGTGCTGCTCAAAGACATTAATTTAGTTTTTGCTAAAATTTCGTGTACAAATTTAGATGTGTCGGACAACGCGATATCTTAGGGCAATATTTTTTTGTTCCACAAATCTGCCCTATTCGAGCGCATGTTTTATCGCGTTTTAGTTAAAAAATATTGTCTGCTGAGTGATTATGCCTTTGCACCTCTGCAAGGAATTTTAATAACATCTCGAATTCGATGAAAATAAGCAAGACGACGTTGATTTTGGAGCGACTATAAAATATCTTTTTCGAATTCGGCTTGCTATCAAATCACCTATCCGTGGTTAGTAGCAATTTGCATGTCAAACTCATAAACCTTTATTTGCTCACCCTTTATAAAGTACAGGATTATAATTTTCAATGTTCAACAACGTTTTTAGCAACCTGCGTGCAGAGCAGGTTGCTAAAAACAGCAACCTTTCTGAAGATAATAGCAGAAGACACTTACGGTCTTAGAAATAAAAATATCTCTAAAACGCCGTTGATCAGGTGTTTTACTAAACGCGTTTAAGAGGTGTTTACCGGTGTATTGGATGAATCCACTATGTTGAGAAATAAACGAATCTTAAGTTTTGTATAAATGAACAACGCATACACAAAAGAAGCAAATACACGTAGACTTTTTACTCCGGTAGATTTTGGTTAAGCGGTGGACGGACAATGATTATGTTCGAGTCACCTTTGTTTCCATCCGACTAATTATAACATCATGTCATTAAAGAAATATAATATATGATACTATATTGTTTTGGATGTTGAAATACATATAAATGCTACATTATATAAAATAATTATTTGATACAAAGTTTTATTTAATACACATAAATGCAAAACTCGAGATTTCCAGTCGACTCGAGAATCGAGATTAAGTCGACGCTATTTTTTGATTTGCGCATCTGTACAAAAACGGAACTTTCATCTCTGCTGACTTATTTCATCCCGTTTAGTTCCTCGAATCTCGCTTTTCGTTTCGTTTATTCGTGAATTGCGGTTTAAAATCTAAGTTGTCGAGAACAAATGGATTATATCGCGGTCGACAAATCTTCTGACGATGCTCACGCCTATTTGCCAAGGCCTCGATGGCAAACAGCCTTTCCATGAACTACAAGTCCCCTATATAAGTAATGTGTTCAAGCGCATCGCTAGTCATTTGATCTTCGCGAATTCATACAAAAATTTCAAAAAACGACCAGCTATGGCTATCTGACAAATTGACAGATGTCAACCAAATGGCTCTCACTTTCAAACCCGAATGTATCGAAGCAAAAACGTCAAAATATCAGGTGTTTGTTGAGCATCAGCCATTTTACTAGCCTTAAATGCCCTTAAACTTGATTTTACTTAGTTTACTAGCCTAAAAGGCCCCTCTGGTAGCTAACGGCATTTTAGGGGCCATATATTACCAAGCTCTGTTCAAGATGGTCAACGCTCGGATAGGCTTAAACAGCGTCTATTTCTCACATTATTCTTGAAACAGCTGTTATAATAGTTGTTTCAATTTAAAATTCGTTTATTTCTAAGGCTGTTAATCTCTACTAACCGCTAAAAACTAACAGCTGTGGGCAAACAAACAAACTTTTTGACAGATTGACAATATTCTATGCGGCAATTAAATATATTTCTACCAATTACCTTTTTTTTATACAAACCTTTTTCGTGGACTATTTAAATGAACATGTACCGGTATTATCTGACTTGACTGTAGGGACGACATCTGATATCGGACTTGATGTATTTCAGAGGGTATTTATAGACATTAAATTAAAAAAGAAAATTGATTAAAAAAAATACAACGAAATTAAATTTTTGGTTTGAAATTAAATTAAAGTTTTTCTGATACATAAAATTATTCTACAAAACAAACTGAGTTTGCATATTATCTCCATTTTTTTTGACTAATACTTTTGTTACTGCGGAAAGACAACTGAAATATTTTTTTTTTGGTCAAAACTGTATGACGTAATTACAAATAAACCATCACTGATAAAATTGTTGTCATAGATCTACCAGGAAAAGGTGTATAGCGCCGGTCTCCCTCAGTTGGGCACAAAGCGCAAGCTTAACGGCGAACACTTGTAAGCCTCCAAAATACGAATAATCCCCCGGGGAAATAGGTAATACGAGGATCTATTTTCGAATATCGCCGGAGGACGTATGAGTTATACAATAATTTTGCGGAATCGGCACATTCAGCGGTTGTTGGTATGAAAAGAATATACAGAGGCGTCGCTTTTCCTCGCTTTGACTGACTCTTGGCTGACAGTTCAATGACTTTGCATGTTTTACGGATTTCAACCGTTTGCGCGTTAAATGTGCCGTCCAAACTTCGTGGAAAGTGAATAATTAATTTGAGGGTGTTATAAGCAAAATATACAAATTTTAAATCAAGCGACGGTTGAGACACGTTACATTGATTTATTCTTCTTTCAGTTACCCCAAGAGCTGGTCCATTAAAATGCACTCAGCAGCTCATTTGAAGAGAGTGGTACTGCTTTGACTTGCCACAGATACTTAATCGAGGAAGTCCTTCTTTATAAAGTTGGTGTTCTTGGTAATGTAATTTTTTTTTAAACTATTTTATTCTCTGTGATATTTTGCAGAAATTGTATCGTAACGCTGCCTGTCATAAAGTTTGCGTTGTTTTAGAATGGCATCCAACCAATCTCGTTTAAACGTAAAGCATTTTTAAATCCAAACAAGAGAGTCCTTCGTGACTATGTAAGTCGCTTTTCTTATACTACTAGCGACCCGTGCAATTTACTAATAAATAAAATGAGGAGTGCGCTTAGCAAGAAAATAATAATACCTATATTTATTTTTTCATTTTTATTTATTTATGTTTATAAGTATGTCACAAATGAGAAATATAAATAATGTTAAAATTGTAATTTTACCGTGAAACATATACCAAAAATTGTCTACGGCTTATAAATTCAAATTTGGATAGTTTCAACTGTCAGTGTAAACATTTTATTTTTACTGCCAGTTATTATAGAATATCTTTATATACAATGTTTACAGCTGACTTTTTATTACACAATACGAACAAATTTTGTTTGGCAGTGACGCGCGAAAGGGCTACATATAGCTGACCATGGGAAAATCACTCAACGCTCAGATCTAAGCCCGCAAGGTTAAATGTTTGACCTTGTGATTTAATTGATATTCATTGAAAATGACAATCTTATGGGAAATTGCAGTCGTTTAAATTGGAAAGGTTAATCCGTTGGTATTAATGGAATTAGGAGAATTAGCACCGTTTCTCCAGTTCCACATCCGGTTAGTATTATGCACTCTATTATGAACGTTTTTAAATATTTTTTCTGCAAACGTTTACCATTATACAATTTGGGTGGATTAAGGTTCCACAATAAAATAATAGAATACCCTACTTTCAAAACCAATGTATGCGGGGGCAATCCTTCTGTAAGGAGACGAGAAATTCTATTGGGAAATGTACAGCCTCTTCCAGGTCAAGCACAGTGTCTACAAAGTAGTATGTTTGCGTCGGTGCATTGATCTTCGAGATAATTAAGTCGGTTACCTTACCTACTTGATCGTTAGTAGCGGACAAAATAGCTCTCTCCTTGAACCAAGGCATGGTCTTAGAACTTATTAATTTATGGATAAACGTTGTCGACCAATTCTTGAAGATCATTTAATAAAACGCAAAGGTGATTGCCTAGAATAATTCTTCCATTGGCTTGTGACATTTGCCTATTTCCTATTTTGAGCAACAACTCTGCAAAATGCCAGTTTTCGTGTGTAGACAACAAAACTCATATTTGTTTTGAGTTCTAATCTATTCACATACGGCCAGATATAAGATCTTTTCAATGTTGCATTGATTTAATCAGCACGTGTCCCTCTCGTTACAACTGGTAAGTTTGACGAATGTCATCTGAGAACTATATTGAACATACACCCATAGGTAAGTTTCTGCCATTCTATTTTGTACATGTGACATCGAGATGGACCAAATATGTAAGCCTTATTTATAAGATATAGGAGTTTATGTACTTTTAAATGGATTACCCTACTCACTAGGTCGTATCTGCCTTGTGGAGCTGAATTGGAGTAGGTATTTTCTTTGATTTTCGCCCGATTCGGATTACATATTGCAGTTACAAAGAGATCAGATTTACCGTGATTTCTAACATACGTCTTGGCGTCCTGCGACTTTTCATGTAAATATCTTGGCACACCCGTGAATGATGAAGGCAGTATAACCAATTGTCCAATTTCGTTGCTGTAGACTGTAAAGCATTCCGAAGATGGACGTAATTTTCTGCTCTCAATTTTGTTTGGTTGATCCGGATGTAAGCTAATCGCTTCGATTCAGTTTTCGCATATTGATCGACTAAATATTGAATTGTTAACATTCCATACCTGAGCAGGGGGTTAAAATTGTTATGCCTTGTCATGAAGCGGTAGCAATAATAGTTCATGCATGAAACCGTTTTAGGTAGAGTTGCTATACCAACTGAATCAACTTGAGAAATAATGATAGTATATCCGTTTTCTCCCCGACACAGCATCAAAGGATACTGTAAGCTATCGTAAGATAGCTTACAGTATCCTTTGATGTTTTTTGCATCACTGATATTTTTTGCAAGTTGTCGTCACGGCTGCGCAACACAATATATTTTTTATCAAATTGTTCTCCAGCTATCACAACTGCTACTTCACTCGTGGATGGGTCATTATAACGACCGCTGTGCTCTCCAGCTGGCACTTTATTTGCATGGATTACAACTTTGAAGTCGGGTGTGCTTGCCGGAACGCTCTCAATAGCAGTTTTGAAAGACTGTATGTAGCTGTTATGGGAATGTAACATATCTTGTAGAGATCTTGCCAAACTATTATGAATTGGTTCTGTAACACTATTACACCGCGTTGATGCTTGTGTTTCCGGATCTGAAATAAAAAAGATCTGCAAAAAAATATGATCACCGTGCCGATATGGCAGCAAGCTGCCTGTTAAATGATATAATTGCCCATAAATTTTGAATGTAGGTATAAAACCTCGCTCAACAATCTACGTACTCCTAAAATAGGTCATTTAAAAGTACTATGTATTAGAATACTCAAGTGTTATAATTAAAGTATTAAAATACTCAAGTGTTATAACGGCGTATATTTCGCATGAGTGGCTTAGATTTAGGCTCTCGACCTTCTATTTATAGGCCGTGGCGCGGACGGCAAAAATAGTGGCGGCTGCATTTTATTGTTTCCAAGTAATTCTGAATCGGTAATATCTTCTAAAGTAATAATTTTAATGATAAAGTGTAATAGAGTATTTTAATAAAAATTAAATGCACAAAGTAACTAACGTCTTTATTTGGATAAGGATTAATTATGAATCAGGGAAAATAGCTTCGCAAATAACCTATCGTTTTTACTAATGTGTAATAGATAAAAATAGTTATTGTGGGTGTACCTTAGGAGATAGACACATGCTATCCCGGATTTTTCTGTAGGCCTTTTTAAGACCGCGTTGATGTCTGTGTTTCCGGATCTGGAATAAAATAGATCTGCAAAAATTTATGATCATCGTGCCGATATGGTAGCAAGCTGCCTGCTAAATGATATAATTGCCCTTGAATTTTGAATGTATAGTCTATGAAATACTATTTGACAAAAGTGTCGTCAGCACATTGGTACCTTTTTCACAACGATCGAGACCTTTTACACACTTATCGTCGAATGTCTAATGGCTTAATATGGTTAGACTAAATCACATTGATCGCTTAATAATATTAATTATTTATACGTATCAATTTTCAAGCAAAAACACTAATAATAACCATTTCTCCCGAATCGAGAATTAATTTAGGAAAAATCTTTATTGTAGTAAAAAGTAACAAAATTGTTTGACAAAATTTACTTTCAAAAAATAAAAGATATACTGGTTATTTCTTCTACAATGATTATTATTACTTTATCAATTTTATAAAATGAAAACAATATTAAACATTTTTACAATAAGTCGAACATGTGATGAAAGTATTATAACTAAGAATTAAAAGTAAAAAAGTCCACAAAAAGAACAGAGGAGTAAAACAAAACTAAAGTGTGAAGCAAATACTCTATATCTGACTCGTCTGAATCGGAGACATCTTCATCGTTTAGTCGTATAATTACAGGGGAAATGCAGACATCTTTCTTTCTATTTCGATGACCTGGTCGCAAAAAAAAATCCAACTGTGATTCGCCGAATCAAATGCTCTCTTGATTAATGAGATGACGCTTTCGCCCAACTATGGATTTGAACTATTTTTCCTAACCATTCTCTTCAGATTGCTCCACATAATTGGATTTAACTGGAAGTAGTTGGGAGATAGTCGTATTATTACATGACCTTTGTAATATTACACTATCAACATAATATTTCTTTTTGAAGCGCTGTTTTTTGACAATGTCTAATAAAATGTTTGTTGTCGCAAGCTCTGGTATGTATGTTATTCCAGTTTAAAAATGAGATTATATCGGCTTTTTTCGTATTAGTTAATGGTACTTCTTCCTCTTGCCTTGAGTGATAAGGTGCATTATCCATCACAATAACACTTTTTTCGGAAATATTTGGAAGTAATTGTCTTTCAAACCACTTCTCAAATAATTCACATTCATATCCTGGTGGTAATCGGCGCTCAAGTTTGAAATATTTTTGGCTGATAATAGTAAAGAACCTGGAATACAACCTTTATCGCAACCAGCATGTAATATTATTAATCGTGGTCCTCATGATACAGGAGCATCTAAAACACACCTTCCCGACTGATCTTGCCACCCTTTTCTGGTAAAATCGCGCGTATCATACCATGTTTCATCCAGAAATATTAGTGTCCATCCCTCTTGTCTGTAGTACTTAATGTCATTGAGGTAATCATCTCGAGCTTTGAGCAATCTCGGGGACTCCATCGAGAATTTGGAACAAAGAGGAACCCAATAAACTTGGTAAATATGTATGTGTGTCTATGAAATGGTTGACTGTAAGATATCCCTATAGCGATGTCCGTCATTTTTGCATACATGGTTTTTTTTAAATAAAACCAGTGTAATAAACATTGTTATGATTTTTTGTAAAATTGTAAAATTATTTTATTCGTTTCTATTCTATATTCTTTTCTACAAACCGTAGTAATACATAACATAGTATTACTCCAATATAATCCATTTAGATCAGCAGCTGCTCCCCTATCCCCGAAAATAGATTATTTCTATTCTAATATGACAAATTCAATTTGTTTTATTGGTTTCACTTTTATTTTATAGTAAGTTCGCCGACAACCGATGCCACGTGCAGAAAAAAATACTGTTGATTATTTTAGGCCCATGTTTAATCACTTGCTATTGGGAATAGAAAATGGAACATCGAAGAAAGTCCGAAATAATATCAAATCTTTCAAGAAACTTAAGTGGGGATATGTCGAGACAGAGTAATTTACAGAATACAAAATGCGTGGTGTGAACATATGTCGTTTGTTTGTTTTATTTTTCTAGACTTACCTATTTCCTATAATTTAAACAGAAATCTTTTCTGAATTCGTTGTAATTTTATATCACTCATTTATTTAATAATATTGTGTATATGCATAATTCAAGAACCACTAACTCTACTCGATATAAATCTATGAAAGTACGTACCTTCGAGTATTTAGTGTCGAAATTCAATAGCGTCGTTAAAGTTTATATCAGATTCCCTTGAGGCCAATTAAGTTTATCTTAATATTCAGTCCCATCCGGTTCATTATAGCCTCTTCCAATTTAGTGAGGGTTAATCTCGTTTAAAGTTCAATGTATTTTAAGGTTTCCTAATAAAATTATTGATTAAATATACTGCGGATTATCGCAAATCACGCTAACTGTTGACGATGCTAAACACTTTCACGGATTTTTTCTTCCATTTTAGATTGTTACCCAACTTTTTACTGGTATTCTAGCCCAATGTAACTCGTGGTTTACCTCCGCCTCCGGTGAAATAAACGGAATTTCTGAACTAAAACTGTTCTTAGTTGGGGTTACCACTATACCGCGACTCTATACCCCGTGTGGTCACTATCGAGGTGTCATCTAAACGGGCGAACCAGTCACCCTAGGAAGTTAAAACGATATGTAATGGTTCAAAGGTTAGCGTGTGGTAATTAATCGTTTAAAGTACCTATATCTGTGGTCAGCGTAGACCAGGTTGTCGACCACCGTTGCGGTGGTTTGGTAACAATCAATCAATGGTACAGATGTCAATCAATGGCGGTTCAACCGAAGACATCGCGCAAGAGGAAAACACAGAGTTTTTATCGATTGAAACGTTTATTCTAGACTGCAGGTGAGCTTATGCGCCTGTTTATGCTTGCAGTGTCTACATCTATGTCGGTTGGTAAAAGTTATGTCATTTTTATCTGACTCCATATAAACAACTTCGCTCGGATGGCATTGCTACACGCGGCAAATTTGAACTGATTTCTGGCGGGGAAACGAATTATGCATTGTTACGTATTCTCTATACATCATTTACTGCTATTTTGTTATATTTAGTTTCGAAAATATTAGTATAAATGCATCTTCTAACGGACGGCACCATTTTTGGCTGAAGTTGGCTCGTCCCATAATTGCGTTCATCGACCATCAGTAAAATATCATCGAAATCATTGAAGAAATGTCTACTTAGCAATTGGCGAAAATACATTTTCAAATAGCCATGGCGCCTTCTTACGTGCTAAAAATAAATTACAAGAATTTATCGCCGCAAACCGTGGCCGATAGCTGAATGTGTGGGATATCCCGGGTGCCAAGTCTTTTCGAGTGCTGAACAATAATTTGTACCCGGATCGGGTGGAAAAGCGGCTAGTAGCGGCGATTCCCATATAAATCAAGAATCGTTTCCGAGACGTGATTTATACGACGATATGGCGAAGGCGACGCGACGTCCAAAATCGTAAAAGTCAATATTATATCGCAATCCTTGCAATCTAAACAGATACGCCGACTTTTCAGGTTAACTGTGAAATATCGTGGTGATGCGGGACCTAACAATGGCAGCACAAATTGGGTTTGAAATAGGCTGACATTTACTCGGACGTTTTGGCTGCTAACGCGACTTATAAAGGACAACGAAAGAGGGACTTTTATATCAGCCTCTACCATATTAATACATAAATTATGTATAACTTTGATCCCTTATATCAATCACCTGCTGCTGTAATCTTTATTTCCATACGTAGGCACGTGCTATTTCAGAAATCTAACGCAGTTATTTATAGATAAAAAAATATTTACCTGCTCTTTCAAATAATTAATGGGAATGGTTCAATAATATTGGTTTTATCAACTTACTTTCTTTTATTATTCTTAAAATCTACCCCATTTGATGCGATATACTTACAGTAATAAATAATTCGGTAGTCAAAACTCAGCTTATGGAAATTTTCTGATATGGCCATCATCTCCCACTGCCAATTATATTGCATCTACAATAGACTCAAAATTTCTGCCGTGAATTAGTAATTTATGGTTACAGTAAAGGAAAAGTCACACAGGATAATTCTTGGCGAATATGGTGCTTGGTTGATGACATTGTAGCGTGCTACAATTACTTATGTAAAAAATGCATAAAAAACCAAAGTATTTCAGATTTGAATTTGTGCTAATAGCTCTAATCCCTAGTAATTGTTATAGTGACCGACAGAGACTAAAAACTGTAAAAATAAGATTGGCTAAATTACGACTTAGACTAGGCGATGACAAATTATACACAACTTATCGATAGTACTCATAGCAATTTTATAATAACTATAATGAAAATAAATAGCAAGTTCCAACTCGTCTATTAATTTGAAAATTTGCATTAGGCGTGCAATTTTACAAATTTGTTTTTAACTAACCAAGCTCGTGATTCGGAATCATCATTTATAGAGAAATCAGAAATGTATTAATTGTATAAAGAAACACCGTTCGACACTCCGTATTTTAAATACGTATTTAAAAGTCGGACTTCAAAAATAGAATGGAACGCTCGAGTGAAAAGGTGCGCGAAGGGGCCTAATAAATATTTAAATTATTGCAAAGTTTCAATATCAAAGGAATGATTTCAATAATAAAGTTTTGACGTCACATGGCAAGTTGTCAGTTTGAGTGGCGCTTAAAACTTAGATTGAAACGGAGCATAACAATGGACAGTGAGACACAGAGTACATCATATGGAAAGGTGGACGGGGAGAGGGAAGGGGGGGGGGGGGGGAGAGGGTATAGTGACCTATTTCAGAAATACATATTTTTCGTAACTCTCATCAACATACAATGTGCCAGAAATTCTCGAAATGAAATTCATTCAAGAATTTCTGTTCAAAGGTGACACAACCGATTTTTACTTTTTCCGTCGCTATTGATGTGCTTACTAAAGTTGCGAAAGCAAAGGATTTTGGAGTTCTATTCTATTCTTAGATTACGTCCAAAGAGCACATCATTGATTTGTCCAAGTCCTCTTTTAAGTTCCTAGGTTTCAATCCACAATATCTGGATAGTGAATACATTACATTGCAACAATCCTCTTAAATTACTCAGAGAAATGCTTAATATGGTCTATGTTTATAAAATGGTGAACTTTACCGCGGATTTGATAACCCCTGGCATGCTAGCAAAGATTTATCCCATTGCTCCGTATTATTATGATCGAGCTCGACCACTTTATTTGTGGAGCCGTCCTCGCGAATGAACCCAATTAGGTGGACTCTGCTCATACGCGCCTTGCGGCACATAAACACTCGAATATATGTTTGATATGTTATGTCGAATACATATAAATCTAGATATTTTGTCACCACTCCACATCTCTTCAATGTTGAACTATTTGTTGATTTCAGAATGATATCGGGGTGTTTTATTTTTTGTATTTAGTGTATGTGGTAGGAAGTATCTAATATTGAAAAAAAACATATCAATGTTGTGTCTGTTTAAAACAATAATAAGATAAATTATATTAAAAAAAAATAATTACCTAAATTAACCTGTTTTTTTTTGAGGATCATATTTTAGGGCAATTTAGTTTTATGAGCATTTTAATAAAACTTTTACATAATTTATTGTAAAATTAGAGTCTTGTCCATCCTAGAACGGGCTAGTCCCAGTTTGGGTGACAGAATCAAATAAGCATAAGGTTAAGGTTTTGCCATTCGGTTCCTATTATTTTTTTAAGCAAAAACATTGCTTTATAGTAATCAATTCTTTAATAAATAAATAAATGATTAAACTAAAGACATTTTATAAAAGAAATTTATGAAAACCGTACTACAAATATAGGTGTATTGTCAACAGAGGGCTACTGGTGTTTACTCAAACTGCTAAAATAGTCCACAACAGGAAAGTATGTATGTGGTAAACAAATGAAGGTAGACATAATTTCGTTATGCACTTTGTCATGCACTTATTTATCGTTAAATACGTAATATTTTAAAAATATATTTTTAATGTAATAACATAATATAAAAAATATATAGTATTAAAATTAAAGTATTAAACCTACATAAGAATTAAAATTAAATTAAGTACCTAAGAATTAAAATTCAAATAATGTCCGGCAAAAAAAGTAGAATTCTAATGTCAGTCCAACCAAATTAAAATAAAATCACTTATAACAATTAAAATGAATATCCTGGAAAAGAATCTTACTTTGAGCCGGTATTATCTGCTGTCGGATGCTAAGCAGGGCACGTCTTTGTGTTACTGGATATTAAATAGGTACTCTGTTGCTGTTATCAAACACTGTTCCTAATTATGCCTGTCTTTAATTAGGTGCCATGGCGTCAAGCAAATTTCGTCTCAAAAGTGACTTTTTAATTGAGATAATCTAAATTCCTTCCCCGCCTTCATGGAACGCAAGAAAACCTTCGTTCCGATAAATATTATTAATTATGTAGGTAGATTACCTTTCCATTACTTTAAATAAAATCTGTCAATTGAATAAAACTTTTATTAAGAACGATCAAAATCAACTGACTTTTTAAGATTAGATACTTTTTTAATGGGGTATAAATTTAAGTCCAGTGTATTTTTTCTAGAAACTCAATTATATTTGAATTAAAGACAATATTTATTTTGTTCTCACTCGAACAAACAATGCCTGAAAGGTCCTATTTTAGGTTGGTAAATTTCAAAAATGGAATTATCAAAAAAAAAATGCTTTGATCGGGTATTTTGATATAACAAAAAAAATATATACTTTGATATAAGAATTTAATCCATAGTTGGCCTTTTTTAATTTCCTACTATGTTTTAGGTATCAGTTAGGAATATGTCATAATGAACAAATAATTATATTAAACTAGTATAGTTTATAATTGAAAAGTTCAATCTGTTCGTTATAATTAAATGATCCATTATTTGTGTATTAGAATAATATCCATAAATATGACAAACAATGAGATAAACAACCGAAGTCGAAGTAACACCTGAGATAGTCAGATTTAAAAATTAACGTAAGCGAAATAATATTAAATGAATAAAAACTATATAAAATTCCGCATTACCAGCTCAAATTTAGCCAAAAATTCTGAAATATTATTTATAAACAAAATCCAAAAGGTAAATTTATCTATAATAAGGATAATACAAACAAGAATAATAAAAGAAAAGAGAAAAGAAATGCCACAACGATAAACAAATAACGTAGTTATTTTAAATTAAATTATGTAAAACTAAATACACTTATAAAAATTAAAAATATATAACAAAAACTACATATAACTTACATATTATTATTATTATGACTTTTTTGATATCCACATTATTATTTAAAATTGGTAGTTGTAGGATTCTAGTTGTCTTGTACAGCTCCAGTAGTTTTATGTTGTAAAGTAGCTATTTATGTAATTATCGCTGCTTCCAAAAAGGGTCCTATCAAGCAATTCGAGGACTACATTTCGTGTAATATAACTGAAATATTTAGACTATAATTATATGGTCAGATATAAGCCACTTGCTACAACAATATTTTTTTTCCAATTTTGACACATTTTGTTCAATAGGTAAGAGCTATCGATGCTTGACTACTTCTCTTCATCGAGCAAACTAATACGACTTTGAAATAAATGCATAATAATATTCATGAAATATTTACATAATAACGGCTCGTACACAGAAGCCATATGCTACAAGGAGCTGCCACTAGGCAAAAAGGTGGGTCCCACGAAAAGACATTGATACTGTAAGTATATAAAAACTTGGCGTATAATTTAAATCCTAAAGTCTATCAACGAATAATCAAAATAGAAGGTACAATGTTAAAATATATATATGTATAACAATTGTTAGATAAAGGTCTATAGTTTCTTGGCACTAAGATTTATTTGATAATCTTCTATATCCTATGAGAAATTCACAGAAAAATAGAGATAAAATCGAGCCAGAACGAAGTATAATGACTAAAAACCAATTTATAAAATAATATATGATAGGGTCAATTTATAAGCCAATAAATTGACGAATCATTGAATTGGATAGTAAACTACTTAAAATCATTAGTTTTTAATAAAAATCTGCGAATAAGAACCCCCAAAAAATTAACAACGTGATATATTGTCGAATATTTAGTAAAGAAATATTATACCTTCAAAGGTTTCCAATTTATTTAGAGTGTCCGTCTCTTATCTTGAAATTAACAAATGATTTTAATGTTATATTTCTACAGATATTATTACGATCCTCACCTCACAGTAAAAGCCTTTCTGAGCAATTTTACCTAATGTAGTACATAGATTTCTCCTATGTAGAACATGTTATTCTATAAATGTTTATTTACAACGTACTTTACGCTGTTCGTATAATTTATAGATGAATCATTTGTAATAAAGTTAACACCACCCTCACAAGACGTGATATTTGCTTTCCCTGGGCGTTAAATCTACCATTATGTTTTGAAATATATTGAAATAATCTCGAGTGACCTGACACATTCATTATATTGTAAATTCAAACTGAAATACATATCTATATTCATGTAAGCGGCAATGCGTTTTTTCATAAAATGTCATGTCGGTTGGTGTGCCTCATGGGCGGAGTTAAACGAAGTTGGAAATGTTGATCTGGAACATTAACAATTCAGTCGTGTCGTTGACCGGCCGCGTACGGTTCGTGCAAACAGGACCTGTCCTATTTCCCCAGGGATAGCGCGCCGAGCGTCGCACGGTGGGTCAATTAAACACGCGTAATTCGTGAGATTTTAAATTGGTATTGCAAAATTCTCGTAAATTATAAATAATAATTTTTAAAAATCAGGAGCAATTCAGACATTCATTAAATGCTTCAAAAATATCGTGAAACCAAACTATTTTGATAATACATAATAAAATAAAGTAGAAATCTGAATGTCATCAAATATAGCATAATATTGAGCGCTGCACCAGGGTCGATTTAATCGCTATTCTTAGAAACCACACGCGTTCAAAAGGCTTGTTTTTTGCGTCTCTCTATAGCGTAATTTTCAAGTAAGGTTTAAAGGAAAAGTTTAGATAATATATTACTCCTGGCTTGCTTGGCATCGTATCCAAGACGAAACCGCCAACGAAATCTTTCGACGAGACTAACAAACCGGCTTGAATTGAACCAGTCGGAACAGAACCATTTGTATATTTATTTATTTATTAATTTATTTATTATTCTTTTATTTATTATATTTTTATTTTTTATTTATTTATTTATTTAGTTTTTTTTGTTTATTTATTTATTTATTTTTTTATTTATGTATTCATTTATTTATTTATTTATTAATTTTATTATATTTTTTAAATATTTTTTTAATTTTTTTAATTTTTTTAAAAATTTTATTTTTTAATTTATTTATTTGTTTACCTATTTATTTACTTATTTCATAATCAAATCAACATAACATTTTATACCAATCCGTTCATATGCAATATAAACATAAATATAAAAAATAATAAAATTCTTACAAGTACATACACAACATGTGCATATAAGCATTAAATACAAGCATATAAGCATTACATACAAATACAGGCACTAAGAATAGAAAAACTTACATACTTATAGTATATAAAGAGTGAAATCAATTTATCGTATTCTGACATAAACAAGTAGGGTAATGCCTACACCTTGAAGAGATGCGGGCTCGCTGTAAAAATATCAAGGTCTGACACTGTCGAACATTGCGCATTTATGTGCCTCAAACCTCGGGTAAGCAGACTCCATCGACTTAGTTTGGTGCGCGTGGACGGCTCCGCAAATAGATTATGAGTGCGAGCACGATTATAATTGTCCCGAACAAAGAGAACCTTCGCTAGCATGCTAGGATTATCAACTCTTCCCCGGATCAGATTGAAAACGTAGGCCATGGCGAGTATTTCTCTACGCAACTTAAGAGTTTATAGCCTACCATGCCTAGTAAAAAACTAGTAGGGTATAAGTACGGATAATATCCGTATTGCTTAAAATGCAATAAAATTTTTTTCAATTACGTTTCGGTACATTTATTTCAACAGTTAAATGCCGAATGAATTCACTGTGCACTACGCCAGCTCAGCTGAAATGGAGGGACCTGTCGGGTCAATTGCGACATGTTCTGTCTGGATTGTATACGCTGCGATAATTTCATAATAGATATGCAATTGAAAAAAGTTTCACCCTGAATACCATCATTGTTGTGGCTACAAATATTATAGCGTAGGGTTTTGGATAGCTCTTTTATATTTAATTGAGATATATTAAGGGATCCGTACCAAAGCCTACAATTGCAACCTGTTGGTGGGAGCTAATGGGCCATGTTGCAGTTTGGCCACTAGGACCCAGTTGTTTAGGGTCGTTCAAACGCAAAGGTCAACACCCATCCGGCGACCTCGAAAAGTTGGCAATAAATTTTGATTTACTACTGCCTAAAATGAATGATAGTAGCCAATCTATGCATTCGCGATTGAAATTAGTTTCCGTCGTTGTCTAGTTCGACAGATAGAATGAGTTAGAGTTGTCAACTAGAAAGGGCAAACACGTCACCCCAGGAAATTTTAATGATAATGATAGTTTTAATGGTATTGATAATGATCTCCCGTGAGGTGTACTGTCTCGTCAAGCCAACATGCCCGACAGAGGTTAACGCCTTACGGCGAGGCACCGGGAGAGGTACATAGCGGGCAGCCTCGCCTCCTGTCTACCAGTTTTGGAAGGGTATCTCCATCTGGAATAAACCACGAGGATACCTCCTTCCTCCCGTCTGGTTACTCTACCTGTTGTATTTAAGCGGTAATTAAACGAGAATTTATCGCGAACCTGGGCGTCCTTTGGCCGACATACAACTCGGGATCGGGTGGCCAATAGGTCGTTTTAATAATGGCACGATAACAGGTCAACATCCAACCTCGCTGCTTAGGAGACAGTATATTTCCAGTCTCCAGACTCCTTCGGCAATTATTCAGAGTGCGCAACCGATTAGCGTCGCCGTACGGTGCGCAAACCGACCAGTAGCGCCGGGCAATCCCTCAGGGGAAACCGATCCACCAGCCGTGAGGCCTGAGATGCGAGAATCTTACCCGGGGTAGCCTTCCACACGAGAAGGCTTCTGAATACGAGTGGAATCGTGAGTTGAACCGATCCGAGAACGTAATAGATCTTATATCTTGAGTTGCACGAAATTGTTCGGTACCTTGACAGGAGGACAGGCAGACAGACAGACAAGGGTTACATTTTATAATATGTAAGGATAAGGATGTAAACTACGCATTACTGAGAGTTTATAACGTTGTCGACATATTTTTTTAAATAAATAAATAATGTTATTAGATAACTTGAAATTCAGTACGTGGATCCTTCAAAATACAGGTAGGTTCATAGTGTCGCCCCTTAAGTAAATTTATTGCAAAAAATTAAATTTGGATATTATTTCTCATATTTCCAACCAGGAGTTAGGGTGCTTTTGTTTAATAAAACTAACGAAAATAATGGCGAAACAATATCCCTCCCAGAGCGGTAATACTAACTGTCGTCCAACTGGAAATAACCCATCCTAGGGTAGACATTATATTATTCTATGTTATAAAGTTAAACGAAAGCATAACAAGTAAATATGTTAACAGGAATAAAAAACATCACTGCCATAACAAAAACTGAACTACTGTATTTATAATTAAAAAAACGTTTTTTTTTTTGTGAAATATTTCGGATTCATGTATTTATCTTCTTGACACTTAATACGATATATTTATGTTAATTTAATGTCATTTGGATTTATATATATATATATATATATATATATATATATATATATATATATATATATATATATATATATATATATATATATATATATATATATATATATATATATATATATATATTTGATAGTTTTGTGTATATATTCTTTTTAGAATTGATCAATAAGATGATTATAAAGTAAATAATTATAAAAGCCACTTACATCGTGACGAAGGATTCTAAAGCATTCCCGAATCCGATCAAGGGAATCCTTCGTCACGATGTAAGTGGCTTTTATAATTATTTACTTTATAATCATCTTATATATATATATATATATATATATATATATATATATATATATATATATATATATATATATATATATATATATATATATATATATATATATATATATATATTATTTTTTCAAATTGAAATTATGTTTATCACTAAATAAATGAAATGATAAAATAATGAAAGGGCACTTATCTGGTCTGTGGTGACCAGGAGTGACTCCACGCCTTCTTCTTCTCCTCCCTCAGTGTTTGCTGGTGCTTCCTGCTGTGGCACTAGAATCCGATTAAAATGGCCTCACACAGCGGCAACACAACAATGCGAGACGAGAATGAATGCTGGAAAATAACAGGCGATTAGTGTTTCTTAAATATTAATGATTGTTATAAAATGTATATCATATATATATATATATATATATATATATATATATATATATATATATATATATATATATATATATATATATATATATATATATATATATATATATATATATATATATATATATATATATATATATATATATATATATATATATATATATATATATATATATATATATATATATATATATATATATATATATATATGAATTTTCTGTCCTATACCGTAATTAAGTAGGTACAAGATTATTTCCTTACTTTTGATATTAGGCAATTCATAGGTACCTACTTCATATCGTTGTCACAGGCAGAGTTATGAGTATGTCAGTATTGAAACTTAGATAGGTAGGACTGCACTTCAGTTTTCTAAAAGCTAAAATTTCAGTCTATTAGCTGTTTTCCCGAAGACATGTATGGCGCTCTATCTACACTCGCACTGATCCAGGTTTCTAAAATAGGTTATAAGATTGTGTTATACATAATGAGAATAAAGTGTATAATTAATGTACATATTGTTTTATATAGCGTACGCATGTCTACGAGGCAGGTATTGATTTTCTTGACATTTAAAAGAGCGGAGCAGATGACCTGGAAAGGCACTAATGAGCCACGTATTTTTCGCATTCATTGTTCTTTAGAGCATTGTCTAGCGCAGTGCCTGAAATGCGTAATGTAGTTGGTTTCAGACGGTATTTTCTCTTAAAATTAACAGGCATTTCATGCGTTATTTAAACCTTCATTAAATGTGGTATGTTATTTGTAGTACGTTAGTTAAACCTTCATTAAATGTGGCCTTCAATAATGATACATATGGTAGCTTCTTCATGACTGAAAAACGCTATCACATATCAAAAAAATCTGACAAGATAGGACGATCTTTCGCAATCTCTTTCTATCGAAGCTAATTTTTTACCTGACCTGACTGACAAGTCAACTCTTTATTATAATAAACAAAACAAAACATATAATGTTAATATTGACAGTAACATCTGGACTATCGTATGCAACTTGCTTAGTTGCCATATGGCGAAATGTTAAATTATTAATCTATGGACTATGACAAGTTAGTTCCTTTGGCAGCGATAATTGGGTTAGTAAGATGTTCATTCGGCAAGGATACGGGACGTCGAATGGAGCATCGTCAATTCGTATGCCGGTCCCAATCGTTACGATAGTACAAGTTTCAATCCGGTAATTTCATCATTCAATTAATGCCCCTTGCCGCCGCTTATTAAGTTATCGAGTTGTTAAGCATGGTCGTACATGCGATACGATTAAGTGGTAATAAAGTACGATAACGATATAATATTTTTTGTGTGATGCAAATGATCTCATTAATTCCAAATGGTATGCATAATAACGATAGTAAAATTGGTACTATTAGAATTTTTATTATTAGTCATTAGCATTTTTCTTGAAAATCGTTTCTTTAATTATGGTTATTACAACTAAAATTTCTACGGTTTTAAATGAGTAAACACCTTAGAACGGTTAGAACCCTCAGCGTGCGAGTAAAACTTGTACTTGATTGTTATTATTTATGCAACACCCACTTTGATCCAGAAATATCTCTTATTTCCACGACACTTAGCCAATTTGTTTTATTCAATTTTTATTTCGAATTTACGTCTTTAGAACTTGTTTGGTTGTTTTATATATATTGATGGTATTTGATTATTTGATTAATTCGCTAATATTGATTGATTATTGATTGCTACCAGGTTCTTTATTATCTATTATTAATGAAATGATGTTCTTCTGCAAACGTTAATCATTTCATCAGTTTTCTTACCTGGAGAAATGTAAGTATGTACGGTCGTTCAATACAAAAGGCCATGTTAAAAAGCTACTATTTTAAAATGGAATCAATAAAAATTCCTGACAAATACATTGATTTTAAAGACGAAGAAAAATTTGTGCCAAGTTTGAAATAAAACGAATAATGCATCGATCGTGACACAGAATTCCAGAACAAATTTTACAAAAAAACAGACCAATCGAATTCCAAACAAGATCTGACATTGTTTGGAAAATTAAAACTGATATGTGACTTCATAAATAATCTCCTGTAGGAGAATATCCTGAATATTGACATTAGCCTAAGCACTCATTTTTTAATTGTTATCGTTGATAGCCTAATTTTAATTTCGACATGCTTCATTCGCATTTATTCTCATGACTATCAAATTATTTCTATGATTATTAAATATTGTTGTCAATTTTCAACAGTCTTGATCGTCATAATACGATAATTCTCATGCCGTTTATAAATTATTTCGATTAATCCTACTAATATTATAAACGCGAAAGTTTGTAAGTTTGTTACTCTTTCACGCAAAAACTACTCAATGGATTTTGATGAAACTTCACAATAATATAGCTTACACATCAGAATAACACATAGGCTATAATTTATAAAGATATATAGTTTTCTATCATCATTATCACAATTTTCCATCACCACGCGGGTGGAACCGCTGGGCTCAGCTAGTATACATATATACCTAAGGCCAACAATTATCACCCTATTTAATTTTCTATAACCGAATTATTGAGAATTATAACACAATAACGCATCCAAGTGTAGAAATGCTAAGTGATGCCTTCTTTTGTATTTTATCATAAATATAAAACAATACAAATAATGAATTATATAGAATAACCAAATTAAAAATCTTTTTAAATTAACATTGTAACAGTAAAAATGGCACAATAGAAATAATCAAGACAAATTCTAATAAAATAATCGATTTTTAAGACAAAATCATTGAATTTAGTTATTTAAATAGTAAATTGTTCAAAAAGCTATATTGTAATACAAGTGATTGGAAAGGATTAGAATATTCAATAGTACCCTAATAGAAAAAAGTCTTATGGGGTTTGATTTTTGAATCGATAGAGAAAATGTGTATAGGAACGACGTCATATTTCTATTCATTTCGTATTCTTCGGTTGTATCTCCATGGAAATTGACATGGAATGATGTCATCTCGTGATTGATTCATAAATCATCGACTGGACCTTTCTCTTAAATTCCGAGGCCATCTTTTTAAGGCCCCTGGCTCAAAATAGAATCTTAGTAAAGGAACTTGTACTGATACAGGAAACTCTTTCTAACCTACTTTAGTCGTCCTTTGCAACGACACAAATATTGTTCTATGCGAATAAATATCCAAATTTGTTAGAGCAGTAGGTACCGAGGTTTTTCCTTGCATACATGATATGGCAGCGATTATATTATGGACAAATTGCGATGTACTCGTTTCTGTAGTTGAGGTATTCTAATAGAATGCCGCCATTCCCCAGAATATGAGGCCATAATGAACGATTAGAGTAATGGATTGGATACTCCTAAATAGTATTTTCTCTTACAGACCTTCGAAAATCTTCGTGGTGAGCTGTTGGACATTATTTTAATAAAACAATATCTCTTACGGAGGCGGCCATCGGCATCGAATCTGCAATTCAAATTGTGAAAGGTGACCCAGAGCCTTAAAGTGTAACAAAGGCCACCATTTGGGTGGTTATCAAAGAGACTCGCAAGGGTACCCTCCGCCCCTGTTAAGCAAACATTTTTTTTAAGAAACTTTTCCGGGCCTTATTCGGAAGGGTGGTAAGTCGCGGTGACCTGCCGCTCGGGAGTGGGGCAGTCACAAAGTAGCTACCTTCATCCAGTGGCAGTCCATATTATAAAACAATATATTTTACTATTTAAATACTTTTTTCAAATCCCATTTCTAATGATGATCTCTAAAGGTATAATATTATTAAAGGGTAAAAGGGAGATAAGTTAGTGATATATTTTTTAAAACGTGCACCAACTAGTCACACATTGTGCGAGAACTTTAGGGAAGAAAATTAGCGTATTTTCAAGTCGCAGGTGTTATAGAAAATAAGAAGCATTAGTTAGGCGCGGTCAGTACTTAGATGGGTGATCACATGATAGTCTCACCGACGCCACAAAGATGCCCGCCTAGAAGGTGTCGCCACTAAGCAACAAGGCAAATCCCACGGAAAAAAACAAACCTTCAGGGAAAAAAAAAGGATCAGAATAAAATGTTCTCTGAGTTTTTGTATGGGACGGATCAAAAAGAACTGAATGTCTGCTTTGTCCTGATAGAACCCGCTTCGTAAACTTTTTTTCTTAATCTTTATCTTCTCTACTATCGTTCTGCATATTGAACGTGTCAACAAAAATGCCACCTTGCCAGATGTATTGATCGGAAAAAAATATGTAAAATACATATTTCGAAACACATTTTTAAAAATCTTATATTACTGAAAGCCAAATTTTACACGGAATAATAAGTAAAACTACAAAAGAATACAAATGATTACTTCAAAACATACAAAAGTAGATTTTGAATGTAAATACCTAATTAATAAATTACCTAAATTTACTAATGGTTTCTGGGTTATATATTTCTTACGATGGATTCCGTTAATAATCTATGTATTGCAATCTTGATCGATCCCACTTAAAAAACCGTTTTATTTATTGCTAATCCTTGTCTACTCTACTGCCATTCTGTACATTAAACATGTGCTTATGCAAACGTTCAATGTGCAATAAAAACTACCCTTTTAATTAAATATTGATTTTTTATAATTTTTCCCATTCATATAACTGGCACAGTTGCAACTATATAGTTGCAAACATGCTATATATATATGAATGGGAAAAGTGATAAAAATTCAATATTTGAAAGCGTATTTTTTTATTATCTTTGGTCATTGAAAGCCGTTTAAAATGTGTCTTTCAAACCCCAAAGATTAAAAAACGTGCTTCGAAATATGTATTTTATATAATTTTTACGAATAATACATCTGGCAAGGTGGCATTTTCGTAGACAAGTTCCATATGTAGAACGATAGTCGAGGACAAGGATTAAGAAAAAAAAGGATTTTAAGCGGGATCTATCAGGACAAAGCTGACATTCATTTCTTTTTGATACGTCCCATACAAAAAAATTTGAAAATATTTTATTCTGCCAAAAGTATAGACTTAGAAAAAAACACTAGGGTTAAGTATTGTTATGGATAATAAAGTCTATCCATCGCCATAAAGAAAACAGTGAAAAAACAAAGTTGGTTTCTAGGTCCCTCGCAGTACACTTTCGACCCACCGTGCGCCGGTCTTCCTGTATTTGCTCGCACACATCAGGACTTTTTCTTATGTTACAGATTTTTTTAATCGCCTGTGAATGGTACAGCGGAAGAGAGGTACATCCATATCGACATTCTGAATATCCACAATATATTGTTGTTTGACTAGCTGCATCGCGTTAGTAAATAAGGCTAGTTGCTTCACCTTACAAACAAGCTCAGCGAGACGAGTCTCCTCGAAAGTTGCGTGTGGAAATTTTCTGGTATCAGCTCCATTTTCCCTGTCGTTTCGTCAACTTCTAACAAACACTGTTGAAATGAAATGAATAAATGAAATAAAATGTTTTTTATTAAATTTCAACCTAATTACATTGCGGGCACACGCTAAACGTTAACTATAATAGCAAATTATTTTTTTTTTTGGCGGATTCTACGAGTTTCATCACTGAAAAGAACCACCAAAGAAAACCAGAGGCCTCTTTTACTTTCCGGGCCCACCAACCGACAAGGAGGGAAGGGATTGTGGACGCGCGTGTTGTGAAGACGGAAATATCCATTTTGAGCCCCCCTAAGACGATTAGGATCATTTCCAAGATGAAGTCTGTATGTGTGTTTGTGTGTCTGTATCTGTGTGTATGGGGGCTGAAATTTGATGTGTAGGTATTAATTTATTTGGGTGTGCTGGTAAATATTCGAGATGAAGACGAACATATCTATTTTGAGCCCCCTTGAGACGATCAACACTATTTCCAGATTGAAGTATGTCTATGTGTATGTGTGTATTCTTTCATGATAGCGCTAAAACGCTTAAGCCGACTGGACTGAAACGGAACTCAAATCCGCCGGCCGAAAGAATTGGGCGCCCTATCTAATACTGAGTAATCATAATATTGAGGACGCCACTGGTAGTGGCGGAGGTGTTTGCCAGGGGGTATTGGTTCTCCCAAGGGGCGAAGTAATGAATGAGTGAATTAATGGGCGCCGTAGGGACGGGGGCGGGAGCGGGCTAATGGTTTTTTCTCGTATATAAAATTAGGGTTTAGTTTATTATTTTGTGTTATTATTTTTTCGACCCCTCACTCATACCTATTGAGCTATACGACCATCTCATTCTAGCGTTTCTTAACCCCTGCTGGTAACATTATAACAGCGAGCGACTGCGAGTTCAGGGACATGTATTGCAATGTTAACCGCAGTGTCACTCACCACAAGTCAACAAGAGGAATGACATCAAAATAATAACGTCATTTAGGTTACGTACAAGGAGGTTGTAAAGTTCACTCTAACATATGTACTGATATTTTTAGATTCTGAAGAATTAAACAAGCTAATAAATACATTTTACTTTGTATTTATTAGTTTTCTACATATCGAGGTACCTAGGAATTCAAGGGGTTCGATTTCGCAAAATGGTTAATGAGTAAAAAACCACAAAAATTTAGTATATTCATTTTTTTCTCAAACGATGAAAGCAGAAAGAAAATTGCGATACCTAATTGCGATGTGTGAAATTATTTGGATAAATATACATAATGGCATAATTACATTTACAAATACCCACGCATTAAAAACTGTCGCTCGAAAGGGACTACGTAACAACTTAGCTCGACTATTCTAGCGATGTTGCCGTTTATTGTTATTTTCCTATAAATTTACTCTGTGTCAGTCCATGTAATATAATTTAATTTAAAAACCCTAAAAAGATATCCGCTAAAAAATCAATTTATTAACAGGAAAACAATTTTAATTAAACGGCCCAAAATACCTCCAAGCCTACTTCGAAATGTAAACGAAGACAGGGCTAGGGCAAACTATTAGTTAGATATTTCAAAATAACCATCATGCTGGTTGTTTTTAATTACCTCTTCATGTTAAATGACGGCTACGCCTAAGATTCCAAGTTTCGAAAACGTCATTATCTTCTCTCTGCAATTTATAACATATAATTGTTTTTAATAATTAGTTGTATAAGTGTTTTAAAGTAGCTATCTTCCAAGTAAACTCATTCTCAATTTATAAAAACCTTGAATTGGGACTCATTAAAAACGGGACATATTAAACCCCCGATAAACTTCGTAAAATCTTTGAAGCTACGTCTGTTTATAGTTAAACAGGCTGTAAAGCAAATGCACATAAGTGAATGTAGCATTCACTTTATAGTCCGTCTAATAAGAGTGTGACCAAAATTATTCCGTAGGTGTCTGTTGACTGAATATAAAAAACACAAACATGCTTCGTAATGTATCATCAATAATACAACCCTGTATCATCAATAAAGCGTCCAATCACCACCATTATCAAATATAGCCAGGCATCTACGAGGCATACTTTCAACCAACCTAATAGCATTATTCGGGATACAGTAACCACCATATCAATCGCATCTGGCATCATCTGAAAGCCTGCAATGCAGGCAAAAATATATTTTCGAATACGTTTTTTCAAACGGACGTACAAAACAATAACAATATAAATGTTTTGAAAATAGCGAAATAAGTCCAATCAAATGATATCCGATTCGACGGATATTTTTTTCCCAACCCTTTTTGGCCGCTATTAAAAACTGTATAAAAAATATTTATTCACCTATGACACATGGCTAGGTGTATACATATTCTTGTTTATAGATTTAAAACTGCCCGAAATAGTCTACTGTGACATATTATATCCAGCCACAAGGACAAACGACGGAGCATCATCAATAGAGTTCCGTTTAAACGATTCGTGAAGTACCCTAAGAGTGACCGAATCCCGCAAAAAAATCGCCAGCGTTATAAATCAAAATCATAGAATTAACATATATATATCCCCTTGTCTGCGACACATAGGATATTCTCCTGAAAAGTAATATCTCTTAACTTTTATAGAAAAAAAATACAAAATATTATATTTAACATAACTATATTTTTGTTTTATTTAGTTTGATGTACAGTATCCCTGGAAAAAAAGGATTTTAGGTCCCGAACAGACTTTATTAATAGCTATGACTCTCTAAAATTATTGTATGCTATAATTTATATATTCCACCACGTAAATCTAATTGAAAGCTATATTTTTAGACAACGAGCTGTCAACTACAACGGGCGAACTTGTCACATCAGGAAGATTTAAGGATATTAGATCGTTTTATCTCGCGTGAGGTGAGCCTAGAAGACTTGGGACAAAAACAGTCCACTATCTAGTTACGCCACTCGCCCGTAATAGACCAACGCCTTACCCCGAGATAACAAGGTAAATCTACCAGCAGGCCGACACTCGCGCCCTTACTTCCAGTTGCAACTAGTTAATTCCGGTCTCCCGACTGGTTACAGGTTCGAGTGATACGGTGTCTACTGTTTCTATCGCTGACCACGATATCCTTTGCCCGGCTGTTTACTCGGAATCGGGTAGCCGAATAGCTGTTTCAAGAGCAGTTGCCGTAAGGTTAACAACTACCCCATTCTATAGGAAATAATACTGTTTCCAGACTCCCCCGGCGGTCAGTCGGAATGCACAATCGATCGGCTGTCGCCGCACGGTATGCAAACCGTTCAGGAGCGCCCGAAGGTTGACTCCTAGGGGAAACTGGCCCGCAGGCTAGAGTTCTACCCGGGCTCGAACTTCTGCGTAGAGGCCGCCGTATGAGTGTTGACGCCCTTGCGTTTGGCCGACCGTACACACAAGTTTTAGTGGCCCAACTGCAACAGCTATTAGCTCTTCAACTAGATAATTTGAGACAGCGTGGTAGCCAAAAAACCAGCTTGATAGCTCCTCTGAGTGTCGAGCTAGACTGATGTGACTCACTGACTTGAAAAGGTCGCTGTGAGTTTAACTCCCCTCCGCCGTGCCCACACTCTCAAGACGGCAGATAAATGTTTAAGTGAAACGGAATTATACACCGATTAGAATGATACTAAAACCACCCCAGTCGGATTTTAAATTTCCGAATTTCAATATTATAGTAAGTAGTATTCGATAATATAATATACCGTTTTTTTCATTCACCGATTTAATAGTATTTATCATGATACCGTTACCTGAAGATTTTTGAAGTGTAGCCTAGTTTCTGGCGTAGCTTTTAGGCGTATTCGAGTCAAAAAACACAATATTTATATACGTAAAACAAAGTCGGGTTTGTTCGAACACTTATAACTCGAGAACGGCTGAACCGATTTTCGTGGTTTTTGATTTATAGTATTTGTCTCCGTCCCAAATAGCAGAACTATTAAAAATGAAAATTGGAAAGTTAACGAAAAATTAAAATAAAAGAAAAGACTATTTTCCCATACAAAATACAAACCCGTGTTTTTCTCGTGGACAGTTGTACGTGGCATGTTCACGTGTCGGCAAATTATCCGCTTTATTTGTTCTTGCGCCTGATAATAAAAAAAAATATCACAAGGTGCTTCAATGAAGAGAATTAAACCGAGTGCATCCCGTGCTGCTCAATATATATATATATATATGTAAATAGTTTAATTCAATCATGTCTTGCTGACACGCGATTGATATACTTAAATTTTGTACTTTAATATTTATTTTTGTGTTATTATTCTAATAAAGTAGTGAACTTAATATTTATTTTGTATTAATTGTATTACTTTCATAAAATCATAAATTAGGTTCAGCTAATCTTTAACACGACATTCATTGACTGTTAGGCGATACGAAGCTCGCGGGGTCAGCTAGTATTAGATATAGATTTAATCTATACGATTATTTAATCTATACGATTATCAGCTAGTATTAGATATAGATTTATACTATACGATACGGTGAAAGATGTGGTGTGAGAGCAATAGTTGGGTAGTTGTCTGCTACTCCTATCAGTAACGAGTTTTAGATTTGTTACATTTTTCTTGACTGATAATAGACCAATAATCGTTTTAAGATTAAAAAATAACAATATATAAAAAAAAAAGTTGTATCAAACCATCATTTTCCCGGAAATTACCCAAAGACTGATTTATTATGAATATTAATTTCATAAATATAACCTATGAGCGTCCTCTCTCGGCCGGCGGACAAGTCCGGTTGGGGTCCGTTGCAACCGCCTCGGGCGGTGCGGTTCGTTTCTCGGATAAGGGCAAGGTTGGGCCAAGCGCCATCCGATGGCGTTAGTATTTGATTAAAATATATCGCGGAATTTAAATTTAATTAGCGCAGCATATATATGAGATATTCCAAACAAAATTTACCAATGTGATTTCGGCCCATCAAGGCATCTGTCCTCGAAATTTCAAGTCGTTAAGTCCAATATTTCGATGCTGAAATATTACTAGTTGGATATTTCTTGAATTTGGAACGGGCGTCATCTTATTCAATTTAAAAATTGAATTGCAAACGCGCGTTGCCGTAAAATTCGTAGATAGAAATTTGAACTTTGAAAGAGCGACACAACGCAATGAAAATTTATATCACGAAAGTACGTCGCCGCTTATTTAAAAATTACAATCGCAAATGCGCGGCGCCGCAAATTTAAATATTTGATTCCGCCATAGGTTTGTATGGCGGAATTTAAAGTGCTGTTGTTAAAGTGAAATTTATTAGGGCAGATTGTAGATGACAACTGGGCATTGCAACCAAAATTTCTGATTTCGGCTCAACAAGACAACTGTGTACCAAGTATCTAAGGCCAAGACCGATTTCAACCACAGCATTTTCAATTCTTGTGCCATGAGCAAATGATACCTGCATATCAAATTTTAGCTCGTTGGAGTAAGCGTTTAGGCGCTATCCTGGAGGAATACAAACATACACACATACACATACACATACACATACATACTTAAATCTGAAAATAGTCTCGATCGTATTAGAGGGGTTCAAAATAGATATTTTCGTCTTCATCTCGATTTTTTTTTGCGCGTTTACAATACTTTCCCTCCTGTTCGGTTAGTGGGCCGGGAAAATAATATATCTAAAACAAATTAAAAAAATATATTTTAACAAAATTGACCTTATTTTCCATTTATTCGATTCCTACACTCCGATCGCCTAGTCCATACTTCGTAGTATACGCAACCCCTCCCTTTCTGTTTCGCTCGGGTGCGTAGCCGCCTTGGGGTTTATGATCGCATTAAGGCTAAGAGTTAACGGCGAATGTAATAATGGAGCTCTACAAGTATCCTTTTATTTGCAATGCCGAATCTTGAATTTAATTTGTTTGCTAATAAACAAATTACCCCTTTTACAGTAGCAATGGGTGCTCTGGGCGCAAGCGCAGGCTTTGCCAATCCACGAACAAAACCACGCTGCTCTATCAAAGCAAAAAATGTTTGCGTTTTGATACGCTTTGATATTACTATTTAGAGGGTCCGTGAACAAACACTTTTTTTAAGTACTGACTACCTATCATCCTTTGATGATTCCGTTTATTAGGGGGCGATTTCTCAGTTCCGATGGAGTTTCTGCCCTTTTTATAAGTTTTATTTACCTTGCAATGTTTGTTAGTATGTATCTGAGTTTGTTTACGTCAAATATTGCATGCTGAATAAGAACCACTTCCTCTTATACTACCTATAAGGTTGAAATTTTACTTGTTGGTTTAGTTCCGATGACAATGCATTTTTTGTTGTCAGGTTGAACTGATTCTACCCACAGTATCGGCTCCCGACGAGGCTAATCCTCCACGGTCAACAGGCTACACTTTTTTTATACGCATTCAATTATGATAGTCCGTTTTAAATTTCTGCGTTCACTTCACGGGAGAGAGACCGACTAATCGTTAAAACTTCCTGAGGTGATAAAACAACTACAACGGGGTTCGCCCGTTGTAGTTGACAACTCTATATGTATTTAATGTAATGTCAGCTGCACTTTTATACACATGTATAAAGAATGCATATATGCATTTATAATGCTTGTATGCATATATAACTGCTTGTATACATACCTAATCTATTTTATAAAAGGAACTATATAATAACATGTCGTGGGCAACGTTCTAGGTTCTAGAACCTCAATTTTTATATTCCAAAGAGGCGTTCGTAATATTTATCCATGTCGCTATGGAGTTTGTCTTTCCATCAAAACCGCTTTGGTTAGCACTGACAGATTTCAGAATGATATCTACAGGCCGATTAACGTTTCAGATGCCGGCCCTCCAGAAAGTTATTATACGCCCTGCGCCAGCCTGTTTTGAAAAGAAGGGCGAGCGCCGCGCTGTGTTTATACTAAGTATTTTCCATATTACCATCATATAGATCATAACAACTAAATGTCTATCAATGCATTGCCTAACTTATTTACTTGTTTACCTATTTATCAAAATTTCACAGTGATAGCCTAAGTAGTTTGATCAGGATAATTATTTATTCAAACGAGTGTCATTTTCTCCCGAACGTAAAAAAAACACCCAAAATTAATTGTTTGAGCACATTTTTCGAGTTTTTTTACATTGTCATAAAGTTGAATAAATTCTTTATAGAATAAAATGACATTATGGTACTAATAAGTATGACATTATAGTACTAATAAGAAGTGTAATATTAATTTCATTTGTCATTATTTTTTGGTTTTACGTGTTCCGGCGGCGTTAACGTTACTCAAAACATAGGGTGTTTGAAAACCTCGATATATTATTTTAGTTAGACTCTCTGTAATGCCTCTGAAATTTTGAAACTAAACATAACGGCTACCAAAACACAGTTTTACTAGGTAATGTACATATTTCTATCCCTAATTATATACCTATCTATTTCGTATTTTTAATAGCAATTTCGTTGAATAGCTAGGTAGCTACAAAACCCTACCCAGAAACAGTTTAACGTGAGCCGGTTGACCGTATACCTGCATATAAATAGTATGCGAGTGGTTATATGCCTATATAGAAAGCATGATTTGAATTAGTAAAATTTTGTCGAAGGAAATAAATGACTAAATGGCGTTTCGTTTAACAGGTAGGTATGCATCGCGCATGACGCAAGTCGCGAGGAAAAAATAATAAATCATCACCTCACTGAACAACGATCCTTCCTTCGACAAAATTTTGATCCTTCCTTTTTAAAATACGAAACAACACTTTCTCGTTGGGCAACCAGATGGACGGTTCTTGAAGTGCCTTTTCCTCCCAATTTTTTTTTAGAATGTTGCCGTTCGGAATAGAGAAATAATATTTCGGATCATTCTTATACACAGACACGTGTCATATCATTCTAGACGCGAATATTGTTTGCACTGAGTTATTGTATTTTTCAGCTTTTTTAAATAAATACTAACAATTTTAAAAATAGTTTGCCTGCCGCAAATTGCACATTCTAATGTGCGATTTCACACTTTTGACGATAAAGAGTAAGTAATAAGAGAGTGAAAATATAGAGTAAAAATGCGGTCAACACTGGTCGATCTGGACCGCGATCTGGCGAAAATCAATTCCAACGTCTATCACTACTATCAAATAAGACAACATTCTAACTGCCAGACTAATAATAATGGCTGTGCAGTTTTTGTCTTTTATAAATGTTTTTACTATTCAGTTGTATATTTTTTTGGATACATTTTTTTAGATTTGATAGGAAAAACTTATTGCGTCAACCACCATCTAGCCAAAGCAAAGGATTAGTGCTAAATAAAAAGTGGAAAAAGCTATCATCACCGTTATCGACATTACGACTAAAACTACTGGAATTTCAAAAATTATCGAGATAATAATTTGTGACAGAGCTTGCTGAAAATGCATCGAAATTATAAGGCCTAAAATTATTAAGAATAAATGTATTTATTTGATAATCGCAACGACAGCAATGTGTAATATTAAGTAATCAGAGTTGATTAAGTACTATTGTCATTGCTTTATCAAATGAATACATTTATTCTTTATTGTTGATTATTTCTGAAGTAAAATACCTAATATATGTATATACGTAGTAACCAATATTATAATTTCTTCAAAATGGAAAAAATGTTTTTATATTAAAAATGTATTCTTGGATGACCCTACGCACTAATCAACTCAACCGGCTCAACTCTTATTCTATGCTAATATTTCAAGGTTTTAAAAAGTCATCGCTTTATTCCCCAAATTTTATTCCTTTAAGTTTTCATTTAATAAATATTGTATTTAGTGGTCATTGCCAGTATGCCCTTAATACACACAAATATTTTATTGACTTGCTCCTGTTGTAATTGGATGGAGGGGTAGGATGCGAGCGCATGATGTAACCCATCTCCCGTCAGAGCAGTCAAAAGCCGCGTATCATGTGCACTGACATTTGACAATTCGGCCCAATTATATGACAAACACATCTGCCTGTGTTTTGTGCCCTTAACACAACTCACAGATTCAATTAAGCGACACAACGAAAACTAATTAATCTTCATGTTGTAACCATGCGCCTAAATATCATTTACGCCAGGGACCCGCTCGCATCTTGACGCCTGTGGCGAACATGGGGGGCAAAGTATGACAAGAATTGAGAATATAAGTTTTGTTTTGACTCGGCCTAAATTTCTCTAATATGGATAGCATGTACGGTTTGGAGAATTAAAAAGCGAATATAAGACCGGTATAAAATATAAAATACTTACAATGCTTAGCCATTAAACCTCGCACACTGAGAAAAATATTGGATTTCTTCCTAAATTACCGTTTTTCATTACGGTTTTATACAGAATAATGATATTCCAATCATAATTTTGTTTAATTACAAGTAATTTTGTTAAAACTTCATTACTCGGTTATATGTCTCACCATTCTCCGTACGGGTAATACGAAAATAACGGTATAATGAACTTCAACCGCTTGTAGATTCTTGTAACTAACTATAACTTTACGTATGTAATCATATGCTGTCATGGTAAAATCAAGATCTCTATGTGCATCGTAATGAATGAGCATTGTAGTTACCATGCCAGTGACATAGTAACCACACCCTTACGCGTCATGTTGATATATATCAATATGACTTATATACATACAGATGACAGTACATATTATACACGTAATCCCATTTAAAACATGCGTAGTTTGGTGTATTACAGCATTATAATATTTTGAGTGAAGCCTATTATTTTATTCGGTGAACAGGAACATAGAAATTGATGTTTACGAAGGATAGATCGTTTCTAGAAATATTGCTACTAGAAGGGATTAAAAAATCTTCGAATAAATGACACACAAATTTGGCAGAATGCCACTCGGCGCGCTTATAATGGCGAGTTTAATATATAGGATATATGGTATTTGTAGATGTCAATAACAACGGGCGAACTCATCACCTCAGAAAGTTTTAACGATAATGATCGTTCTGTCCCCGTGAGGTGAGCGTAGAAAACTGAGACGTTACAAATCTACCGTCCAACAAAGCCACGAACCCGCCAGTGTCCAACGCCTTACGGCGAGGCACTAGGGAGGTAACCCAGTGGGCCACCTTGCCCCCTGGCTACCACTTTCGGCAGGATATCCCCGTCTCGAATTAACCTTCAGGATACCTACGTCCTCCAGACTGGTAACGGGACCGACGTCGTTGCGCGGCCTCTACCTTATGTATTAAAGCGATAGGTCAGTTCTAATTTTCAGATTAAATTCAGTTTCAAGCGTGGCATGACAACAGGTTAACATCCACCCCCACTGTTTAGGAGACAGTATATTTCCATAGTCGCCAGACTCCTTCAGCAATTAGTCAGAGTGCACAACCGATTGGCGCGTCGCCGAACGGTGCGTAAAGAGTCCAGTAGCGCCGGGTAGCAATCCCCCAGGAGAAACTGATCCACCAGCCGTGAGGCCTGAGACGCGAGAGTCTTACCCGGATTTGCCATCCACACGTGGAGGCTTCTGAATAGTAGTTGATTCGTGAGTTAGACCGATCCGAGTACACAATGGATTTTGTGGACCAAGCTGCAGGAAACCATTCGCTACCGAGATATATGATATAACTAGAGCTGTCAACTACAATGGGCTAACCCGTCACCTCAGGAATATGTAGCGAAATTTATCGTTCTGTCTCACGTGAGGTGAGCGCTGAAGACTTGGGACAAAAACAATCCACAGTCTAGCTACGCCACCTGCTCGTCGGAGGCCAACGCATTACGGCGAGGCACCGGAAAAGGTACCCAGCGAACAGCCTCGCAACCCGACTACCAGTTTAGAAGGATATCTCCGTCTGGAATTAACCTTCAGGATACCTCCTACCTCCTGACTGGTTACAGAATCGATGTCGCTTGCGCAGACCTCCCTTATGAAGCGGTGCTACGGTGTCAACCGAATATATCGTGGACCACGGCATCCTATGCCCGGCTTATTCACCTGGGATCGGGTGGCCGAATGGTCGTTTCAAAAGCAGTTGCCATAAGGTTAACAACGACCCCGGCTCTATAGGAAACATTACTTTTTCCAGACTCCCCCGACTGTCAAAGTACAAGTCATACCCTGGCTCTCCCTTCTGCATGGAGACCGCCGTATGGGTGTTGACCCGTGTGTGTGACCGACCCTGAAAGAATGGGTCTTATATGAGATGCTTATCAAGTATGCAAAACAATGCATTTAGTTTGCGGATTATCCTCGTACCCACATTATTATACAAGGCAAACCCTGGACGATTAGGTCTGTAATAAAAAGAACATCCTGGCATCGGAGAATTCAGTATAATTTCTGAAATTAAAAATTCTTTGTTTTAAATTAGAGCCAATAAAATTTTCAATAGCTAGAAGAAGAAAAATGAAGAAACCCTACTAGGGCTAATATCAGAAATATGAGCCGTTTTTAATCCATCAATATATTATTTAAACATAATATCTTGCGTTTGGATAACCTTGAAGTGCAAGTTTAAAACTCTCCCTGTATTTTTTTATCAGAAAATATATCAAATTCACTATTTATCTGATTCTGTCATACTTACTGCATGTCATTTGATTGCGGCGTGTAAATAATACAAAGCATTTGCTATGTACGCGTTTGCGATGGCATTTTTATAAAATATACAGTTTGCCTAAATACAAATGAGTATTAAGATTAGGATTTTGAGATTTTTTTCATATAGAACAAGATTTTTATATTTTAGCTAGATTTTAAAATCAAATGATTTTGCTTTAATTTTTACAGTTGCCATCTGTACGTTACAGCGCCTCGCCCCACAAGGAAAATTAGCATTTGTTAACATTAGTAGACTCTAAGTTACATATTCGTTTTTTTTTTGTTCTACTAGAACATGGAGAATTTTGGATATGACTTAGTACCCGATGAATTGGTTATTATAGCAAGGTGGCGGCCTATCTTTCGAATCATTATTGATAGTCATGGGTATGATTCTCTCTCTGTAATAGCACGCATTGATGACATAACGAGTAAACAAAATAAAATTTGATTATAGAACAATTAAGACATTCGATTAATCGGCTTATTCTTAAACATAGCTACGATAATATTGCAAGTGCCTTGCAACTCATTATTGAAATGTCCAGAATCTATAATACATCAAAATGACATATTTTAATAGTAATTAAAATATTAATTAAGATAATGCCACCCCAAGACTTTCCCGGCAAATATCCAAGAGCTGTTTCATCCGATTACCCCTCCCCCCCCCCCACTATTAGCGAATGTGTATTCGTCCGAAATTTTTATATCCTGAATACTTAGGCATATTTTAAAGCACCCTAGATAAGGCTGGATAGGAAACCACGGAAGAAGAAGAATACCGAAAGAAGAATAATGTTTTAGTCCGGAAATTTATACATCCTGAGTACTTGATCGTGATGTATCAGGACTCAAACAGCTTCGTCCGCCGGCCAAGACAGAGTGATCATCGATTTTTATTTATAAAATTAATATTCAAATAAAACCACACCCTAGCTACTTGCCGGAAAAGAAGAATATCGGAAGAAGAAAAATATTTTAATCCGAAACTTTATACAACCTGAGTCTGAAGTTAACTTAAGTTAAGTTCTTCGAAGGTAACAAACTCTACTTAAGGCGAGATAGGAACACACGAAAGAAGAAAATTATCGAAAGAAGAAGAATATTTTCGTCCGAAACCTTATACATCATGAGTACTTGGGTATCTATTAAAGCATTCTAGACAAGGCGGGATAGGAACCCACGGCAGGAGAAAAATATAAGAAAAAGAAAAACAACTCAGTCAAAAGCTTTATACATCTTGAGTACTTGGGTATCTATTGAAGGACTTTAGATAGGGCAGGATAGAGACCCATGGAGGAAAAAGAATAACGGAAGAAAAAGAATATTTTTGTACGAAACTTTATGCATCCTTAGTACTTGGTTTATCTTCTTCGAAATTACAGCGCTCTAGATAAGCCGGGATAGAAACCCACGGAAGAAAAAGACTATCGGAAGAAGAAGAATAATTTTATCCAGAACTTTATACATCCTGAGTACTTGGTCTATCTTCTTTGAAAATAAAACACTCTAGATAGCGTGGCATTCGAAACCACTGAATAAGAAAATATCGGAAAAAAAATAATATTGTCCGAAACTATACACATTCTGATTACTTGGGTATTTATTAAAGCACTCCAGATAAGGCGCGATAGGAACCCACGGAAAAAGAAAAATATTGGAAGACGAAGAATATTTTAGTCCGGAACTTTCTACATCCTGAGTATCGTCTTGATTTATCGGATCCCAAACGGGTTCATCCGTCGGCCGAGACAGGGTGCTCATCGATTTTATTTATAAAATTTATATCCAGATAACATCATACCTTGGCTACTTCCGGGAAGGTTTTAGGGTGACATAACTGATTTATTAAAAATCATTTACAAATGGGCGGGTTGCCGCAAATAACAGCGTCAGCCGCCGTTTTTCGCGTCAGCGCGGGCGGCCAGAGCGCCACGCTCTCATCTCATGGTAAGGTTAAGATCAAAGCTCGGTCTCATTAAGCGTTGAAGATTACGGCAATTAACGGACACCCTGCAACGCAGCGGGTGCGATCGCACGGTCGCATCCGCGTCGTTCGGATGGATCTTGATAACAGTATTGCGTCATTTACTTGATTCTGTTTACCGCCCGACCCCTCCGCATACTACTTTGGTTTAAATTAAACCTATCTCGAACTCCAGGCCATAAAAATCAACAGGTCATTAAACTGCTGTGTTGAAAGGATTTTGTAACAGCGTTCGTTTAGCGGATCTCTATGCGGCTGTCTCCCTTGGTTAACTGGCATGGATTATCGGTCAGCATCAGAATCATTGGACACCATGCGTTTTCGAAGGCCCCAGGGAAGTTGATGGAAATCCACATCAACATAAGGATCTTTTAAAATCCTGAGACTAGGTCTATGGTAAGAGGATGGTGTCCTCAGTAATTCCAGCAGATCGCTTACAAGGACCTTGAGCACTTGAACCTTGTTCTCGCGTACAAATAAATACCTTGAAGACCAAAAACGCTTCGATATATTCCAGAATGTTCTAGATTTTCTAGAATACTCTAGAGTTCTCCAGAAGGTTCTGGAAAGAAGAGAGGGACGAAGTAAATGGGAGGCGGGGGGAGGGGATGGGAGTGTAGTACCTAGGCAACGCTGCAATGGGTGACATTCAGCTAGTTTTGTTTATTTATTCTCGTTAATTTTAATGTAATCCGTTTGTTTCCATTATACATGGTTAGCTTATGCATATTTTCTTCTAAATTATAAATTGTAAGCCGAAATTTGTCTTTTTAAAATAATATGACACAAATCGAATAAATATAGGAGGATCGTTAATTTATATATATAGTTAAAGAGGTTCCAAATGTACAGTGACATATCACCACTGTTTCCATTCCCCAATAGTAGTTTGGTATATTACTCCCTACCTAATAATCGCCGGGGTACAGCCCTGCATTCAAGTTTGCTAACTATTACTCCGTCGATTTACATGCGGCGCGACAAGTTCCTGGCTAGGTCCGATAAAGCCGCGCTACATCCGCCGCACTGTTGGCGCAGGTGTTGCGATTAAGACACAGCCCCTACAATTTGAATCAATCACCGGCGCGTCAAGTCCCTATTACAGTGGGGCTTTATTGGCTTGTTCGCCTGGATTATACATATACACTGCACCTGATGCACTTCATAAATCCCATAGCCATACTACCATGTAAACAGAATAGAAAATATTGGTCATAATTTCATAAAATATGTGGAATTACAGGTTCTACGTCACATTTGACGGTCATAGAGGCAACGCTAATTTCCATAACATGACCTAACTGGCAGATCGAAGGACGAAACACGATTTGGTCTTCCTTCACAAAATTACTAGTGATGAATTAAACTTCATGGTCCTAGACCCCTTTCAGAATGACAATAAAGTCCACATTATTTCGTTTGAGTCGTTAAAACAACAATAAAAGCATAATTCAATCATATACCATGTGGTATCATATTTTGTTTATGTATATATTATGGATGTACCTTTTTATGAATCTGTCATATTTCTAAGTGTTGTGTAGTGTATAAAAGTATGTATTGCTTGGGATATATTTTATTCCATCCCTGAATCTTCCCTTTCAATCTTACCCCCGGTTTCCTTTTATTGTTTGTTTTAATATGGTATCATTCAAGCGCCATTTTTCAAGTTTCGAGAAAAACGCATTAGAAAGTTTGATCAAATTCTCAAATATGGGAATATGATTTGCAGGCTAGATGAGTTTTGAAAGAAATTGTACATATTTTCATGAGTACCTATATCACCCTATTTTTGTTAACATTAGGCCTGTTTTTCATATATTTTTAGATTTCTGTTTTTTTTGTCTCTTTATTTGCGTAAAATGTTCAACTTATTGTTACCTGGAAATATCCAACAGCTAACCTTTTGGTAGTTTGTCATTGAGCGAATATTAGAGGTACGGGGTGCAGCAGTCAAACCTGCATTTTTGAAAGGGGTGGGTGGGCCGTGAAAGTGGGCGGGGCGAATCGCCAATTTACTATTGTGTTCTTCACCTCAAATATAAGCAACAACGGTCGTTCTCCGTAAAAGTGTTTTGTAAAAGCGATTTAACAACGAAAGAGAGCAAGCTGTTACAGTGAATACAAATAGCGCTATTCGAAAATGTTATGCAAAATTTTCATTCCTCAGCTTTGTCAACAAGCTTTTTAATAATAAAACTTTATTTCAACAAGATGAGGCGAAAAGCCACACTTTGTCTGTATCGTATATGATCGCATTTTTCTCGGGCATAGACTATTTCCCTAAATTTCATACTGCGGTTGACGTCGCGATAATTGGGTCAAATTACAACAATGTCCTATATAGGTTGACTTGTATAAACAGGACATTATTGGGAAATCCGAAACCATAGCAGATAGTAAAAATCGCTTTTGTAAAACCAAGACTTTCCCGGCGAGTAGCCAAGGACTAATTGCAACGCCTCAGGCAGCGCGGTTCGTTTATTGGCTAGCCTCTGGTGGCTCGGCGCTAATATTTGATTAAAATATTTGGCGGAATTAAAATATTATTAGTGTAGCTTGTGGAGGTTACTAGGCTCTATTGGAGTTGGCCACTAAGACCCATTTGTTCAGGGTCGGTCATACTCACGGGTCAACACCCATCCGGCGGCCTCCACACAGAAGTGAGAGCCAGGGTAGGACGCTGGCCTGCTAGCCAGTCTCCCCTAGGAGGAGTCAACCTTTGGGCGCTCCTGGACGGTTTGCGCGCCGTGCGGCGTCAGCCAATCGATTGTGCATTCCGAATAACAGCCGGGGGAGTCTGGAAACTGTAATGTTTCCTATAAAGCGGGGGTAGTTTTAACCTTATGGCCAATGCTCTTGAAACGACCATTCTGCCACCCGATCCTGGGTGAATAAGCAGGGCAAAGGATGTCGTGGTCCGCGATAGTTTAAGCGCTTCGTAAGGGAGAGGACCGCGCAAGCGCCATCGATTAGAATTTTCAATAAATAGTGTGCCCACTTTGTTTTTAACAAATTCATACACTATATAAACGCCATTCTGTCATCCATACTAATTTGTTTATATATGCCTTACTATAAATATATAACTAATTCTTTTCTGATATTTAATAAAATGATATTTGTGCATTTTATTATTTCAGATTTTGCAGTTTTAATGAAAAACTTCTTTAAAAATTATGAAAAAATATCTATTAATAAATGTCCTTGCATTTTTCTGTGAAAATCTTTTATTGCAACAAGAACACAGTAAAACTCTAAATGACATTCAAACGCGAAATATATAAAAAAACGTGGGTTGCGGGTTTAACTACTAAGGCAATTTGAGTGAACATTCTAAACACAGGCAAACATAATTAGGGCACAGTTTACTGCCATGAATTTCCTCTTACTCGTTTAGTGAGAGGGATATCACTACTAACCATCCCTGTCCAATCAAATATGTGTATCTATGCAAGTCTAGGGTGGGAGCTAATGGGCCCATGATGAGGTGGCCACGATGACCCATGTGTTCAGGGTCATACTCACGGGTCAACACCCATCCGATGGCCTCCTCGCATGGGGTGCGAGCCTGGGTAGGATACTGGGTCAACCAGTCTCCCCTGGGAATCAAACCTCTGGCGCTCCTGGACGGTCTGCGCACCGAGCGGCGCAAGCCAATCGACTGTGCTCTCCGACTAACAATCGGGGGAGTCTGGGAACTGTATTGTTTCCTATAGAGCGGGGGTGGTTGTCTACCTTACGGCGACTGCTCTTGAAATGACCATTGGCCATCCGATCCCGGTTCAGAGTCGGGCAAAGCCTTGGTCCGCGAAAGATTCGGTGCACACCGTTTCACCTCTTCGTAAGGGAGAGGACCGCGCAAGCGACCTCGAACTCGGAACCAATCGAGAGACCGGAGAAATCTGGTCACAATTGGAAGCAAGGGCGCGAGTGTCGGCCCGCCAGGTAACACTGGCTATCTCGCGGTAAGGCGTTGGCTTCTTGCGGGTTGTGACGCAGCTGGACGTTGGATTTGTTCTGTCCAAAGTCTTCTACGTTCACTGCAGGGCGACAGAACGAGAAAATCGTTAAAACGTCCTGTGGTGACGGGCTCGCCCGTTGTAGTTGACACCGCAAGTTATCTATGCAAGTAGATGATCGTAGGCTGTACCAGTGCAGTTTGTGGGCCAGTTAGATTTGTTTGGGTAACTTGACTCACTGAGTTCCATCCACACTGAGATAAAATCTGGATGAAGCTCGCGACGGAAAGTTTGCCTGCAAACGGTCGCGGCGCGCGGCAATGAAGCCGCGCAGCCCGCATCGGTCACGAGTTTTTGACGTTGCGACTATCGCTGGGAGATTTTGTTCCATACGTGCCGGCGCTCAGTGTTACCGCTAATCTAGGTGACCAAAATTCACTCTCAAATACAATCTCGAGGCCTACAATAATCAAATATTACATACCAGGCATTTCTTTACGCAGAGTGTTCAGTTGGGAGGCGGGTGAAGTAAACTCAAATATTATTGTACCTTATTATTTAGTATCAAATAATATTACAATGATTCAATAGACAATTCTTATATACATATTTCTACCGTGATCGGTCAAATTGACTGGTGATTAAAATGTTATCGATTTTATCATTCAACGCAGATAATTGTTCATTTATTACTAAATGTATATAAAACGAAGAATTTTCATAAAATTTCGTATACATATATTTTTATATAATTTCAATTATAAACTTAAAAAATTAAAACCTGATTTTCCAATATAAGTAGATTTTTTTCATATAACTTATTATTATGCATAGCTTACAAAAAATATTCCTTTTAAAAAAAAAACAAAAAAAAAAAATTTTATTTATATTGCATAATTAATTTTAAATTAATCTATTATATTATAATATATAATAAACTTTTTTAATATAAATTTATGTAATATAATTTTATGATATATAATTTATATTGTATAATATATACCCAACAGGAAGTAACTTCTTCTAAGGTGGATATTTAATTATTTAATAAACTATAAACTTGAATAAAACCATAATAAAAATTGGTTTATTTTATTTTTTTTAATATAGGTACTTAGGCAATAAATACGCATATTAAAGGAATAGTAAAAAAGATTGGTAAAACTAGGTATTATTATAATCAAATCACTTAATAAAGTTTATCTAGATTCATTTCAACAAGCACACACACATACACACACCTACACATCACATACACACACATACACATACACAAGCGTATACAAATAGAATAATATAAAAAAACCGTATAATATTTAATTTCTAATAAACCTAATTAGAATAATAAACCTAATTAGAAATTTCTAATAAACCTAATTAGAAAGATAGAATCAAAATAAATAAGAATGGCATAGGAATAATCACTGAAATAATTGAAAAAAGTTTTTAAAATAATGTCATACACAATTTAATGGAAAAATAAATTCTGCCGAAATAATAATTAAACGCAAAAGCCATAATAATTTGGAATTATAAAAATATTTCATAAAAATAAACGTCGATGGCTGAAGTGGGTATATAATAATAATGATAACAGTAAAAATAATCAAAAATACTAATTAAAATTTACAATAATTAAAAAATATGAGTGAAAATGAAATTGTGAAAAAAACATGGATACTTAAAAAAGTTACACAAAATCAAATTTAAAAAATATATAAAAGTGATAATCATTATAAAGTCAGAATCGTGCCAGAATATTAAGCATGTCGCGAATATAATGTCTGTCCTTAATTTAAAACCATTTATTATATTTATATATTTATATATAAAAAATCAGCCCTCGTATGTTCGCAAAACTCGAAAAGCAGTCCGTCGATTGACGTTCGATACAACGTTGCATCGGAATACGTGCTTTTTTTATAATAAGTGTATAGTAATAGTTATAGTAATCTTTATACTACACATGGAACACTATCTTTATACTATATATATAAAATTACTTTATATATAAAAATACGTGTGGCACTCGGGGACTGCCGCGGTAAAGCTATTGCATAGCATTTTTAACAACTTATGCAATTATAATTATTTAGTTATTTTATTTATTTTATTTTTTTCTGATATCAGATAACTGCGCTCTATCGGAAAACGTTGAAATTATTCCGAATCATTTGCGGCTGCGGAAGCAAATGATTCGGAATAATTTAAACGCCTTCCGATAGAACGCCGCGCACGAATTTTTTATTCGATAAAGCAAAAAAAACGGATTATTCGAAAAAAATCGTAGATAAAAAGATAGATAATTAAATTATCTTTAAAATGGTGCAGGTTTCATAATAATACGCCAGATAGTATTTGCGTAGTAGTCGTTTTTGTGTTCGGTTAGACCTAATTTCACAAATTAATTACACTATGTAATATAAACAAAATCTAAAATATTCAAAGCTAAGAATATTAGGAAAATGTTCTTGTTTAACATATATTTTTTTCGAATCGTAAGCAGTACTCATTTAGACGTAATTATCAGTTTAAAATCATTAATTTTCGTTAAGAAATTTCTTCATTCGGTCGCCGCGCTGGCTTAAGGCCCGCGATAAAAGCTATGCAATAGCTTAAAAAATCATTTTGTGCTCCCAAAACTTCAAAATTCGTCGGTCGTTTGACTTGAAATTTTGACACAACGCTGCATTTGAATACACGCGTATTTTTATTATATAATGAAATTTTGCGCTTCGATATCCGTGCGTTTCACATTATTTTCGTATCAGGCTGAGCCAAAGCGAAGCGTGGCCGGATTTAGCTAGTTTTGTCTCTATATGGTGTCCGTTGCGCTACTTTTGAATCAGGGAATAATCTGATTAAAACGTTTCGATACATCTTGAGCCGGTTGTATTCACTTGTGGCTAGAGGCGCCGAAGGGACACATAGATACTTTTTCCATATTAAAAAAGTGTAAATAATTTCCATGTTTGAAAAAATATGAATACCTAGCTATAATTCGTTTGTTTCTACTCTTTATTGTGAAATTTCACAATGGGTGGGTTTATTGTTATATGACAATCTTTTTCAACCAATCGTACTATGACGTGTTTACATGTATGAGTGCAAGTAACATGTGTGTAAGTGTGTGTCAAATGTGTGTCATTCGATCGACAGAATTTAAAATACAATTCCCTTAATTTGATCCCAACGGAAAATGGTTGACTAGCCGGGAATCGAACCCGGAACCTTACAATGTAAGATCAGGTGACCTCACCCCTATGCCACCGGGCCATGTAAATATATACATGTATAATAATATTCATATTGTATATTTCATTACATGTGGATTAACTTCTAAAACAAATAATAAAAAAGACTATTTTTTATCGCATAATCTCAATGACAACAAGGAAATAATCACGGTAGATTTATAAGTTTAAAGTATTGTGTACAAGCTTTGCCACTCTTATTCCACATTATGAAATTCCAGTAATTTTAGTCATAATGCAACAACGTGTATTGTAAATATTTCATTCTCATTTTAAAAGTGCTTCTAAACAATATGATTAGGATAGATAGCAGTGTGACGCGATTAGTTTTTATTATAGGTCATATCTTTTGAACAACCTATTAAAAAAAGTAAATTAATTTTTTAAAAATCTGGTCGATACATGGTATTATATACATTATTAAAATTCGTCTTGATAAAGGGACGTCCAATGCACTGCTGCTCGTATTAACTAAAAAAATGGGTACTTTCAGGTTCGATTCCCATATTTTATGTTATACAACTCTTAAACCAATAAAGATATTAAAATATTATGGGCTGCTATGAAAAATAGTATAAATACCTCAAGAAGTGATATTTTCTTAATAAAATTATTAATTAAATTGACTAAAACAAAAAAAAAATACTCGTGGGTACTCCCAGTGAGTTTGAAACTATTTTTTCGATAAAAATACTCAAATAATACAATGTCTGCTGAAAACAAACGTTTTTAGGTCGAACGGTATACTTTTCGGAATCATCGGGATTGGTGGCAACAATAAATCTTCTCCTTTAAATTTTCCATTTATAGTTCTAGCTTCGATGATATTGTTAATCATCTTCTATACTGAAAGCCTGGCACCGTTGCAAAGTCATGGTGAATTGATGTTTCGGAGAAGAATGTTAGCCACAAGAATATTCAATATTCAAATATGAGGCGGCATGCCTTGCAAATCAAGTTAATTTAAGAATTTAGTTGCATAATTAAAAACTTGGTCTTAAATTTCTACATTTCTACATTATCGATGTAGTTGCTTCTTCTTGTATTTCGTTATGAATGCTAAAATTCATGTCACTGCCATCGTTGTTTTTGGTTGCACGTGCACTGAGCCATTGATGATTGTTGAAAGTCAATAAATAAAGAATAAAAAAAATACTTGTGGCACTCGGGGACTGCCGCGGTAAAGCTATTGAATAGCATTTTTAACAACTTATGCAATTATAATAATTTATTTATTTTATTTTATCTGATATCAGATAACTGCGCTCTATCGGAAAACGTTGAATTTATTCCGAATCATTTGCGGCTGCGGAAGCAAATGATTCGGAGTAATAATTTAAACGTCATCCGATAGAGCGCCGCGCACGAATTTTTTATTCAATAAAGCAAAAAAAAACGAATTTTTCAAAAAAAATCGTAGATAAAAAGATAGATAATTAAATTATCTTTAAAATGGTGCAGGTTTCATAATAATACGCCAGAGAGTATTTGCGTAGTAGTCGTTTTTGTGTTCGGTTAGACCTAATTTCACAAATTAATTACACTATGTAATATAAACAAAATCTAAAATATTCAAAACTAAAAATATTAGGCAAATGTTCTTGTTTAACATATATTTTTTTCGAATCGTAAGCAGTGCTCGTTTAGACGTAATTATCAGTTTAAAATCATGAATTTTCGTTAAAAAATTTCTTCATTCGGTCGCCCCGCTGGCCTAGGCCCGCGATAAAAGCTATGCAATAGCTTAATAAAGAATAAAGAATTAATGAACGAAGAACAAAGAATAAAGAATAAAGAACAAATAATAAAGAATAAAGAACGAAGAATAAATAATGAAGAATAAAGAATAAAGAACGAAGAATAAAGAATAAAGAACGAAGAATAAAGAACGAAGAATAAAGAATAAAGAATAAAGAACGAAGAAATAAGAATAAATAATTAAGAACGAAGAATAAAGAACGAAGAATAAAGAATATAGAATAAAGAACGAAGAATAAAGAACGAAGAATAAAGAATAAAGTATAAAGAAGAAAAAATAAAGAATAAAGAATGAAGAATAAAGAATAAAGAATAAAGAAATTCTGTGCGATATTTTTTTAAACCTTGTAAATTTTGTCTTCTTTGTAAGTGTTTTCTATGATTTATTCTATGATTACTATTGAAATTTATCGTTTACTCTTCTTAAGTAAACGGATGTCGATCCACGCACGTCGATTAAATTTTTGCGTTATTTGGGAGAACAATGTGCAGACGACCTAACGCGTCGCTCGAATATAAACTGTGATGTCCTTCTTATTTTTCCTTGTTTGGGACTTTTAAACTTTTCCGCTGATGTACTCCATGTGTAATATGTTATCACTTCCTAGCAAACTAGAGCCGTTGGAAACATATGAGCCCCACATAATGAGAAAAATGCAGTTATCATCGCTGGCGGTGGTGACAATGCTGTTGTATGTGCATTATCTGTTGTGAAGTACACGAGCTGTACATTTTCAAATTGCACTGCCAAATGATCTACCGTTGGATGTCGTTATTGCCGTGTCTTCATTGCTACTAATGTAGCGTCACAGTTGATATTGGTCGATTTCATTAATTAATGCAGCTGCATTTCCCACTCAAAAACTGCCATATTGCTTGCTTTGTTGACACATGATCGATTTCACCAATTGCAATACTCGACATCGATGTGTACTTAGTACGGTTTTGTGTGCTTTGTATGTTGTGTAAGATGAATACGGTACATTCCAACGATTATCGACTTTAAAATCATTGTTTCGACCCTCCAAATGGACTGATCGTCATCTTTGAAAATAAATAGATGTTGAATATTCTAAGACATCCTTAATATGGTTCGACCTATCCAGTATCAAAATCGATTGTGAGTTATCTTTTGCCCAAAACTCGGTGAAGCAGGTTTTGATTCTATATACAACGCTTATAGTACGGTCTTTATTTCCTCATTCTTTAATCACAGTATTATCCTATATCTTTATTTGTCTGTATGTATGTATATTTCAAAAATGTAACTGAATGTTATTGTATGTATATTTCAAATAAGCAATAAGCATGACAACTATTCCGGTATAGCCTATTAATAACCTCCCTAGGACTTATCATAACTGACGGAATTTCCCCTTTTAACTGCACAAACCTGCATACATTTGATATTAGAGCGCGAGAGGCAACTACGTAATCCAGGGCTCGATAACCATTTAAGTAAAAAGCTACAGAAGCGATGCGAAATTATATATGCGATTGCCTTTAAGTAACCGCTCTATATCGACAACCACAGTAACTCGATTTCCAAACTTGGATCCTAAGTGATTTGTACAACATAATGTCAGTGTAATACAATTATATTATCCATTAAATTTTGAAAAAATATTTGGAGGTTTTTGCAATGTTTTTATATTTCTAATTATCACAATTATTGATATGTAGTGTTGCTGGAATTGTCTATTAAATATAATCTATAGGTTGACACCCCCATAATATCGTGCTTCAACGATTTTTTGGCAAGTAATATACTAAATAGTACAGTATGATTTTTTCTTTTGGTTTTTCTCCTCTGTAGTAATTTTGTCGTAATCAGCGTCATATAAATGTTATTATTCTGTAAAACTTCAAGTTTTACGCATATACTACCAAAAAAATGTTACAAACTATTTGGGAGTAGCCAAGAGTATTTTTATTCATTTTAGTCGACCTAATAAATAATTTTACAAAGAAAAGTACTACTTATTGAGTTATTTATATGACTTTTTCCTAGCAACCTAGTTGAATTGGGCATGTAAATATTGTACATAATTGCCGTAGACCAACTGTGAAATTCGGACACTTCTGGGCAGTGTCCTTTGGTAAAGGTTGTGAATTGATTTCGCAATAACACCACACACAGGAAATTCCTGAGATTTATATGAAGTACCGGGCTAGACTAAGTGAATTGACATGCCTCATGCTGTAGTCGCGTGAGCTATATAGGGTCTTCCATGTCTGAGAATACGGTTCATTAAAGAAATTTAATAAAATGTAAAAATAAATACTTAAGACGCGATATGTATTAAAATAATTTAAAAAAAGTCTGGCTGTCTGTTTCATCATGGTAAACTAATTCAACATAATTTTGATGAGGATGCATAAGTTATTTTAAACGCACTTTATACCATAAATAAAATAAAAGCAACCACAAATGTCCTAAAATTTCTAATTGCAAACAATAGGGATTGCTGTTTTTCTATATATGTATATTTATGTAAAAGAAGAAACTGATTGACTGACTGACATATCAGCGCACAGCCTAAACCACTGGAGCTAGAACGTTGAAACTTTGCACAAGGCTTCCTATTATAATTTAATCGAGCACTAAGAAGGGATTTTTGGAAATTCAACCCCTAAGGGTGTGACAAGGGTGAAATTCTGTTGTATGGAAAATCGAAACCGCAGAAGCTACTAACATCAAAATTTATATTTAGGCTACTTATTAAAAATGAAAACTAATAGCATTCATCGTTTTTTTCAAATTCAACCCTTATTTAAGGGATTAAATATTTTATGGAGATACCTAAATGATTTGATCTTGAAACTTTAAATTTTATGCATGGCTTTATTTGGTAGTGGAGGTAAGAACGTGAAACTTTTTATTGGAAATTCTACCCCTAAGGGGGTAAAAAATAAGGGTTGAAAATTTGTATGAAAATACGTCATCTACTGGTACTTGGTCCCTCGGTTAATGAAATTAAATCAAAATTTCCTGTTTCGGGATTTTTGGAAATTCCACCCCTAAGGGGGTAATAAAGGAAATAAATATTTGTATGAAAATACATTAATAAAAACAAAACCGTTAGATCTTAAAACTCGAAATTTTCCACAGGGCTTTGTTTGATAGTGTACGAAAGCACAAAAAAGGATTTTCCTTAATTTTCAGCCCACGGGATGAAAGAATGAGGTGAATTTCTGTAGTATGGAAAATCTAAACCGCTGAAGCTACTGACATCAATATTTATATTTAAGCTACTCATTACAAATAAATAATAATGACATTCACAGTTTTTTTAAAAATCAACCCTTGGGGAATATAAAGGGGTGAAATATTATATGGTTAAATATTGTATACCCAAGCCGTTAGATCTTGAAACTCCAAATTTTACACCGAGCTTTATATGATAGTGGACAGAAGCGCAAAAGAGGGGTTTTCTTAAAATTTCAACCCCACCTGATGAAAGAAAGAGGTAAAATTCTGTAGTATGGAATATCGAGAACACTGAAGTTTTTTATATCAAAATTCTATTTAAGCTATTAATTACAAATTAATAATAATGACATTCATAGTTTTTTCAAAATCAACCCTTGAGTACTAAATAAGGAATGAAATGTTGTATGTAAATACCCAAAACCGAAATTTTTCACAGGGCTTAATTTGGTGGTGGAGGGAAGCACTAAGAAGAGTTTTTTTTTTAATTTAACCGCCACGGGATGAAAGAAAGGGGTAAAATTATGGTATGGATATATTGTAGTACGGATAATCGAAACCGCTGAAGCCATCAAGAAGAAATTTATATTAAAGGTACTCATTACGACTGAAAAATAATGACATTCTCAGTTTTTCTCGACAATTAACTGTGCTTTCTATAATATTATAGTGAATCTGTCGATCGCTCGGTAAGTCAGGTAGTTAATCCTAGAATGTTAAAGAACGCATTCTAAAATTCAACGCAAACGAAGTCGCGGACAATACGGGCTATACTTTGCTTCAACTGTCGTCAATCTTAGAGAAGAACATGTGAAACGAAAATGCATTATTTAAATAATTGAACTATTTACCTATAGGTAGTGTCTGAAAAGGCAAATTCAGGTCAATCTTTTAAATTAACCACTCGATATGAAACTCCACGCGAAGCGAAGCCGCTGGCACCAGCTAGTGTAATATAAAGTAAGTTTGGTCCTAAACTTTTTCATTATGACGTGGGAAACATGTGTCCCGATAATGTCGCTTGCTTTTAGTATAAATATTATATTTCAAAAAACTTCCGTATCTTTGATGATTTAAAAAAAAAAGTTATTATCCACCTGTTTGGCATCCAAACATAGGCAATAAAGAATGACATTGAAGAGAAATTCCGTCGGTCGATTTTAAATTTTACACCGATTTAATTCTGCATGGAATTTTGAAGAGAGAATAACAGGCATTCAGAATGACACATTTGATTAAATTAAGAATGTACATATATGGTAGGAACAGATACAGATTGCATTTTTTAAACTTTGAGCGCTGGTCATTACAGCGTCCGCAAATAGATAAAAGCATTTTGTTCTTGGATACTGTAATCCAAGATTGCAGATCTGAGGTGCTTTAAACTTCGAGCTCGGGGGTTAAATAGTTGTTGAGCCCTGAAATAACTCATCGGTGTGTGCAGTTACCGCATTTTCAAAGCACGCAGTTCCACATACAGAATTCTCCGTTTGTATATTGTCAATGATGAACGGCAGCTGCTTCGCGAAGTTAGCAGCTCTATACGGTTAGTTAGTTTGGGGTTTTGCATGGGAAGTTGTACCCAATTCCACCTGCCTGGATTTAATTATATCGAGGGGAATTAAATTAGTTGAGATTGGATGCCGGATATTCGAAACGATAACCGCTCCCTTTGCTGGGCTACATCGCACAAGACTGGTAGCAGCTCTCCTATAACGCTGCAGCAACTATTTCAAGAATTCGCGTATCGAAATGAAGCTGTTTCGGGGGAGAGTGCCATCGCGCGTAGTCGTCGCGTCTAGCAGCATGCCGAGTAGATTCTCAAACATTAGCAAATATAGTAGTCAGTCGGATTAGGCCTTGTAACCCTATACTAAATTTCCACGACACTTAAAAATAGTTTATGACTAGCAGTAAGTTGAAACATACAAGTGATTTTAGGACAGGATTGTAGTCTATAAGCTTGGGAAGTATTTTTAGATATTTGAAAATTAGGTCAGTCGTAAAACAAGCGATGTACGGCCATGACGTCTACGCCGCGGCGTGATGTGTTCTCATTAGCGATAGAAATAGTGAAATACTATCGTTTTTTTATGAATCCATAAAAAGTAAAATGTTTAATCTGGTTCGTAATTCTTTGGTTACAAATTGAGACGTACAGTAAGTATCTACCTCATCATTGATTTATATCAAGCGAGTATGATCATACCGCACGCGCCTTTGCTGCATGGGTCTCGGACTAATTGTAAACCTAGTTTACATAATAAACAGATTGATTTGGATTATTTTTAGTGACTTCTCAACATTAAAAAAAAATTACTACACCTGGGTTCTGTACCATACATATAAGCTGTACTATGGAATAATGCCCTCGGGAGCCTGGCATTCTGTATATATATAGCCCTATTTACCGGATTAAATATCCGAAGTTATAATGAAATACAATCGAGTAGGAGAGAGTTTAAATCCGATTCCTAGTAGTCTAACTGAATGCAGGTAGTCGACCATAATAATTATAGTAATATTTTACTGCTGTCTGATGCCAATTTAAGCAATAATTAGTTCCTATCAAAGCTGAAAATGTGCAAAGTTTAATCCTAGGATTATGTTTTAATCTATTGAGTATTCGTGAAATAATAATTTTTGGATTGCTCGGGATAAATTGGGAATCATGCAGTCATTATACGCTTATTATGAGTATACTCGAAGCAGAAGCGATGATTTAATTAGCGTGAATAATATTATTTCATGATTAAAATTCCACTGGCATGTAATATGTTGATGTTATGAAGATGCCACTGTTTTGAATTTTGCTATTAAAATTTCTGATGTTTGTTATTTAAAGGTCTGTTGTTTTAGAAATTTTATATACAGATTTTCAATATCATTTCAACAATTGCATATTTTAATGTTTTGAGTACAGCATAAAAATAATAAAAAGTAGTATCTACGCATCAACAGTAGTTCATCTGTATTAACAAAAATGGGTATATAAATAAAATGGGTAATCTGGATAAAACAAATGGGTATATGCTTTATCGGTTTCTATAGCGTGTTCTTGGTTTATTTTCTGCAGCTATTTTCAAAATATTCTCTATAATATATCTATAGAGATCCATGTATGTTGTGGACCCTTGAATATTTTACTCAGAAGCTCAGTCATTTATTATATTTTAGCAAATTTTGATCGTTGAGGTATCGTTATAGGTAGAAATACTCCAAGTAACGGTGATCATAGAAATCTCTTAACAAATTTCAATGAAATGCTCGAATAGGCTTTTCCTGCTCTCATAATAATCGCTACACAGATATAAAACGAAAAATCTTACGTTACTCAAACTTGAAAATCACTAAATAAATTGAAAACATTTTTCAGTTTACCAGTAATGTTTTTAAATTCGGTTAAAATCACTTAGTTGTTCTGTGCTGCAAAATTTGCTGAAATTTACACAAAACGTTATTTCCAAAACCGGGAAGTAAAAATCATAACTGTTTAACTTCTCATTTGTCATGGCCCTTTCACATTTATGTTTTAAAAAAGAGCTAGATTTACCGTTTGAATATGCTGGTAACAGCTAGTGTTAACTTCTCGCTGTCTCTAGCTAAACCACCTAACCCCTCCACTCTCTTCAGACCCAAAACATAACTTTTACCTAGAATAACGTTTATGCTAGAATATCTACAGAACACAGTATCGAAGCTTCGATACTGTAGTAATTATGGAGCTTCGATACTATCAAAACACGCAGTAAAACGTGGTAGTAAAACAAATGATTTATAAAACTACGTAGGTCTCTAAAAAAATATTTCTGAATCCAGTCAAACTGGCGCTGGACTGTGCACATTAAGTGCACATGAAAAAGTCACTCTTGCGTTTAGATTATGACAACAACAGTATGGTTAATTCCATTGGCCTTCAACGTCAGAATGGCTGGATAGCAGTTGGTGGCGTTACATCCCACCTCTAATGCACCACAATATAAGATTGTCAACTATGACTCGACCCCAGGGATGCCTAAATTTTATTTAATTACCAGCTTACACTTGCAGACCCCAGAAACATTGTTCGCTTTAGCTAATCAGAGAATACACGTCTCCTCTACAGTGATACTTCTTGCCCAGCTAGGTTTAGTTTTTAAGGCTGCAAGTTGGGCTTATATCAGGGTCAGTACGTCTCCCCCATGACAAAATATTTTTCGTTATTCGTGAGCCTAATAAGCCTATCATTGTATAATGCCAAGTCTCGGATGTTCAGGTATCCATCCAGATAAAACTGTTTGCTCTCTATTTCGGAAGGCCCTTATTGTAGAATTAACACTAATTCCATTTGGGTCAAATATTTCCAAGACCACGAGTACAAGCTAAATAAATAATAATAATAATAAATAATAATTTCATAGAAATCCTCCTAGAAGTAATCTAAAACCGCAATTTCCACGTCTTATGTCTTGTCACTCCACCTCGAAGGGGGAGTAAATGATTTGTAAGGTGAGAGCTGGCAGGCGAAAATCTCTCATGCGGAAAGATAGGCGTACTAAAACTACCATAGCTACAGTCTGCGCTCAAGCTCCGAGGAATCGGGGGCTGGGGAAGCGGGCGGACTACGCCACCCCCACCGTCGCTTTATAACCCTCTCCCAGTACTAGTAGTACTATTACTGGGAGATTACTAGTACTAGTAGAGTGCAGGGTATAAAACGACGCGCGCGACGGTCGGGAACGGCGTAATCCGTCCGCTTCCCGAGCCCCCGATTCCTCGAAGCTTGAGCGCGGACTTTAGTCGATAGTACGCGTTCTACAGTCTCTTCCTCAGAAATGTAATAGTAATTTTATGTTGAGCCTGATTAGGTAGTGTATTCTGGTGCAGCTCCGTTTGCACATATTTATTTATTTATTTATTTATTTATTTATTTATTTATAACGTACAAGAACAAAAAAATACAAGGACATGCATACTGTTGTACATGAGGAATAATTAAGAACAAACATTATAATAGCGAAAAACATAGCTCTATGGATATAAATATGCTAGCATATCCGAATGAGGCGAAATCGCACAAGCAACTAGACCTAGAAGGTCTGTCTCTGGCTGTGCTGTGTTATACCAACTGTATTTTTGTAACTCGCGAACTGACGAAGGTGATCAATTTTAAATATTTCTAAATCTAACAAATGTGTTGTTTACACAAATTAAAGTAAAATTTAAAGTAGAAAAAAAAATTATATATGTATGCAATTAAGGGCTAAAAATAAAGTAAACAATATATTATTATTATTTTAGCTCATTTTTGTCTATATTTATCTACGTATTTATCATCCAGTATTGGAGATTATTTTAATACAACTTCCTTTTATCATGGTAAACGTTCAACTCTCAGCCACACGCCTCTAAAACTAACATTACCTTTCCGCAAAATGGAATGCACAATAAAAACATTTTTAATTACGACATGAAGGAAGCCAAGTATGTCTTATTATCTAAAGGAACTAAGTATCAGTATATATTTTTAGTTCCTATTAGTCCAGGAGACATTTATTCTATACAATCAAAAATCAAAAAAAATCAAAATTATTTATTGAGTTCAAATTATGAGTACATTCAATTTACAAAAGTCTTAACCTAACTAGGCTGCCGCCTGTTCCAAGGTAGACAATTTATTTTAATTATCCTAAGAAATCTATAATATTATATTTATATAAATAAACAAAATCATACATAATGTAACAGAAATATCTTAATTACCTTATAAAAATTCGTAGGAAAATGAAAGATCGAAGATACTATCGCGGTTGTTTGACATTATAAATAGGATAGAAACAAATTTACCGCGTGAAATTTGTAGCACCCGACGATTCGGTGACGTTGCAGCCGCCGTTGTCCAGGGTAAACTGAAAGAGCTGTTAATCCGTTGTTATGCGGGTAGGCCTCATACCGCTGCCGCCACTGCGTAGATTATAACGAGCTTCGAGCCCGGCCCCCACCACCGTTATAACCTACGCACGCAGTCGCGGCAGCAGTATCAATATCAGCTATATCAACAAAACATATTTTATTATATATGTCTTTTTAACCAACATATTATTAAAACATAATATTATTATTTATTCAGAATACCTCGAATAAGATTATGACTTGTAGATATTAAATTACGATAAAATCAATAAATCAATAAGGTCTTTATATGATTTGGTCCATATTACTTTGATGAGTTTTATAATTTGTTGTACAATAACTAAAAACAGATTTGCAAAAAAAACCAACGCTACTTCTAAAGTATTTCAAATGTCAGCGATGTGTTTTCAACGTGAAATAAATTTCGGGATATTATGCCGGTTCAACCCACAGTAAATATATTGTACATCACAACTACCTACATGACCGCTCGACTTGTCACCGCCACTCGTTTCCGCCCCGCCATCCTCTCCTCACCGATATACGCCAGTTTTCAACTAGACAGTAACTAGCCCTTGCCAGCTCTGGGCCTTTCTAAAACCAAGCAGCGGCCCGTCACGTTTAGCTCTAATATTTAAATATACTTTACGACACAATTAACTATTTCCACGTAGTTAATATAGTTTACCACATATGCTAATCGGTAAATTCATATAAGCTATGGTCTCATTATTTTACTAATATTTTTATAAATTGTTACGATACATTATATAACAAAATATTTGAACAAATTGTATTATATTTATGTATTTATGTATGTATATATCTTTTTATCGCAGAAAGGTAACAAATACATCGATAAAATAAATAAACTACGGGTCTAAAATATTTTTGTTGTAATAATGGTCTACCCAACAATTACTGTGCTGATGATTAATATGTAAAGCTCTTGTAGAATAATATTTAACATGTTTTACATACCAGACCCCACAGATATTGTTCAAGAATCATCACTTTTCAATTTACCGTAAAACACTGAAGAGATCATCGTAGGCTCGGAGCGAGCATTGTGCATTTATGTGTGACTTACGAGCTTCATATTCAAATCAAATCATATCCTATTGAAACATATACGTTGATGTCAATTTTATTTGGCGATTTCATGCAAAAAACCCTCATTGGTCGAGATGAACCGGCTGGGTTTTTCAATTCAGTCGCAGCTAGCACTAGAGGAAACAATCATATAGGCCATAAAACACTACAATAGCGATGTATTCCTCCGATATGTGTGCCGGAAAGCTAAAAAAATGTCGGAAAAAAATATTTTTACAGAACCAAAAAATCGAAATACCGCGCAATTTGGCCGCAGCGGTTATAATTACGCATTTCGTAACTTTTATTCGTTACGATGACTAAAGTATTTTTCAATCACTTATTCAAGATTTGCATTATTATCTATACATATTAAAAATTTGAAAGCATAAAAATTATGAATTTAAATTTAAAAACGTCAATTTATTAGTGAAAACACATTTTTGAAAACAAGCTTTTATTAAAATGCTCTGTTACGAGTCAACCCTGCTTGTAGTGCAGCAGCCATGTTATAGTAAAACTTAGAACGGTCTATCATAATATATACAGAATTTCATAATATATACAGAATATGCTATACAGAATTTCGTGTTTGTGCTGTTGACCGTTGAAGATTGCCCTCGTTGGAAGCCAAACCTGGGTGTAGCAGCCCTGTCGCTGTGATACTTAGATCGGGCTATCATAATTGAATACGTATACAACATTTCGTTTCTGTGCTGTCGACTGTTGAGGAGTCCCCTAGTCGGGATCCAACCCTGGCTGCGATAGGGCTTATCGCGGTGAAACTTAGAACGGGCTATCATAATTGAATGCTCATACAAAATTTAGTTGCTGTGCTATTCACCGTTGAGGAGTCCCCTCGTCGGGAGCCTACTCTGGGTATAGCAGCCATGTCATGCTGAAATTTAAAACGGGCTAACAAAATTGTGTCTGTGCTGTTGACCGTGGAAGAGTAGCCTCGTCGGGAGCCGATCCTGGGTGTAGAATCAGATCAGGCTCACCATAAAAATGCATTATCATCGAAACTGAACTAACATGTAAAATTTCAACTACATAGGATAATAAGAAGTCGTTCTAATTCAGCTTGCAATATTTGACGTAATCAAACATACTGACAAACATCGCAAGGTAAATAAAAGCTTGTAAAAACGCTCCGGCGACTAAAACCGAAACGTTTTAATAAAACTAAATATCCATAAATGACCAACTTACCTTACTTAAGTTAATTTATAAAATCCAGAAGTATCGCACCTTCGATAAAAAAAATAAAACCTAGGACGGGTAGTGGTATAGTGGCCTAGTTCCATTTTCGATTCCATTGGAGACCTTTAGTAACCGATGACAGAGGTTGTTCAGGTTGTCTGTAAGTGCGGTCAAAGAAGAAACCCCTTTGTTACTTGTTCTATTGTATTTAAAAAATAAATGAAAAAAGAATGATCGAGCATCGGCATGAAGCTCGGGCAGTTGACTGCCATACTGCTTGATGCCAAAAGTCTGGCAACATTTCCAGTCATAATACTGTTAAAAACCGAAAAATTACCATGTATTATATATCCCTGAAAACCACTAAATTCACACATTTCGATTCGTAAAATGCCTAAAATCGCTTATTTGGCGTGTTAAATTGCGAATCTGGAAACAAAGATGATTGTTAAAATATTGACTCCTACAACCCGAGCTTCGTACAAATTCTCCCTTGCGCGGTGCGTTGTCACTTCGAAAGTCATTGTGTTAATCGCCCGCTGCGCTATCTGTCGGGAGGAAAAGTGGCAGTAAACACCCCTATTAGTTGGAAGTCGATACATTTCTTTTGTCAAACCTTAATATATGTGATGATATATTTTTTATTATTATTTTATATTCAATGGAAAAATAGTAGTGTAATTATTTGGCAGGTAGTAATATATTTCAAATTACATAACCAAAGGCTTATTTCATATTGTTCTTAACAAGATGATTATTTCAGGATAGCTTTGTTAGTTTTTATACCTAGACTTATTTTATATTTCGGTCGTATCATTTTGTAGCTTATTATAATAATTCAGTCGAAATATTTATGTTTTGACAAATATAGATATGCTTGGCTTTATAGGCTGGTCATAAGTATTTCTGTGCCGAGTGGAGTGCGAGTTCATCTGTTTTTATCTGTGGTCGGTTAGTTGATGTGTTCTCGAAAATAACAAGTCGCTTTTATGGTAAATGTACCATAAATATTTTAATATACGCAAATCCGCTAAGTGAGGTCTGCAGCTACTTTTTGGTGGTTTATTAAAAATAACTTTGACGGTGCGATGTTGCAGGCGATTTATACCGGATTTATTTTTGCGATTTGTATAGCAGATATCGTTTTGCCATAAAATTCCTACTGATTGAAACCACAAACTTCTTCTTGATTGACATAAAGTATTATTCTCCAAATAAGGCAAAAAAGCAGTATGTAAAAATTAAAAAATAAAGTAGGTACATACAATTTCTAGGCCGCCCAGCGATCTGCCAGTTTTATGGCGATTCTGTGTTAGAAAAAACTGCGCACTTTTTGGGAATACTGTTAGTAAGTTAAAGGGTTATATCCATTAACTATTGATATATATACAGTTGGCCGGAGCAATATAAAATTTACTAAAGGTCTATATTATAATTATCCACATATTGTGTATACCATCCTCTCGTTAGCAGTCTTATTAAAAAAAATCGGAATCACTTCATTATGTTTTGTATTCGATAATATTCAGCTGACAGAGATTTATGATTAATCTCTTGTTAGTGCATTTATGCACATAAACAAATACATATATATATATATATATATATATATATATATATATCGCTGCCTTAGTAAAATAGGGACCTAACTCTAAATCGGTCGTTTCACAGTTTAAGTGATAGATAGACTCCTGAAAGCATCCTCTATCGATTGGTCTGTGTAAAGTAGTTGTACGATGAAAGAGAGAGAAAATACGATGATTCGGTCTCTTTCCCACTGGTTGATTTTGGACGTCACGCTAGTGTTACAAGGACTGATTCGTTTTTGTGTCGGCAGCGAGCGAGCGTGGTCACGTCAAACGTTGGCGCATTTCGAGTTAAGCCTGTCTATTACCAAAGTTTAAGGTTAGTTAAGATTATTTTTTTGTGAAATAAAAACCTTCTTCTGGTTTAGGTCTTTCTATTACAAAAACGCTTGGAAATTTTATGACTTAACTTATAGTGTGTCTTTATTTCAGAACATTTATTATAAATATCGAAGACTTAACCCTAATTGTGTCTCTTTATCAAAAATAAACTGTAATATGTTATTGTCCTTTTATGCTTTCGGTCTGTTTATAATTAAGTTTAATTTATAAATTTTGAATTATTCATAGGCCTATTTGATTATTAGTCTCTTTTATGTACCCTGTTATACAAAATTATAAGGTATTCACATGAATTAAGTCCATTTCATACTGAAAAACATGGTGATTTATTAGTTGCAAATGGGTGTCCACATGAAATTAAATTAAATTCACATTTTTAAAAGTTATAAATATTTATATTGGAATATTTTTTCCCCTGGCCTTTGTTACTGCGAATATTTTTTCGCTAATATTTTTGGTTGTTTTAGGCAACAAATCATAGAAAAAGAATAAAATGTCAAGAATCAAGAATGCACGCATAAAAAAACTTTTTGAGAATTTAGATGCCGGAAAAATCAATTATGACAAGGAAAATCAGGTTTACGTAATATAATTATTCTACTTATATTAGTTAATATGTGATATTTTTGGACCCCATAAAATTAAGTGCCTACTACTCTAATCTTGTTAACTTCTCAAATCTTAGTAAATTTTATTGCCAAACTTAACGAAAGTAAAACTTGATTAAGTATATTTAATTAACTTATAAGTAGCACAGACATATTATTAATGGTATTTCAGAGTATTTAACAACCTTATAAGTAGCACAGACATAAGTCATGTCTGTGCTACTTATAAGGTATTGATAAAATTTTGTATTTGTTTTAATACTTGATTATAATAGCATGTCTAGTTTAGTTACTTATTTAATTAATTATTACTTATGTTCAGGATGTGTCAGAAACAGCGTTTCAATTCGATATCGATATACCATCCACATCAGCATCAATACCACGAAATATGTCGAGGAAAAACTATGAGATCACACCCATCCATTCAGATGAGAGCGATGCGGATTTAAGTGACAATGATCCGACATACACACTTTGTGGCAATAGCAGTCAGATGATGCAGCCTAAGTGAAGCAGAAGATCTTCAGCTAGTGATTCTAATAGCAGTTCGTCATCGTCGACTAGCAGTTTGTCATCGTCCAATAGCAGCTTCTCGTCAGATAGGGTCAAGTCTGATATGCATGAAGATCAAAAAAACAATGATTCCATGGTGTCAAGATTTCCCGCTTCAACAGCAACGTCAAATGTATAGGAGAATGGAGAAAATGGCATGGAGCAGCATATCAGATCAAGAAAACGCTCTAGGCACCCTTCACAGTGGAAACAAAACTCAGCTACACTAAAAAGAAACTTGGGGCAAAAGTACGTAAGTTCAAATAAAGAAATTCTAGCTCGTGAAGTCAAGCCTCCCTGTTCTAGTAAATGCAGACTCAAATGCAATGACAAAATTGTAGCCGCACAAAGATTGCAGTTATTTGAGATATTTTGGGGTTTGGGTAACATCAACCTACAACGTTTATTTATTGCCTCTTGTCTTGTTCAAGTGGTTCCCAAATACAAATACTCAAACGTGGAAAAACCAAGAAATTTAAACCAAGCATTCTTTTTTCATATTGAAAATAAGAAGACAAGAGTATGCAAAATCTTTTTCATAAATACTCTGGGTATAACAGATGGAATCATAAGAACAGTCAAGGATAAAACAGATTTAAGTGGTTTCCTTCAGAAAGATTTCAGAGGAAAGCATGAGCTATATAAAAAAACAGACGAAGAAATAATCCAAGATATGATTGATCATATAAATACCATACCTCGCGTTGAAGCACATTATGTCAGATCATCTACATCAAAAGAGTACATTGAGGGATCAAGAACATTAGCCAGTATTTGTAGGGACTTCGAAAAATTTCAGAAGGATAGAAATTACCAGCTGGAAAATATCACAAATTTAATGAAGTTTTTAATACAAAATTTAACACTTCATTTCATAAGCCTAAAAAAGAATCAGTGCGATCTATGCTCACAGTATGTTAATTACAGTCAAGAGGAAAAAGAGAAACTGAAAAATAAGTATGAAACGCATATAGAAGTAAAAGAATTGTGTGGAAAAGATCAATTAAGAGATAGACAAAATATAGATGAAAACAAAGAAATATTATATTCATAAAGTGCTATCATCTTTTACGATTATTGAGATACCTTACCAATTAAAAGATAAATGGAGAAGGCGCTAAACAGTTTATATTTGTATATCTCATTATTTGATATAGGTAATTTTATTGGTAATATTAACCTTAAAATGCCTGTACTTAGTATTATAAGAATAGTACAAAAGTTTATTTAGTATTTTTTAAAGACTGAATAACTTTAGCTCGAAGTTAGTTGTTTCTATGGTTAAGTTAGTTAGGATGGTTTGATTGTGGTTATAGAGTAGTCGATAACCATATACAATCTTTTCTTTTGTTACTTTATTGTTCACCTATTTTATTTGTATCATAGCAACATACTGGTTTATTACTGCTTTATAAATTTGCTATTGTTAATAAAGTTAAACCTAACTTTTTACCTGTTTCTCTGTATACATACCATTTATTATTTCCTAAATAACATTTATAATTTCACCTTGGTGATTTCGTACGGATAGTGATGTGTAGAAATTGATAATAAAGCATGATAATATTCTAAACTGACTCATTTGTAAGTAAATTATTTAAAAATATTTCAGAAGAAAGACCCATATTGTTTTATGTCATATTTTTTTCCACTATTCTAAAATTAAACGGACTGAATTCGCATTAGGTCAATTAATATTGATAATATTTCAGAAAAATAATGACACTATAAGGTTTGAGTCGCCAGCTTATAAAAATATTTCAGAATTAAATTGACCTAAATTAGAACAAACCCTTTTATCTATGAAGTGATAAATATGTTTTTAAAAATTACAAAAGTATTCAATTATACCATTAATCTCTCATGTACTGAAAAAAACTTAAGTCACGATCTTTTATACAACAAAAGTTACGAGCATTTTAAGGTAGCGCCAGTGATTTGCAAAACGTTTTTGGGCCGTTGTGAACAATCGTGTTTTTGGAGTTGAGTCACTATTATACTAAGGCAGCGATATATATATATATATATATATATATATATATATATATATATATATATATATATATATATATATATATATATATATATATATATATATATATATATATATATATATATATATATATATATATATATATATATATATATATATTTATTTATTTATTTAGGTACATAGGATTAGGTATACAGTTCATTCATAGGTCATGTAATCTTATAATAATTATATAAATTATTTATTAATTAATATAGGGAGGTTTAACACATCTTACATGACCTTTACTGCCAATAGCACATCTAACTAGGCGATAATTTGGCCCGTCTCTAGATGTGCATATTTTTATGCAATTTTAAGAAATGAAGTGTTTTTTTTTAAATAAATTATTTGGACCCACCACCTGTATATATACATAAATATACCAATTTTATAAAAAAATATAGCTATGTAATAAATATATACATTTATAGTTGTAATTTAATAATATTTAATTAAGAAAAATAGATAAGTGATACTAAATAAATTGTCGTGCGTTGCAAAGAAGTTGATCAGATTTTACATATCCCTTGTTAAGTAGCCATCTATTAAGGTTTGCTTTAAATATTTTTATGTTAGGATAATTTTTCATGTCTTCACTAAGGGAATTATATAATTTTGGGGCTATGTAGAATATATGTCTCTGGGCAAATGTTGTCCTGACTGACGGAATTATATAATTGATACTCGCGGACATTCTTGTGTTCAGATTGTTTTGAGTTCGGGCGTGGTCATCTCTAGATTTGTAGAATGCAAGAAGCGCTTGCTTAATGAATAACTGTTTAGCTGATAGCACATGGGATTGGGAAAATAACAAGGCAGATGGATGACGCCGGTTTTTTCTGTGAATTACTCTCAATAATAATTTCTGCGCTTTTGTCAATCTATCCAGATTATCATTACTAGTAGCGCCCCATGCCGCGACTCCGTAGGACAAAATACTCTGACACAAGGCCATGTATACCATTCTTATATATATATATATATATAAGATATATATATATATATATATATATATATATATAGATATATATATATATATATATATATATATATATATATATATATATATATATATATATATATATATATATATATATATATATATATATATATATATATGTTTATTTAAAATAAAATTAGTAAAAGCTACTTACAAAGCAGCGAAGGAAATCCCAGCTTGGATCGGGAAATGCTAATATTTGAATGAGATATACTTACGGATGTGCACGACTTTCGACGGTGCAAGTAAGTTTAAAGGTCCTTTTGCAGTCGACTAACGATCACTATTCATCCATATATCTCAAAAATCAAGCTAATCCTTTTGCAACAAAAAATGCCTCCAATTGAGACGAAAATAAGCGAAAAAATCAAAAAAAAAAAACAAATTGATCACTTCGGCAAAGCCGTGACATAAATGAAGGTGACATATCGAAATAATTCAAATTTCGAATGCTACCCACATTTAAAACATGATGCAATTGGCTGAGTTTGTTATTAACAAGCCATTAAATCGAAATAAAAATAAAAAACTCCATATGCTTAATGAAATGAAAGAAGAAACTTCAATCTTAATTTCTGGCAGAGAAGTTTATAAAAAATGTTGTATAATGTTATCAAAATACGGTAAACCAGTATAAAATTGTATAATATTCTTTACAAAACTTATCAAATATAAAAATATATATATATATATATATATATATATATATATATATATATATATATATACCATTCTTATATATATATATATATATATATATATATATATATATATATATATATATATATATATATATATATATATATATATATATATATATATATATATATATATATATATATATATATATATATATATATATATATATATATATATATATATATATATATATATATATTGATATTTTAAGGGTGTAAATTTTTTTAAATTATTTTCAATAATATATAAAATTAGATTCATGAAAAGTTACTTATCTGGGGTCCTGGTGGACCAGAAACATTTAAATGATAGTTAATGTCCTCTTTAAATACTTAGGGCAGCAGCACCTGTTTCCGCAATTGATAACTTATGATGTTCTTAGTTATTGCAGCCGAATTACCGTATGCCCTTGGATGTAATAAGTATACTTATTACATCCAAGGGCATACAGTAATTCGGCTGGAATAGGAAGCTCAGTACTTCTGAACTGTAAGTTTTGATCCTCATATGATTTTAACGTGATTTTTGTCCAGAGTATCTAAAACAATCTATATAATTTTAGACGTAGATACTTAGCTTTAGGTCTTCTGACCCTCCGTTAAAATAAATTTCATTGCAGTAAAATATCACAGGCCAGAATTTCTATGATAGCAATCTGGGTCAGAATATCTAAAAATAGCAACCTGGGAATTATAACGGACTGTCTGCTATCGAAAAATAGCGCTTTGAATCAGTACGTCTAAAGGGCCGTGAATTGTTACCTGAATTGAGTAGTGTTTCCTTAATTAAGGAAGGGTCCTTCAGTAGCGTGTCAGGGTAGGTTGTTCTGATGGGTGGTTAAAGGGACTCGTGACTGCAACTTAGTTGTTTGGTCCACGCCAGTGTCTTAGTTGTCACGATGGATGTCTATAACGGAGCGTTGTCGTCCAGTTAACTGTAACCTTTTGATTTGACGGTTTTATGGTCTGATTAAACTGTTCATATCAAATATAAACGAGCGAAGTCCAGGCAAGTACATTGATGAAGCACAGGACATGCACTAGTCCTCTCGGTCGTAACGGCGCATCGTAATATAAATTAAATGAAATAGTAACCGGTAACAGTTGCCAAGACAGTGTGCCACTCGGGGAAGTAACTTATCGAGTTGTTTTCAGAGATTCCGGAAAATATACATTACGCAATATTGTGCTTGCGTATGTATCACTAGTTCCTATAAAATATTTGATTTAGCATATAGAAGACATTTCTAAATATAATCAGCAATAAAATCCGTATTTTGTACTTGATAAAGTATGGTTCGCAGTATGATTCTCCTTTGCAAGGGATCTAAGAATAACCCTGCAATTGTTCCAAATAGGTGTCCCACGTAATAATCATCTCTCCGATTATGTAGTGCTGGCAATGCTAGTGCTAATTGTTTAAAAAATATACTTCTGTAACATAAATAAATTGTGCTTTATACTACAATAATTCAGAGCTACTCAAATTACATTCACATACAAATTACAAATCGGATCTTCTAAAAAAGTACATTGCATTTTAACAGTCAACAAATGTCGTTGCAAAATCAATGGATTCTTCTAACTGAAAAATGTTATCCTTTATTGAATTCTTTCTTATAACTATGGTTGGCCTCAGTGGTGGCGTCTAAATCTCCGGCCAACTCACGACACAAGGACAATCCTATTGATTATAATCATCGGATATTCTGGTGATTGTATTTATATATTCTGGTTATTGTAACACACGAAATGTTAAAATATTCAAAGGTAAAAACTTATTCAAATTTAAAAGGCCTAAATCCTAAAGTATTTAAATAAATATATCCTAGGTAGATTCATTATTATTTATTGACTAGCAACTTGACTATTTTAATTACTTTTTTCTTATTACTGGCTTTTTATTTTATTTTAATTTTTCTATGTTAGTTTTCTCTATTTATTGATTATCATTGCAATTATAATTTTATTGTATTTTATTATTATTATTATTTTAATAATATCTGGATATATTTTGATTTCTATATTGCTTTTTTATTTTTCAACATGATTATGAATTAGGTATTAGATATCATTAAAATAACTCTTTAAATTTATACTACGTATTTAATAGAGTTAAAAGATTTACTTTTTTTTACTTTAATAAGTGTACGCACAATATAAAACGTACAAGTGACCTAGTCGACTCTACCTTGGTACGGGCTTCGGCCTAGTTAGGCAGACTTTGTGAATAATGTTTTTGGAAAATTTCTTATGAAAATAAATTTATTCTTATTCTTATTGTTCTTGTTTTCTTATAATGTAACATGAATCATAGCTAACTTATATCAAATATTACCGCTCGTATGTTTTTTTAAAATATGGTAAAGTTATAGCTTTTGTTTTCATCACTGTTTATCGTAAGAAACACCAATATTTATTGATAAGCCTCTTTCTAGCTGCATATACTAATTGAATACAAGTGAATTTATTAAAGGGATTGAAACAAGACTGCCATAACATAAAGTGAACTATCGTATTTATAATTATTTTTATTATAGTTTTGTAAACAAATAATTATGGTTTATTTATTTATCCATATAGATACATATATTTTTTAAAAATGTACTCAATCAGGCATTTCATTTGACACTAAATACGATATATTTATTTTAATTTATTGACATTTGATGATGATACAACTATTTACTTGATATTTGGATAGTTAAGGTACTCTATGACAGTTGGGATGACATAGCGATTCTTAAAATACTACATACTTCTAAATGAGTTCGAGCGTTTAGAAGTTATGGCGGAATAAAGAAACGGAAAACATATATAGATGAACCCTGAACACATAATAGTTCACAGTAAGAGAACACATTTTTTAGGCTGTCGTGTAATAAAGAAGATCCTCTGTTGAACATTTACTTTTTTGGCTCTATTATGCCACCCAATGATTGTTTTTTATGATATTTGTACAATTATCCCTATAATGATCGTATTTATTAAAGTTCCCAATTAAACATGTCTGAAATTCCACATTTCCTATTTTTCCAGTATGCTGTTGTTATTCTACTCCATAAATGTATATGTTTCATTAATTTTTATATTACCTAATGTGTAATTACCATGTTTTATATGATCCCATTTTTATTACAATAGGTTTTTTTTAAACGGCGCTTCACTCCTCTAGTAAGTACTGGCTCTATATTTGATATCTGTACTCCAACATCAGCCGTATATAGGTCTTATAAATCTTTACAGCCAGTGCTAGGGATAGATTTTCAAGAGATTTCCAGATGACGTATGTGGTAGTGTTCTTTGTTTTAACTAGGTCAGTACTGTTATAAAAAGGACAAAGATAAATTTTACTGCGTGAAATTTGAAGCATCTGACGATTCGGCGATGTCACAACTGTCTTTGTCCACAGTAGACCAGTCTACCCAGTACAACGACGCTTGTAACATTGAAAGTATAGAAGTTTTTAAAGTCAACAGAGGTCATAAAATTAACCCCCCCCCCCCCCTCCCCCTTACTCCCATGTGCCACCCGCCACATACGCCCCGCTGCTGTCCCAGCCCAGCTTCGGCGCAGTGCACTGAAAAACATATGCTTTTGAAAAATGCACCAAAACCGCAAATACAAACAATGCAAACCGCCAATGCCACACAACCATGAGGTCTTATCGCAGAACAATGTTTTGGCCCCCTAGGACATTTGTTCTGCAGAGAAGGAGCCCTGTTACTGTGTAGGAACAGGGCTCCTTCTCTGCATATTCTCGAGTATCGAAAACGGTGTTCCTCAATTAACACATTCTAGACTATTCCTCATCGATCAAATATTATCATCCCCAAGAGGTATAGTAGGTACAGTAGGGAAAGGTTCAAACAGGTATGATAGGTCATCTCACTACAAACATAACTGATTTTGAATCGAAATAGATAGAGGAATTCGGAGTAATTTCAATAAGGATTTCCAGCTGTAAGAAATATGTAAAAAAATAAATTGTAATAATATGGCGACTGACGCAAAACTTTTATAAGTTTATATGTAAATTTTAGTTATACAGAAAATACAGTGTATTTGGTATTTCTTTAACTCTCAACCCCATTCTCATAAAAATTGTAAAAAATCTTCATGCTTACCACATTTTTAACAGAGGTTGTGTAAAGCTTGGCGCATTTTGCTGGCTTTGATATTGGTGAAAATAAAGCAGCGGACGTCAAACGCCATTGTTTCCGAGAGAAGGAGTAAAATTTGGTAATTAGTTAGGAATACTTTTGAAGTCGAAGATACTGGAGATCGGAGCCATTAAAATTATTTGTGATCATTTCATGGAAATTTCAATCGATACTGGATGAATCAATTAATATGTATGAGGAATTTTACTTTCGGAAAACAAAAAGTGGTTCCGGATCTCTGAGTATCTATAAAATATAAATTGTATTAAGACAGTGAATTCATTACGATTCTCAAATATCCCACATGTATATTTTTTTTTGATGCTACTTAGCAGTTCCTTAGATATTACCACAACTCTTACTTTTGCCGTTAGAAAAATTAGCGCTTTTAAAATACAGGCTTAATAGAAGTGGACCGCGATAAATTTAATCGATCAGGCTTTACAAATGTTAACAAAAGAGCCATAAACCTTCTGTTTTCAATTTTCGATAATTACGTTTGCTTTTACTGGAGCGTCTGTTACGCCATAAATAACAATAGAATATAAATAAAGCCACGCATACGCGTACTAGGCATACAATTTCTATTTATCTGTGCTTGTTATCATAATATCGAATAAGAAATTAGGCAGTGTTTCGTAATATAAATGATGTGAAAATCCTCGAATATTTTTGCTATTTCAATAAAATCTCGTTGCTAAATGCGACAATGACCGCTTGAGTATTCGGCAAATTTTGAAAAATTAACTCTACCCCGAGTTCTAAAATATACAAAAAGTTAAGGATCCTAGTCCAGAAACACTACGTTTACACGTGAGTGAAGCTTTGCCAAACATCGTCTTTTCAGATGAAAAATTTTCACCGTCCAGCAGTGCGTAAATAAGCGAAATAAAAATATTTCTTTAGATAGGAAGACAAAGGCTAATTTAAAGTAAAGAATGGAAGTCAGAAAGCAAGGACTAGCTTCTGTTATGATTTTGGCCTCAGTAATTGTTAATGGTTGCTCTCCATTCGTTTTCATCAACCAGAGTGTGAAGTTTAACAAAATTCTTTGTGTCAAGAAGATCTTAAAAGAAGAAATAACGGCCTTACCTATACAAACGCATGTAATACCGTCGCTATATTATCACCCGAACGCAACAAATAAAATCTAAATAAATAATCAAAACGCACAAAGCGTAAACTTGATACGTTAAATTGCTCGTAGGAATCTAAATAGAAAAACGTGTCGTAAATGGGTCTATTGTGTAAAAAAACGTCTGGTATATTGTAAATAAGTATTGTTATTAAGAAATGTATTGAAAAATCTAAATATTTTTACATACTTTTTAAATAATAACCCAGAGGTATGGCGGTTAAAACATCTTATAGGAGTTAGCGCCTTCTTATAAAGCCCTTAAAAATAAAAAAAATCTTTCTGAGACTGGTAAAAGGTTCATTTCGCCGCAACAGTATCTCCCCCCCTCTCATATTTACCAGGCGCTAATTCGCACAATTTTTCCATTTGGAACATTTTGGAGGCTAAAGTATTCATCTAAAAACATCATAGTTTGTGTGCGCTCAAGGCATGACTTCGCCGAGCATCCCGTAAGCCCACATTCGTGCTGCATATAATGCGTTCCTTGGGACTAAACGTAATCATAATAATTTTTTTTAAGACGGTATTTACAAAAATCAATAGATATATACCTAATCTGGTGAAATCGTCAAAGAAAATTACATATTAGGAACATAAATACTTACATAACATAACTAAAATTTCGAGTACATAGCATAACACCTACAGTATTACATAACATAACACCTACAGTATTACAAATTATCCAGTAATATTATTACAAATCATCCACTATTATAATACCGATAGACATCTCATTTTGCGTTTTCAATACATTTTATTTGAGATTACGATGTTAAACAAAGCCCAAATTGAAATGTCAAATGAGACATAATTATTATATTCAATGACGTGAATAAAGATTGCGTATGGTAGAAATAATCTTAAAATCGGAAACTTAAAAAGACTAGAAAAATATCATAAATGTCAAATGGACAAATAGTAGAAAAAATAGTAGCAATAATATCAAATTAAAGAGGCGACAAAAAGAAACAAAAATATTACATTTTTTTAAAACCTAACAAAACAAAAAAATTAATATAAACAAAACAAAATTTGTAAAATGATCCAATAATTAAATGTCAGCAAAATTTGGAAATAATACTGTTTCACAAATCAACTTAACAGCTAAACAACCTTGAAGCGCATACAAAATATTCATCAATATTGTAAAAATGAATGAATGGGAATTGACTTTGAGAATTTCTCAAACACTATTTTAATCATCTTTATTGTCAATCCGGAAGTGCTTTAATCGTTTAAATCTTATATATCAATTATATCTAGACTACAAACGATTCAACACCGCTGTAGAACTCGTCCCACTTATAGAAAGCATGAGTGGATGCGAAGGCAAAAGTTGGTTATGTCGATCAATGAGCTCAGTCAGCTTAGTTAATGTTTTTAAATAATATACATTTGATATTTTAATCCAAATTTCTATATAAAAATATCAATAAATTATAGAAATATGGCGTTTTCCTTACTAATATAGGTATCTTGCACCCTGTATTATGATTAGGTACTCGATTGAATTTATTTCATTTCTATATTGATTGGTTATTTAATTTTAGGGACATTATTTGGATATTTTTTTATGTATCCTGTTTATTTAGATATATAAATGTTATGTAATGAACTCTTTGAACTTTTTTGCATATGACTTTGGATAGAGTCCATGCCTCCCATTCATGCATGATCCAGTGATACATCGGATCAAGTGACGTCGGTCGAGGACAGAAATGATCGACGATTTACTTCAAAGAACTCTATTGCGATGTAGAAATTCACTCAGGGCTTACTTTATTGTACATCGATCGTTCAAGGAATCCTAAGTATTTGTAAGAATAAATAGGTAGTAATAATTTGAGATTCCTTGGTGCTTGGGATTATGCTATCGGGGCGATAGTATATAGGCGAGCAGCAAAGGCATTCCTGGAAGTCTCCGTCGCTTCACAATTTATTCGCAGAGACAAAGTCTGTGTAGGTGAGCGTAGCGGCAGTACCATAGACTGGGGATAAATTGATTCAAGTTATATCAAAGGGTGATTCACGTGAATAAATTAAAACTACTAAAATATCCTATTTAAATTTTAATCTCTGAGAAAAAAAACAAATAGAGTAACATTTTAAACGTAACAGCCACGACCAATAATGTTATTGCTCGTTTACTTACTAAATATTTTAGTAAAATCGCAAAAAATAGCTTAAAACACTATAGATACATAGAAAACTATACAATAACCGTGCATAGCAAGAACCGTTTATCTATTGAATACCATGCAGCATGTCGCTTCAATAAGCTTAGCTTGTGGAGCGACATGCGAGAAAAAAAAATCGTTAAAAACTATTTTTATTATCTTGTAGGTAGCTGTTATATAAATAGATACCTATAGGTAAAAAGTATATAGTAAATCATTCCACCAGTCTATCATTCTCGTAATATTGGACTTAGAGACTTGATATTTAATACACAGATGCCTACTTAGGCCAAAATCACGTTGGGTGAAATTTTGGTAGAAATATCTCATAAACAAGCTACAATAATAATATTTAAAGTCCGCCTTATATTTTAATTAAATATTAACGACGTCTGTCGGCGCTAGGCCCAAACCTGCCTTTAACCGAAAAACGAACGCGTTGCCCGAGCGGGTCACAAACGAACCCAACCGGTTCCGTCCGCCGGCCGAGAGAGAAGCTCATCGATTTTATTCATGAAATTATTATTCAGATTGCCGGTAAGGTCTTGGGATGACTATATCTAGGAATAGTTATATCTAGGGAGAATGTATTTTAGCTCTCATCTAGAGTGGCATATATATATAGGTACAAGTTGTAAATGTTAAAAACTATCAAGTTAACCGCAGTTTACGGTAGAGGCGCGCGATCGCAAGAGGGCGTCAACAAAACAATAACGTAGCTTGATGTATGCGACGACTTGTGCTCCGCTGCTTTGTTGTCATGTTGCCTCGCCGCCTGGTTAGTCGCTGGCGACGCTGTCGCGAGCTACGTGATATTATTTGCCCGTTTTCGAGAGTATGGCGAAAATATACACTGTGCCTACATTGCATGTTATGTTATGTACGAGATGGTGGTAAGAAAATTTGCGTGCACATTACGTGGCACAACCAGCCCGAATCGGTTTAACTCTAAGACGGCCGGTGATAGGGTGTAATGTGGCCGCTGCATGAAGCATATTTTATTGCCCAGAGCATTATAAAAGAAAGCACACAATATTATTTTAAAAGATGCGGATTTATTGTAGGTAACAAAATTTTCCATGCACAAAAAAAAATATTGAAAAAATTAAAAACACTACTGCCATCACAAATAGTAAACATAATCAAACCGTTGGCGCATGTTATCTCTATAAACATCCAGTACATATAGACGATCGTGCATTCTGTGAATCAGTCGTCGGACCTTGTCGAATGCCCGTGATGCCTTCCGGTGGTCACCCGGTTTTCTGAGTGTGGCGACGAAAGGCTGCATTTCCTGTGGCAGGTATCTCGTGACGATCGCGCCCCGCTTGTGATGCTTTATATAGCCTCGTGCCGGCCGCCCTCGGTTTTCTCGGTGCTCAAGTAAGAGAGTGGTTTTTTATTCAGTATTTGTAGTTTTTGTATTTATTCATATAAATATCTATATAGTTTAAGAATTTACTCAAACAGACCTTTAATTTGATACTAAAAAAGATGCATTTAACTTATTTTTTTGATACTTGGAAATTTAGACCATTATTTATTTGGCATGTGGAGAGTTTATGTACTCTATGACATAAAGGATGACGTTACATTTCTATGAATACCACACACTCCTAATTCGGCTCAAGCATTTAGAAGTTATGGTGGAATTAAGAAACGGACAACATACTTACCTGCATATATGAACCCTGAAAATATTAAAATTTTATTTTGGGCAGTCGTGTAAAAATAGATGATAATGGTTCGCACCACGTACAGCCAGAAACATCACTCGTCTCACATTTGCAGTAATATTACCAATCACTTACCTAATCTTAATCTACACATGGGAAGATAACATCCTATAGTACATTTTTATTCAAATCTCGTTTTGTAAAACTCCTATTTTGTAAACTAAGAATCAAGCAGTTAAGGCAGTGAAAATTTTTATATACTTAATTTATCACATTCTCATCAATTTGACACATATTTCTCCAAACGTAATCTTCTTTTAATCTTCAAGTCAATGAGTTGAAGAACGGTTTAAAGAATTGAAAGTATTTGAGAAAACAAGTTTTTCATTAAGGCAAGAGCTATTCTCGTGAGTATGCTATTGGTATGGTATAAATGCTATTAGTATGTTACAAACCATTGTTGTAAATGATTCTGCTCTAAATCTGCTGTCCATGTGTAAATGGACAGTTTAGTAACCATAGAGCGATGTTAATTAAACATTTAGGGAGTAATATATTTTATATAGCATGAGATCCATGTAAGATTCTATGTAGCGAGAATATTGGTAAAAATGTTCAAAAGGCGTTTTTTGTGAGGATCATAATAATTATTCTCTATAGAGATACAAAACGATTTGAAGTTAAAAAAATCCCTAAATAATTGAGTAACCCATCGACATTTTAAAGGTTTTTATTAAAATTCGACAAAATATTAAAGACTGTTGTTTTTTTTCAGGAGTTCCTTATTTCTGCATAGTCGTTGTATATTTAATAATATTAGAAGGGGTCTTATTTGTTGTGTTTTTTTTTCGTATGCCTAAACCTTATATTCACGTTTTATAGTGATATATCTAAATAAACACTCGCGTGTGAGAATTTCTTATTCTGGGTAATTAAAATTTCGTCCCTGGTATAAAAGTGAAATAGTCACTTTTTGGTCAAAAATTAATTATTAATGGGTCGGTAGTTCTTAAGGCGTAAACTTTATTTGCGGAAAATGGCAAACGCGTACCTTATATAGTAAATTAAAATACTTGTGTTTCAAATATGAATAATTACTTATGAAACATTCGATAAATGAGACATAATGGCTAAAATACGTAACCGCTTTTATTGTTTATCCTTGATTTCCCAACATGCAAGTATGAAACAAATATGTTGACTACTCTTTGCAAGGGCGTTTTCGGCAGTCAGTTAGTTACCGCGCTATTTACTTCACATCGATTTTGTTCCGCATTATTTTGCTTTGTGTCTAATTTTTTTTTGTGATTTTCTGTGGAATATATGAATTGCGCTGGTTTTTGATAAAACATCGTACTATTTTGAACAGTTATGATTTATAACCGTTTCTTGATTATGATATGATTTATAATTATTACCTAATCTTAACTGAATGCCACGTTTTTATTCAATAAAAACTATGTCAAATTACGTACTTTTATATAATTTTTGATTTCACCTGAATATCACTATATATACCGCCCACTATAAAACAAGGGCGATCACTATAGGAAAAACTCTATAAAAGAAGACCATGCCGATCGCTTCTACTTCCTAATATACACATATAATACTTCCCAATCTACAATAACTATAATCATATATTAGCACTACAAGCTAGTGTAATGTTTTTTATTCTAAGAATAATAGGTTAATACAATCATAAATATGTATTAAACTTATAAAAACTGTACATTTATTCATAAGTGAAAAGTTGATATTAATTCTTTCGTTAAAAACTGGTCTTTGTATTTTTATATAAATAAATAATTCCGCCTGAAAGAGAGTATTTTTTACATTGTAAAGGATATTTATATAAATTAAAATAAAAGGCTCATAAAACTAGCATTAATAAAACAGGAAAATCTTATTGCATTTATCTGAAAACTAACTGAATGCTAATTAACCTTTTATCGAAGCAAGCCGACAATTTATATAGTCTGAAATAAAACGACGGCTTATGTGTTAACAATTAGGGATAATTAGGAAGACGTGGCGGAATTTACATAATAAAAAGTGTAATAAAGTAAAGTAAAGTAAAGTAAAAGGTATTTATTTCCAATACAACCATACAATTGTGTAGGAATGACAGTAATTAATCTTAAATTAGTTACTCAATTTAGACAAGAGATGATATACAATATATAGTTTTAAACTTACCAATTTACCAAAACATAGACTATATGATAACAGTTTACAACAAAACAATTAACGGTAAATAATATGTATTAGATTAAATGGGTAGATACGATGCTATGTATTTTCAAAATATTTTAAGAAGTCGTTATGGGCATACATGTTGATTTTAAGCAGATAGACTCGGATGGATCTCTTGAAAATATCGATGTTTTTAATTTCTTTTAATCTTTCGGGCAATTTATTGAAAAGTTTGAGGCCTAAGTATCGACTAGTCGCCTGGAACTTGGCAGTACGTGCTACGAACGGTTGGAGATACAGGGTTTTATTCCTGTATCTGAAATAAATGTGTAACAGAAAGGCGGAAGTAACGAAATAGTGAATAGAATGGCTAACTAGAATGGTTAACATCAGTACGAGATTTTTTAAGCTATTGCATAGCTTTTATCGCGGGCCTAGGCCAGCGCGGCGACCGAATGAAGAAATTTCTCAACGAAAATTAATGATTTTAAACTGATAATTACGTCTAAACGAGTACTGATTACGATTCGAAAAAAATATATGTTAAACAAGAACATTTTCCTAATATTCTTAGCTTTGAATATTTTAGATTTTGTTTATATTACATAGTGTAATTAATTTGTGAAATTAGGTCTAACCGAACACAAAAACGACTACTACGCAAATACTATCTGGCGTATTATTATGAAACCTACACCATTTTAAAGATAATTTAATTATATATCTTTTTATCTACGATTTTTTTCGAATATACCGTTTTTTTTTGCTTTATCGAATAAAAAATTCGTGCGCGGCGCTCTATCGGAAGACGTTTAAATAATTCCGAATCATTTGCTTCCGTAGCCGCAAATGATTCGATACGTTGAAATTATTCAATGATGAATAATTTCAACGTTTTTCGATAGAGCGCAGTTATCTGATATCAGAAAAAAAAAATAATTAATTATAATTGCATAAGTTGTTAAAAATGCTATGCAATAGCTTTACCGCGGCAGTCCCCGAGAGCCACACGTAATTTTTATTGATTTTTAGAAATGATAATGATTAAAATTAAAATAATTTCTTAGGTACATTAGAATAATAGGCAACATGGTTAAATTTCGACTATTGAATATAGTAACAATATTAAATTTAAAAATGAGAAATGTATGTTTTTAAGCTATTGCATAGCTTTTATCGCGGGCCTAGGCCAGCGCGGCGACCGAATGAAGAAATTTATTAACGAATATTAATGATTTTAAACTGATAATTACGTCTAAAAGAGTACTGCTTACGATTCGAAATAAATATATGTTAAATAAGAACATTTTTCTAATATTCTTAGTTTTGAATATTTTAGATTTTGTTTATATTACATAGTGTAATTAATTTGTGAAATTAGGTCTAACCGAATACAAAAACGACTACTACGCAAATACTATCTGGCGTATTATTATGAAACCTGCACCATTTTAAAGATAATTTAATTATCTATATTTTTATCTACGATTTTTTTCGAATAGTACTTTTTCCGAATAATATCCGTTTTTTTTGCTTTATCGAATAAAAAATTCGTGCGCGGCGCTCTATCGGAAGACGTTTAAATTATTCCGAATCATTTGCTTCCGCAACCGCAAATGATTCGGAATAATTTCAACGTTTTCCGATAGAGCGCAGTTATCTGATATCAGAAAAAAAAAATAAAATTAATAAATAATTATAATTGCATAAGTTATTAAAAAAAATGCTATGCAATAGCTTTACCGCGGCAGTCCCCGAGAGCCACACGTATTTTTTATAGCTAAATCTAGCAGCGCACAAAATCTGTTCAAACTTATTCAGGCGTCTATAAGTTCCACAGGTGTTTCGGTGCTGAAAAATCGACGATAGTTCATTTTATATTTCGTATTACTCTGTCTTGTTCGGTTGAACTAAATTCCTATTTTAGATCACGAAGAAATGCAATCGGGACCAATATGTAATATAAAAACTTTACCTACGTCTATTGGCAATACTGCAAATCACGCTGCATTTGCCCGAACATCACTAGCAATTCGTTGCAGAAACAATATTTGTTATCGGGCGTCTAGCCATTAGCCAGACAAAATGGGGAATGCCTATTGAGCTCGGGCAATGTTCATAAATCACATCTGCGGCGCGCTCCAAATACAAAGGATTTCTATCCCCTGATAGATCGCAAGGGGGACAAACTTAGCGCCTTACAAAAACTGCCGCCCCTGAAAGAAACTTATTACATGCTGCGTACCCCGTAAAGAAGCTGCTCTACGCTTGAACACGCTTGTTATGCAAAACGGTTTCGGTCTAAAAAAAGTAATTTTTTTGCTTGTGACCAATTTTTTTTTGAGTTAACCGTATACGATTATGAATACCATGTTTATCATATATCCAATATGTTGATATTATCAGCATTTTCAAAATGAATTTATGAATTCCTGTCTGAGTTAACATGGCCCGGTGGCAAGTGGTTAGTTAGCCTGATCTTACAATGGAAGGTTCCGGGTTCGATTCTCGGCTGGGTCCCCATTTTCCGTTGGGATAAAATTAACATGATTGCATTTCAATTCTGTCGATCATATGCAATAACAAGACACACACTTACACACATGTTACACGCACACATACATATAAATACTTTATATTAGGGTTGGTTGTAAGAGATTTTCTTATGATAATAAACCCGCCCATTGCGAAAATTTCATAATAAAGACTAGAAACATACAAAGAAATTAAAATTAAGGTTGTTAGAAACGTTTTCTCTTGATATAAACGTTTATAATATATTATTTTAAGTATTAGCAATTTATTAAATTAAACTAATTTCTTCGAATTGTTGCACAATGCATTAAAATCTGATTGGCAGAAAGCATTTTATTCCTGTTTTTATTTTAGTTACCAAAAAATACTCAACCAAAAGTCGTCAGTTATCTTGCTAGGGTGTAGTCGCGTCTTTATAGATTTTTTATGAGGCATTGACCATAATCGACCATTACGTAAGTATGTACCGTCTGTAATATACGATGCATTTCGACTTATAGGCAGCATGCACGATACAAAAGTCTTGGCATCGTTAATACTGGCATTACTAGTGTTACCATTATGTCCAATCGAAAATTTGTGGCTTTCTTAATTAAACGTAGCGTAATATGCAAATTTTTCAACTGCAACACAGCAAGCAATTTTCATTTTATCGATACGTGTCAATTTGTCTTTCTCAGTGTATTTTTTTTAATTGAATTTTTAGATACTATGTGTAGTTTTACACTATCCATTTAATAGCAATATATTTTATCATCTTTATAGCCACCATAAAATAATTCCCATATTTTTGGTTGACTGGAAGAGATACTCGTAATATATAATAACTAGGCCAAATTGTATAAGTAGTTTAAGATATTCGCTATGGATTGATTAATTCATTTACTATTCAGACTTAATGGCCAATTTTTATACCAATTTCGTATGGCTTCCAAGTCTCGCGTTATGAATCCATCTGATGTGCATGGAACAGCAAAAAATCAAGAAATCGATAGTCAGTAAATCATTGAAAAAACGTTAGTCTGATGGAATGATGGATTTCATATTATAAACGGACAGTTGAATAGTTTATTTTTTGTCTTAAGTAAATGGGAGCGAAATAGTAAATCTAAATAACAATAAGTTACACTAGCTTTTAGGCGTGACTGCACGTTTTACGATTGAATTTGCTGGGGTACGGCTAACCGGCCGCCGCTCCCCTGCCGAGCCGAGAGAAAAGAGGAGGTCAATAATCTGCAATTGCGCATACGCCTACGAATTCGTAGTGTTAGTTTATCATTACACTTTATTCGTTTGTTATTTGGCTTTATGATTTTCAGTATTAAGTATATTTTCTAATATAAAAGGTTGCGTATAATTTGTTTAGTGCCTGAATAGCAGGAAACTGGAAACATAAAATTCTTAAAATGTACACATTCTAAATCTTTGCTTTAATTCTACACATTCTGGTTTTTACCATCCTGACTGTGATTTTTATTTAAATAGGGTCAATATACGGGTCAATTATTCGTACCGTATGACCCTAATAAGTATATAAGTAAATTTAAATTCAATGCGTAGAAGGATCTCCCTGATTCAGTCTAGCCATACGCTCTCCTAAAGAAGCACAAAAGGAGTGTGTATTTTTGAATTCACACAGTCAAAAGAATCCCCAAATTACGATTTATTGATACGGCCGAAGCAGGGCGCACGACGCGATGAACGACGGCTTCGAGGCAACCCTACCCATCTAACTAGTTTAGGAGCCCATTATTACTCGGAGTATATGGGAAAAAAATATCTCAGCTTAAACTTCCTATCTATCCCGCCCGCTCGCGTTCAACAACATTTCTTATTTTAGTCTGATTTGGACACATTTATTTATTTTATTTTTTTATTTTCAGTTTTTTTGTATGTGCTTGCATTAATACCGTCCTTATAAAAATGTCATATATCTCAATTATGAACAAAATAATAGAATTTAAAAACCATATTCATAATGGCTAAATACTTAAAATTAGAAATGTAAAATTAAAATGTCAGCGTATAAATTGAAATCTGTTTATTTTAAATATTTAAAATTAGAATAAGAATTTAAATTAAATAGTTCTGCATTTTACTTACAAGTAAGATAAACAAATATTAAAACTAAAACAAATTATATCTTAATCTATATATATATATATATATATATATATATATATATATATATATATATATATATATATATATATATATATATATATATATATATATATATATATATATATATATATATATATATATATATATATATATATATATATATATATATATATATATATATATATATATATATATATATATGTGTATATATATATATAAAATTAGTAAAAGCTACTTAAAAAGTAGCGAAGGAAATCCCAGCTTGTATTGGGAAATGCTTATGTTTGAATGAGATATACTTACGGATGTGCACGACTTTCGACGGTGCAATGTAAGTTTAAAGGTCCTTTTGCAGTCGACTAACGATGAGTGTATGAGATATATGGATGAATAGTGATCGTTAGTCGACTGCAAAAGGACCTTTAAACTTACATTGCACCGTCGAAAGTCGTGCACATCCGTAAGTATATCTCATTCAAACATAAGCATTTCCCAATACAAGCTGGGATTTCCTTCGCTACTTTTTAAGTAGATTTTACTAATTTTATTTTAAATAAAAACATAATCCAATAAACGGATTTCTTTACAAACCTTATCAAATATATATGTATATATATATATATATATATATATATATATATATATATATATATATATATATATATATATATATATATATATATATATATATATATATATATATATATATATATATATATATATATATATATATATATATATATATATATATATATATATATATATATATATATATATATATATATATATATATATATATATATATATATATAATATTTGATTGTAAATGTGTAAATTATTATTTTTTCAAATTGAAATTATGTTTATTACTAAATAAATGAAATGATAAAATAATGAAAGGGCACTTATCTGGTCTGTGGCGACCAGGAGTGACTCCACGCCTTTTTCTTCTCCTCTTTCAGTGCCTGCCAAGTGCTTCCCGCTGTGGTACCGGAACCCGATCAAACCGGCTTCCTACCGTCTCCTACAGCGGCAACATAACAATGCGAAAGACGAGAATGAATGCTGGAAAATAATAGGCGATTAGTGTTTCTTAAATAATTATGATTTTTATAAAATGTATATCAATATTTCGGCTCAGCCGTCGTCAAGATATGTGACATTTCTGAAATCGAACAATTCGTTGAAAATTTAAATTCAAGGAATCGAACAAAAAGAAATGGATTAACCCCTCAAGCCCCGATTGGCCGATATCGGCCACAAACTGATTCAGCGTGACGGGCCCGTTTTAATTTTATTTTAATTTAATTTGTTTTATTTTATTATGTTTTATTATGTCAATATGTTTCATTTTAATTATGGGTACAGTGGTTTGGCAGTAATTAATGTTTTTGGTGAGACAGTGTCATAATTCATTTTATTTACTATTTTTTACAAAAATTTTTTGGTACATCAAATTGTCAATCGGCTGAGGCGCCGAGGCCTGAAGGGTTAATAATATTTTACACGATTTAGTTAATGTACCATAACCAACCGTGCAAAACGTTATTTTAAAATGAATGATTATAAATTAAAATAAAAAGCATTTGATGATTATGATAATATGATAAACCCTATTAATTTTGCCTATTGAGACCGGAACCTTTGCAAGCGCCTAAAATATAAATATAAGCCAATTCCCAAGATTTGACGTCCCTTTCTTTTGCACTATCCCCAAGGCATTTTATTATTTTAACTTTAAAACATTGATCAAAAGATAAATTATGCGCTCTGGCATGCAAAGATATTGGGAGTTGGCTTTCATTTCCTACACTAGCTCTATGATTATTTAGTCTAATATTAAGTGGTGTTGTTGTTTCACCGATATAAAAGGCATCACAAGTCCTGCACAGAAGTTGATATACTATATTTTTTGAAATACAACTGCAATGAAAGGGAACCCTGTAACTATTGGTAGTATTTGGACTGGTATAAAAAGGACTTAGATCTAACAGAGGACAAGTTTTACAACTTGTCCTCTGTTAGATCTAAGTCCTTTTTTTACCAGTCCAAATACTACCAATAGTTACAGGGTTCCCTTTCATTGCAGTTGTATTTCAAAAAATATAGTATATCAACTTCTGTGCAGGACTTGTGATGCCTTTTATATCGGTGAAACAACAACACCACTTAATATTAGACTAAATAATCATAGAGCTAGTGTAGGAAATGAGAGCCAACTCCCAATATCTTTGCATGCCAGGGCGCATAATTTATCTTTTGATCAATGTTTTAAAGTTAAAATAATAAAATGCCTTGGGGATAATGCAAAAGAAAGGGACGTCAAATCTTGGGAATTGGCTTATATTTATATTTAGGCGCTTGCAAAGGTTCCGGTCTCAATAGGCAAAATTAATAAGGTTTATCATATTATCATAATCATCAAATGCTTTTTATTTTAATTTATAATCATTCATTTTAAAATAACGTTTTGCACGGTTGGTTATGGTACATTAACTAAATCGTGTAAAATATTATTAATTCATTTCTTTTTGTTCGATTCCTTGAATTTAAATTTTCAACGAATTGTTCGATTTCAGAAATGTCACATATCTTGACGACGGCTGAGCCGAAATATTGATATACATTTTATAAAAATCATTAATATTTAAGAAACACTAATCGCCTATTATTTTCCAGCATTCATTCTCGTCTTTCGCATTGTTATGTTGCCGCTGTAGGAGACGGTAGGAAGCCGGTTTGATCGGGTTCCGGTACCACAGCGGGAAGCACTTGGCAGGCACTGAAAGAGGAGAAGAAAAAGGCGTGGAGTCACTCCTGGTCGCCACAGACCAGATAAGTGCCCTTTCATTATTTTATCATTTCATTTATTTAGTAATAAACATAATTTCAATTTGAAAATATATATATATATATATATATATATATATATATATATATATATATATATATATATATATATATATATATATATATATATATATATATATATATATATATATATATATATATATATATATATATATATATATATATATATATATATATATATATATATATATATATATATATATATATATATATATATATATAATGTTATCAAATTTTTATAACATTATACAATCTTTATTATAAACTCCTCTGCCAGAAATTAAGATTGAAGTTTCTTCTTTCATTTCATTGTGCATATGGAGGTTTTTTTATTTTTATTTCGATTTAATGGCTCGTTGATAACAAACTCAGCCAATTGTATCATATTTTAAATGTTGGTAGCATTCGAAATTTTAATTGTTTCGCAATGTCACTTTCATTTGGAAAACGGCTTTGCCGAAGGGATCAATAGTTTAATTTTTTATTTTTTCGCTTAATTCGTCTCAATTGAAGGCATTTTGTGTTGCATAAGGATAAGCCCTATTTATGAGATATATGGATGAATAGTGATCGTTAGTCGACTGCAAAAGGACCTTTAAACTTACATTGCACCGTCGAAAGTCGTGCACATCCGTAAGTATATCTCATTCAAATATAAGCATTTCCCAATACAAGCTGGGATTTCCTTCGCTACTTTTTAAGTAGCTTTTACTAATTTTATATATATATATATATATATATATATATATATATATATATATATATATATATATATATATATATATATATATATATATATATATATATATATATATATATATATATATATATATATATATATATATATATATATATATATATATATATATATATATATATATATATATATATATATATATATATATATATATATATATATATATATATATATATATATATATATATATATATATATATATATATATATATATATATATATATATATATATATATATATATATATATATATATATATATATATATATATATATATATATATATATATATATATATATATATATATATATATATATATATATATATATATATATATATATATAAAATCGAAACCGCTGAAGCTACTGACATCAAAGTAAATAATAATATATAAGCTACTTATACCTAATGAAAACTAATGATATTCACAGTTCTAATTTTAACCATACCTGCACCAGTCGCAGTACAAACGTTGACTGAAAACTGATCGTAGAGCCTCCATACATAAATCAGCAATGGAGATATGTCGTTGTTACAATCAAAATTTATCAAATATCTGCTTCAAACTTCAATGTAAGAAGACAAGTTTAATTCTTAGCTATGCTCAGCGTTAGTACGATAAGTGGGCGCAAAGCAATTAGACAGTAAGAATAATTAACACTTTAAATTGAAGTCATTCTTACTGGTTTGGAAAGTACTGCATTTGAATTAATGTAAATATAAGTAAAATTCGCTTGTTTGATACCTCACATTTATTAGAAAAAAATACGTGTGGCACTCGGGACTGCCACGGTAAAGCTATTGCATAGCATTTTTAACAACTTATGCAATTATAATTATTTCTTTATTTAATTTTTTCTGATATCAGATAACTGCGCTCTATCGGAAAACGTTGAAATTATTCCGAATCATTTGCGGCTGCGGAAGCAAGAATAATTTAAACGTCTTTCGATAGAGCGCCGCGCACGAATTTTTTATTCAATAAAGCAAAAAAAACGAATTATTCGAAAAAATTCGTAGATAAAAAGATAGATAATTAAATTATCTTTAAAATGGTATAGGTTTCATAATAATACGCCAGATAGTATTTGCGTAGTAGTCGTTTTTGTGTTCGGTTAGACCTAATTTCACAAATTAATTACACTATGTAATATAAACAAAATCTAAAATATTAAAAGCTAAGAATATTAGGAAAATGTTCTTGTTTAACATATATTTTTTTCGAATCGTAAGCAGTACTCGTTTAGACGTAATTATCAGTTTAAAATCATTAATTTTCGTTAAGAAATTTCTTCATTCGGTCGCCGCGCTGGCCTAGGCCCGCGATAAAAGCTATGCAATAGCTTAAAACTTTAAAACTGTAATGGAAACCTTACAAGAGTTTTATTACCAATATCTTTTGTAGTATCGATTTGAAACTTTCCACACTCGTGCCAATCGTGTGACATTACAATACATAATGTGATACCATCGAGCCTGTTTTTTCTTTCCTTTTAAAAAAATGAACAATTTTAAAAACAAATTTAATGCTTCTATTTAGGTTCTTAGTTAGAAAATTTCTCAAAAATCACAATTTTTGCGAGTTAAATAAAAATAAAATAAACGTAAATAGAACAAACATAACAGATTAACCCTAGGGTTCTATAAATCCTAAATACAGCACTGCTTAGAGGATTTTGGCTCCGACACAGTTTCCATCAAGATGTTACCTATAAACCTGAACAAGAAATTCCGGGATCACTATAGTATACGAACGAGAATACTGTATATATACGAACGAGGTATCTAGGATAGTTTGATTGGCGTGTGCAAAGTCGAAAGGTAAAATGCAATGGACTCCTGGACTAAACCGAAGGGGAAAGAGTAACAGAAAATTGCCTACTGAAAAGTTTACTTTTAAAAGGTATCACGTAGATAGATAAAGAGTGGAAGTAGGAGAGGAGAAATATTGAATGGGTACTCGGCTTATGTGGCGTAAGAGACAAACTGAAATTTATTACTGGCTACTTATTCGAAATGAAGTCATCGCTTCTACTGCGCCGCGCCCCGCATTAGACTAAGAGCCTGCGATATAAAAGCAAGCATCATTTTATTGCAAAACTACTTTATATGTTACGAAATCGGTCTTTTGCGAACTGGGATTATTATTTTAATTTATTTATTGATTTTCATCGATATGTTACAGGCAATGTGTATAACCTAGGGATTCTGTAAAGTGCCTAGCTGTAAATTTATACAATTTCTGAGTCCTTTAGGCAACGTATGACATAAGGCTTTTTCACATAATGTACATGACAACTATGTAAAGTGTTAAAAATGCTGCAATATCCTTTATGGTTTAATGTGCTGCCTAGGTCATAGAATACCGAATGAAAGTTCGGTAAATTTATTTCCTTATTATAAATATATAATATAATATACATTATATAATATGTAAAATATAAATTTATACAACTTTTAAAAATCATGTGACATGTTTGTAAATAATGTCTTCGTTTAAAGATTTATTTTTGTATATAGGAAAATCTGGCCTGGTATATAAGTGATTCAAAGTTCTACTCTCGTTAGAACACATTATAATAATATATGGATTTTGCTAATAGCTAATACATAAGCTAATATTTGTAAAGCGTATGTTTGGTTGATTTTAAAGCTGATATTGTATACGTCATATACATAAAGTATTATGCATATAATTATAATATATCATATGGTATTTCTTATTTTTCGCAATCTTTTTATAATTGTATTTAGATAATTGTATTCTAATATAAATATGTTTATACCATAATATATTTATTATTTATTATAATCGAATTTAGGTATATATGTACTTACCATATTATTACATAAATATGATTAAGCATATACATTCTAATATTTATATTATACAGATTATTATATTATAATATCTATTAAATTTTTATTAGGTTCATTTACTATTTCTAAAAATAAAACGTTAGCTAATTTAGTTATTTATAAATTAAATTGCTAATTTTAATTGTTTACTCTGACCCGCCTAGATACAGGACAGTACAGTCCTAGTTAGGTGGGCAGTGACCATTTGCTACATTTGCGTGTAAAAATTTTTCGAGTTACTTTATAACTTTGGTAATAATGTGGCTATATGTATAAAAAATATGAATAAAGTAATATATAAATAAATTAGGTATAAGTAAAGATTAGGTTTAGGTAATCTAAAACTCATATCCATGTTCGCTATAAGAAATTGCTTATTAACAATTTTCAATATTCTTTTTCCTCTAATTACTTTCCCGACCTGCCAAATAAAACAAATTCGAGATGAAGATAAACATATTTTGCGGCCCTTGAGATGATTAGGACCATTTCCAGATTGAAGTCTGTTTGTCTTTTTGAGTGTATACCTCCGCGATCGCGCCCAAACGCTTAATAAGAATGTCATGAGTATGCCTCACTAAATTCAGTTTTCACATTTATTTATTTTATTTATTTATTTAATTTAACAATTCATTTACAAGTGCACAAGTATCACTAATAATCATATCAATAAAAAAAATATATAATTAAAATTAAAATTAAAATTAATTAATTTTTTGTTAGAACATTAAATTATTTTTTTTCAAAAAGCTTATGCAATTTCGAAAAACTGATTATATTTTCTGATATATAACTGCTTATATCATCAATAATTTGTCTTGATATTAGGAGTGTAATTTTTTTATCCAGGTTGGTTTTATATATGTCAATTTTCTTAAATATGAAGGTTTACATAATATTTTAATTATAATGTGTAATCTGTTTCCGTAAACATGGCGGACATATTTTAGGGACCGGAAATAGAGAGGGAGAGAGGAGAGTGGGGCGGCAGCTGTGCCTTGCTCCAGTTGGTAAAGTTTGTCCGCCAAAAGCGAAGAGAGGCGTAAGAGGCGGAATGATCACGGGCATGGAGGTCTTAGGTGTCATTCAGTGCCGGAAGTGAACTAATCAAGGTTCCAGAGAAAGTAAACCGATCAAGAAGACACTCAGTCTGCCAAAGGCAAACGGATTGGGGGGTCAAAGGCCCAACGCCAAAACACAAGAGCTCTTGTGGTATCATACAAAATTGCCCCTTAGTTCAATTTCAATGATTTCCGTTACTTTTAAACATACTTCTCCTTATTATCCAGTGACATAAAACTCAAAATATTGTTTATATCATTTTAAATTAAAGGCTAGACTTATTTTATTGAAAAAAAATACCTGTGGCACTCGGGGACTGCCGCGGTAAAGCTATTGCATAGCATTTTTAAAAACTTATGCAATTATAATTATTTATTTATTTTATTTTTTCTGATATCAGGTAACTGCGCTCCATCGGAAAACGTTGAAATTATTCCGAATCATTTGGGGCTGCGGAAGCAAATGATTCGGAATAATTTAAACGTTTTCCGATAGAGCAAAAATAAAGCAAAAAAACCGAATTATTCGAAAAAAAAATAGATAAAAAATACGTGTGGCACTCGGGGACTGCCGCTGTAAAGCTATTGCATAGCATTTTTAACAACTTATGCAATTATAATTATTTATTTATTTTATTTTTTCTGATATCAGATAACTGCGCTCTATCGGCAAATGTTGAAATTATTCCGAATCATATGGGGCTGGGGAATCAAATGATTCGGAATAATTCCGATAGGGCGCCGCGCACGAATGTTATTCAATAAAGCAACAACACCGGATATTATTCTTTTATTCTTTGAATATTCGAAAAAAATCGTAGATAAAAAGATAGATAATTAAATTATCTTTAAAATGGTGCAGGTTTCATAATAATACGCTAGATAATATTTGCGTGGTAATCGTTTTTGTGTTCGGTTAGACCTAATTTCACAAATTAATTACACTATGTAATAAAAACAAAATATAAAATATTCAAGGCTAAGAATATTAGGAAAATGTTCTTGTTTAACATATATTTTTTTCGAATCGTAAGCAGTACTCGTTTAGACGTAATTATCAGTTTAAAAGCATTAATTTTCGTTAAGAAATTTCTTCATTCGGTCGCCGCGCTGGGCTAGGCCCGCGATAAAAGCTATGCAATAGCTTAAAAGATAGATAATTAAATTATCTTTAAAATGGTGCAGGTTTCATAATAATACGCCAGATAGTATTTGCGTAATAGTCGTTTTTGTGTTTGGTTTGACCTAATTTCACAAATTAATTACACTATGTAATATAAACAAAATCTAAAATATTCAATGCTAAGAATATTAGGAAAATGTTCTTGTTTAACATATTTTTTTTTCGAATCGTAAGCAGTACTCGTTTAGACGTAATTATCAGTTTAAAATCATTAATTTTCGTTAAGAAATTTCTTCATTTGGTCGCCGCGCTGGCCTAGGCCCGCGATAAAAGCTATGCAATAGCTTAAAATATTTTGAAAGAATTGTTTGGTTTCCCAAATAATTACAAACAACATAAAATAGATTTACCGCGAGAAGTTTGTAGCATCTGACGTCTCAGCAATGTTGCAACCGTTTTTGTCCAGGGTAGCCAGTCTACACAGGACAACGGCAGTTGCAAAATAGCCGAAAAGTCAGGTGCTACAATATTCACATGTTTTTTCTGTTTTATTTTAATAATGCCAAACAACCCCTTGATTTCCTCAATTATATCGTATAAAGAGATCTATTTCCTCATGGAAGAAATTAGGCTTTCTAGGAAGTCACGGACTCTTACCGTAATCAAGTCAGAATAACACTATTGTTATCCTATCGTATAAAATTTATTAACTTTCCAATTTTAAAGAGTTTTTAAAATATTATATAAGCATTTGTCCCATAGAGTAATTTTCTCCCTTAGATTTCTTTTCATACGTATTGCGATGTATGGATCTCTCTTTCTGAAATTGGCTAGATGTATAAAAATAGATTTTAATTTTTTTTTCTAATTTCTAATAATTTCAATATTAGTTATTTTACAATTATACATCTTTTTTTAAATATTTAATTTATCAGTTATTTTAAAGTTACGTATACTTGTATATTATACATTTATGAGCAACAATAGAATGTTATTTTTTCTATATAAAATTGACAATACATTTTTATGGTAAAAAGTGGGCTACCTAGAAGCGCAAACTGCAGGGACATCAGCAGGAAAGCACTTCGCAAAGCAACATAAAACATACATCACAACATCCGAGAGTGGCAAGGTAAGATAGAGCTTATTAAAAATTGAGTACTACGTTTGTGATATAACCGAACTTGTATTTATGCCCAGGAGGTAGGCGACGAGGTTAACGGAATTCTAAATTTCATGTATCTTAGTCCAATGGTTTCGTCTGTGAAATGATTAATGAGCGACTGAGCCAGTCAGTCAGTAAGTCAAAAGGCTATATTGCCAATTTACGAAAAGAAAGAAAAATATTTGTGATGCAATAAGGATGTAAAATTACCGATTATATCAATTGGACGTTTTGACTACAATAGGCAAACCCGTCACCTGAGGGAGTTTTAACGATATGATCATTCTGTCTCCCGTGAGGTGAGCATATAAGACTTTGGGGGTGATAAAAACCTACCGTTCAGCAATGCTACGAACCCCCCAGAGTCCAACGGCTTACGACGAGGCAATGGAAAGATAACCCAGCTTGTCACCTCGCCCCCTGGCTACCAGTTTTGGCAGGATATCTCCGTCTGGAATTAACCTTCAGGTTACCTCCGTCCTCCCGACTGGATACAGGACCGAAGTCACTTGCGCGGCCTATTCATGTTGTATTACAGCGGTAATTCATTATGAATTTATCGCGGACCTGGGCGTCCTTTGTCCGTCATACCACTTGGGATCGGGTGGCCGATATAATCCTCCCGACTCCCTCAGTAACACTAGCCAACAATATTTACCTTTTTTCTGTAACATTGATGAAAATTGTTCACTTTTATGTTTTTAAGGGAGCTGAACACGGATATGATAATGAAAATGCAAATTTAGCTCTTGTTTTGTAGTTATTGAAGCTTTTCAGAATGCCTATGCATGTTCACCCCCGAGGGAGAACTACAATACCTTATAGTTCTCCCTTGGAAGAAGTTCGCTGATGGCGCATTGCTTTGCCTGCCTTTGTATTTTATTGCTGCTGATTCGCTGTTGATCCTTCAGTAATAATCCGCTAATATTGATTTACTCCACTTTCCCTGGTATGTTTCTTTTTATGTCCGAAATTGATTGATGGAAGCGTCTACCATATTCGTAGCTAACAGCACAATTTCGGGGGTAAAAGTCCAAATGTGACGAATGAAGTGTAACTTTAAATACTTGTTACACCTCAGTCTATCGTAGCACTGCAGAAGGTTTTCCGCAAGATCCTTATAGTTTTCTGCCTTATGATCTCCAAGGAAGTTTTTTGATACAAAGAAATTCTGCTCAAAGGAATTCCAGGCTGAATTCTCGTCATCTTTGAGGATATTATTGAAATGTTCATCATTAAACAGTTTACGTATCTGTGGATAAACGAAAACCCTTCTTCCATTTTAGCTTCACTGAGACCTGGTAATTTCTTGGAAAAATACAAAAATGTTTATGCAGTCTTATCCACCACTTGTACGCTTTTTATAAGGCGTTTTATATAAAGAGCAGGGAGTATACTTTAGCTTGATTCGACGAGAGGTTCATACAATATATTGTTTGTTCCATGTTTAACTGATTGACGCACATGCCAATCCTTCTCTCTGTAGTAATGTTTGTAATAAGTCTCTCTGTGTAAATGATTCTTATTAACTAATACGCACCTTATACATATACCGGAAAGTACAGCTAATATATCGGAGTCATTTTCGCGATCATTGTGGTCGATTTAGTACAGAACAACTGACTTTATTCTTGTTGCATTTTCACTGTTAACTAGTTTAATTAGTCAGAGTAGACAACCGATTGACTGTCTCCACACGGTGCGCAAACCATCCAGTAGCGCCGGGAGGGAGGTCCATTTCCCCAGTGTAAAACGATCAACTAACCGTTAGGCTACCCGGGGTAGTCTTACCCAGGGTAGTCTTTCACACTGAGGAGGCTAATGAATAAGAGGTGAATCGTGAGTTGGACCGACCCGAAAACACAGTTTAAGGCTCAAACTGCACGAAACCGTTCGCTGTCGGGTGTGTCAATGTCAGGTAGCCAAGGACTGCTATTCATCTGAATAATAATTTCATCAACAATCGATGAGTGCCCTCTCTCGGACGGCGGACGGACCCGTTTGGGTTCTGTTATACAACCGCCCCAGGCAGCGCGGTTCCGTTTCTCGGCTAGCATCGGGCGGCTCGGCGTTCACATTTGATTTGAATGTATGGCGAAATTTTAATATTATGATTTTAGCTTATATACAAGACGTTCCAACCAAAATAATACAATGTGATTTCGAGCCAACAAGGCATCAGTGTACCAAATTTTAAGTCTCTAAGTCTAATATTTCGAGATTGATGCATGACTAGTGCGCCGCCTGGTGGACTGATTTCAACCACAATATTTTCAACTTTTGCAATGGACAAATGATACCTGCCTGCATACCAAATTTCAGCTCAATCGGATTAAGCGTTTGGGCGCTACCGTGGAGGTACATATATGTACAAACAGACAAAGAAACAGAGACGGACAGATTTTAATCTGGAGATAATCTTAATCGTCTCAGCAAAATAAATATTTTCTTCACCCCAAAAAAAATACACGCATTAACCGCGAGCGACCGGGTTAACAATACTTTCCCTTCTGGTTGGTTGGTGGCACAGGTAAGGGAAATGGAAATTAAATAAGAATGTGAAGATTATGTTGAACGTCTCTTTATGTTACTTTAAGGGATGTCTTCCTGTTGCAGTGTGCCTAATTAATGTTCATTTGAGGCGTTTCTTTTGATGGTTCTGGAGTGTCCAGACCACTAGCTGGACATGCTGTAAAAAGACTATGGGGTGTATTCGGTGGATGGTGTCTTCTTCTTCTTTCGTCCGAGAGGTATCAATAGTGTTATCTATATTAATAATCTTTTCACAATGTTTGTTTCGTAAAATTTATTACCTTTCCTAATATGGATAAATAAATAGATAAAATACTATTCGCGTTTTTAGAGAAGGGTTAAATGTTAGAGTTAAAATTCCAGGAGCAAAAATATTTAGGAAACTTTAGATCTTTAACTTAAATTGAAAATCCTTTATCGATATCATTACCATGTAAAAAATAAAACTTAACTTTAAATAATCAATTTTTTTGTCAATTGCGAAAGAATGCACTCTATAATTCTTTTTTAAATATTGTTAAAACGTTAGGCGATTTCAGCTTGGCTTAACCACTGATCGACCAATAATTGATAACTGTGAATTACTTTAGTTAGGCACATTACAAAAATAACAAAATATTCGTTTTTACACATCATCAAATCATTTAATAATACATCTTGTTATTCGGTTTTAGTGCCGTTCGCGCTATTTTTATCCAATGAAATCGATTTCTTTACGACTCCCTCCACTTGTTTGACATCTTTATTGTCAGCGTTTTCAGACGTTAATGTGGATGTTTCATCTACATTAATGGTTGAATTTGCAATCCTTTGCTGGATATCAAATGCATGCATAGGCTCCCTAGTATATTTTGGAGTGCTGCTTTGTACCATCTTCTTATGTTCCAAAATCGGTACTCTTGATGCAGGTATTTTATCAGTATCCAAAATGTTTGTAACAATGACGTCTTTATTATCCGATTTAGATTCGTCTCTAGGTGCTTCGAAATTACGCCTCATGTAGGGTTTTCTATAAAATTTTATTACACTTGGAGGAGATCGAGTTGTAGTCCTAATGGCGGCTCTTCGAAATGAAGTTGGGTTTTCACTCCTTTTTACCGAAGTTAAGGAGATAGTACCATCAAAAAGTACTTTAAAACTTTGAACTCCACTATCTATTCGTCCAATAGTAGAAGATTCATTTAAAGGTAAATCTTCTATTTCGTAACTTTCAAAATCGTCAGTTTTTTTCAGGCGTCTGGAATATTCTTTTCCAGGTGTAGAATTTTCTTCACTTCCGCTCTGAGTGCTGGATATTACGATGTCATTTCCGGGAAAATAAGCTGATTCGAACTTCGGAATCCAAATAGCCATTGGCGTGTTATTCTTCATTATAACTGTAGCAGGGAATGAGCTATCACGTGACAACTTATGTAATAGTGATTCCACTACATTTCGCCGATAACCAATATGATAATTTTCACAAAGATAAACTCCAAAAAACGCACAAGCAAGCGTCAATTCTAGTAGAATTCTCGCCATTTTATGAATGCTTTGTATGATGGTATAATGGATGTGTTGAAAATGCACTAAGCACTACTAACCATGGAAAAACAATATGAGGTAAATTTGGCATCATATTGCAAACATCCGTCTGTGCATTTTTATCAATTCAATTGTTAATTAGAAGATTTCAGTATTAAAGTAAAACATACGAACATGATCGCTTATCAATCGAATATCTTTTAAACCATGAGAATGAACGAGATTTGCGAAACCTTTATATACCTGTACGTTTTATGCAAATCAACAGCAAAGATTTACCGTTCTATTTTCAACAAAAATGGACACCAGTTACCTGTATAGTTATAATCAGCACTTTAGTTTTAGTTGCTTACATAGCTTAAAACAGGTATACGTTGAATCAATTTTAAACTAATATAGGCAATATTCTAATTTGAATGTATTTAAAAATGTTTTTAGTGTTTAAAAATACCTGTTTATTTCCTAAACCTAAAAATACTAATAGGCTGCTTGGTATTTGGATTATCGACTTTAATGGTATTGTTTGTGCCTTAGGAATAAAATCGGTTCAAGTTGTAAATACAGGCATCCATCCGATTTATATATAGTGGAACCTCTCATAATGAGTAATTCGTAGTAATTCCTCATACCGGGTAAATTGCACCTCTCATAAAGAGTATGGGAAAAAATGTTTCGCTTAACGAGTGTTTCGCTTAAAGAGTACGTAAGAGTCTGGAACGAATTATGCTCGTTATAAGAGGATCCACTGGAGGAGAATCTCTTATATGGACCACCGCTCATAACGAGTAATTCGCGGTAATTTCTCATATCGAGTAATTTGCACCTATCATAACGAGTATGGGAAAAATTGTCTCGCTTAACGAGTAAGAGTCTGATATGAATTATGCTCGATATGAGAGGTACCACTATCTATGAGACTATTAATTGTTTTTTCAATTTTAAATAACAAAATACATTTTCTTAAAATATATGGAAAACGTTTTCTCTTTTAAAAAGCAGTAGTTGTTCTAGGGTTCAATTAATATTCTATTTCACACATCGATGAACTACTAAATGGAAATAATATTTCCAACGAGTTTCTTATTCATCGCTATAATTTACTCATATCACAATGTAGTTATACTAGGCTTGACTGAAATATAATGTGGTTTTTAATTGATATCATGCTTTAAAACTCGACCTTCAATTTTATGAAAAACTTGGAATAGGTACATCGGAGATGGTTGCAAGGTGTATATATATATATATATATCTATATATATATATATATATATATATATATATATATATATATATATATATATATATATATATATATATATATATATATATATATATATATATATATATATATATATATATATATATATATATATATATATATATATATATATATATATATATATATATATATATATATATATATATATATATATATATATATATATATATATATATATATATATATATATATATATATATATATATATATATATATATATATATATATATATATAATTTTTAAATGAAAACTTTTAAAACATTTTTATTTAATTGTAAGGTTAGTGAAGGTTGTACCTTTGCCGGACGTTTCGGAGCCCGTGGCTCCTTCTTCAGCGGCAAGAAGAATACTGCAGTGGAAGCTGTCACCTGCAACTACCCGCATTCCTCTGTGGTGCTGGGAGAGGGGTGTAGTGGGCGGGAAAATGCATTTTTAAATAAAATATTGGATTTAGAATTTGGTAATGTGGAAATAAATAATGATATGTAGAGTGTATGAGAATATGTAGAGTGTATAAGAATATATAGGTGGAAGAATTAATATATAGTGTAATTTGTATCTACACTGTGTGTGTGTGTGTGTGTGTGTGTGTGTGTGTGTGTGTGTGTGTGTGTGTGAGAGGGTGAGTGAGGGTGTGTTTATTTGTGTGAGTGTGTATGTTTGTGAGGGTGTGTTGGTGAGAGTATAAACACAGATAGATATATATGTATATATTAAAAGGGTGTATACTATAGGATGGAATGTGTCTGTATCATTAATGTTGAATATTCAGGCCTTTGCCATGGCAAGCTCCAAGTACCCAAATATGTCCCAGTTCCCATGTTTTGAGCTTAATTTCAGGCGTGTTCTCTGGGAAGGCCTTTACCACCTTAACCGTAAAACAGTCGGTAAAGAGTTTTCCGGTTAAGGTGGTAAAGGCCTTCCCAGAGAACAC
>OX155980.1:27270602-27313102 GCA_944548615.1 Micropterix aruncella
ATAATCTAAATGAAACAGAGGGACAAAAATCAAACAAAGATATCTACGCCTCTTATCGGATTTATGTACATTTTGCAAACCTATCCGACCCCTTATGCAGTCACCGCCGGCGGCGCAGTGAACGTATATACCAAACTTTTCCACCTTCCGTCGCAAAACGTATGTAAAAAGGCCACCATAAAATGCCGTCTATTCAGCGTTTAAAACTTCAGCAAGCCGTGATTTTCAATTCACCAAAAGATAAGTTGACTTTCATTTGCATACAAAAGAGCGGGTAACTTTCGCTGCAAGCGCTCGCGCGCCGCACGCTCATCCGGAAATTCGGCCGCCCGACAGCGACGCGTCTGCCACGTGTGCCCGACCGCCGGCACGGGAGCCCACAACTGAACCCTCAGTTGGCATTCGAATTAAACTTATTTGATATACCTCAACCTAACAGCAATACTTCTTACAAAAGAAACAATAGTTTCCTGTTTCTGTGCATAATGTTAAAACATCGTTCATTTCACACATTTTAAACAGTATTCCAAAAGATATTGCCATATCGACTTAAAGGTTACAGTCATCAAAAACTTACGGTTAACGGTTTTTTTTGTATTTTTTTTATAGATATATATTTATATATATATATATATATATATATATATATATATATATATATATATATATATATATATATATATATATATATATATATATATATATATATATATATATATATATATATATATATATATATATATATATATATATATATATATATATATATATATATATATATATATATATATATATATATATATATATATATATATATATATATATATATATATATATATATATATATATATATATATATATATATATATATATATATATATATATATATATATATATATATATATATATATATATATATATATATATATATATATATATATATATATATATATATATATATATATATATATATATATATATATATATATATATATATATATATATATATATATATATATATATATATATATATATATATATATATATATATATATATATATATATATATATATATATATATATATATATATATTATATATATATAAAATATATATATAGTATATATATATATATATATATATATATATATATATATATATATATATATATATATATATATATATATATATATATATATATATATATATATATATATATATATATATATATATATATATATATATATATATATATATATATATATATATATATATATATATATATATATATATATATATATATATATATATATATATATATATATATATATATATATATATATATATATATATATATAAAAATATATATATATATATATATATCACTCATCAGGCATTTTTTGTTGCAAAAGGAAAAGCTCGATTTTTGAGATATATGGATGATGAGTGATCGTTCGTCGACGGTAAAGGGACCCATAAACTAACATGCACAATCGAAAGTCGTGCACATCCGTTATCTCATTCAAACATAAGCGTTTCCCAATCCAAGCTGGGATTTCCTTCGCTGCTGTTCAAGTAGCTTTTACTAATTTTATTTTACTGCGAATTATCATCCTATGAACGGATTATTTACAAAACCTTATCAAATATAAAAATATTATACAGTTTTTCTACCATGTTTCTTTATACATTTGCTAATGTTATACAATTTTATACAAGTTTACCTTATTTTGATATTATTATATAGTCTTTAGTATAAACTTCTCTGCCAGAAATTAAGATCGAAGTATCTTCTTTCATTTCATTGTGCATTGGAGGTTTTATATTTTTATTTCGATTTAATGGCTCTTTGATAACTAACGCAGCCTAATAATGTCATATTTTAAATGTTGGAAACGTCCGAAATTTTGAATGATTTCGAAACGTCATCCTCCATTTATGAAACGGCCTTTGCCGATGTGATCAAAGTGTTTTATTTTAGTTTTTTCGCTTTAATTCGCCTCAATTGGAGGCATTTTTTGTTGCAAAAGGAAAAGCTCGATTTTTGAGATATATGGATGATGAGTGATCGTTCGTCGACGGTAAAGGGACCCATAAACTAACATGCACAATCGAAAGTCGTGCACATCCGTAAGTATATCTCATTCAAACATAAGCGTTTCCCAATCCAAGCTGGGATTTCCTTCGCTGCTGTTCAAGTAGCTTTTACTAATTTTATATACATATATATATATATATATATATATATATATATATATATATATATATATATATATATATATATATATATATATATATATATATATATATATATATATATATATATATATATATACATATACGTATATATATATGCAATTTTTAAATTAAAAATCCCTATCCTAAATGGAACTTAAACTGCAATGCATCTCACTCGCCCGATTTCGTTTTTGGGTGATATTTTGTATTATTTTGTGAAACTTAGACACATTTTGCCAGTGGACATTTGAAATGATGACGATTTGGCATTTTCCTCGACACTACAAAATCGGTGACTTGACTGTTTAATTACTTGGATTGGTGATACGATGACAACATTATTAAGCGCGCTGCAAAATAGATTTGGTTTCATAGCTACAGGTAAACACAATTTCGTTTATTCGTTATACTCCCCTCGAGTATGCTGAAATGCATTTTATTTATAGCGGATTCAACGGCAACACCGGCAAATCTGCTGCACTTTACTGCGATAGATGTCCAGCAAGATTACATCCCAATTTTTGCAGATTTACTGCAGTTCGCAAAACGTTTGTAAAGAAAGAATTTCTTTTGACCGTCGTGGAGGAGGAACACCAAATCATGATGATAACGAAGATGTGTTGAATAAAATTCAGTCGGCAGTGCCCACACATCAGCCTTCTTTGCCTTTGGTAATCATTTCGTGATGTGCTTCATGAATGTAGGAACAGGTTGTAAATTGTAATTATATTATTGTTCTCCTACTCCCGCGCTGCCAGTAGTCCCTGCCATGCTTCCAGAATCGCCCTCACTGCCGCCACTCCAATAGTGATGCCAAATCGTGGTTACGTTTAGTAATTTCATCTGAGTTTGTCGGTTTCTGATTTGCTGCTTTTAAAGAATGTGTTTATTTTGGTCACGAGATTTGTTTTAGTGGCATATATATTTATTTTGCTGTTTCATGTAGTTCGTTTAGTTGCCCGCCTTCTTACCTTACTCGGTTAATGCTAAACATTGAACTAACCGACTAAGATGTTTGTTTGTTGATAGTGTGCCGAATCGACCTACAAAAAATAGACATTCCACATCGCACTCGCACATCGCACATTGCACTCCAGGACTCTAGTTGTACCTCGCTTCCGCACCTGCCTCGACTTAACGATCCCACCCCAGTATTCATACATTCTGTAGCTCAAAACATCTTGTAACGCCACCGCTGTACCGATCGTAATCTACATTCATAAGTTACTACTCAATAAATATATTTGTATAATAATATCTTTAGATAAACTTAATATTCGCTATAATGTTGACCCCACATGAATACGGTCTATTTCCAAAAAAATGGGTTTAGATTAATTAGATTCATCACTTTAACGATTTCTTACAATATGTAAGTGAAATTCAATTGGAGATCACAATTTCATTTATTATTAGTAACTCACAATTGTTAACACAATATTTAACTATTATGTGTACTTTTTAATTTTTAAAACGAAAAAATAATTTTATTTCCAGATATTATACAACTCTGGCGTTATGAAAAAAAAACTAAACCATTTATTTAAATGTAAAGAAACCGAAACTGTGATCTGAAAGTAAAGATATAGGGATCCCGAACTAGTCTGTCTGGCGGAGAAACTTTCGCGCCGTTTTTGAGAGACGTGTGAAAATTCTTGTGAGCACTTGGGCGCGAGCGAGCGCCGTGACGACGGGGTGGCGGGGAAGTGCGCGCGGGAAGTGGAGGCAGCGGGGCGGAACCGTAAACAACTGCCGGGGAATTTCACTAATATACGTGTATTGAAATTTAAATTGTGATTTACCGTCGGCCATTTGTCAACCGGAAGCGGAGTTCGTAACAACGCTTCCCAAACTATTTTCAAGCATTTTATTTTTTTATATTATACGTAGGTGCGCGTGGTATTTAATTTGCGATATTGTTATTTTTCTTTTGCTTTCCCGGCCGACCAACCGACCAGGAGGGAAAGTTTTGTGAACTCGCCAAAAAATATTTTCGAGATGAAAATAGAACTATCAATTTTTACCCCTCCCTGACCTCCCTCAGACGATTAGGACCAATTACAGGTTGTTTTTAATATATATATATATATATATTGTTTAATTCTAGTTAAATCTTATCCTAATTCAATATAACTTATTTTTTTAACATGACATTTGCTAGGACCAAAAATAATCGAAATTATTATTTCCTCATATTATTTAGCGAGAACACAACTATTGTGTTGCATTTTGATAAGCGCTATCTATAAACTAATTGCAGTATTAATTTTCAATATGTAGATTAGAGCCAAATAATTTCATTTCATTCTACGGACAGAAAGCGAGAGTTTTTTTAACTTCTGATTATTACCTTTGTTTCACTTCATTGCACTGAGAGAATGAGGGGGATAATTTCATTTCTGATTACTGAAGTATTTTTTTAGGGAAAATTTTTGAATATAATTTTAATAAAATTTTGAAAAAATATTTTTAATAGAAGTGATAACCTACACCCTAAATGAATCTTTCAGCATACATTTTTACCTTTTTCAACTCCCGATTGTTCTTTACTCCTGCTATATTATTCCTTTCCTATAATATAGCGAAAAAAACAAAAAAAATGCGTATCTCATTATTTTAAAAATACATTATTTTCCTTGAAATGTTTGTTTCTATCTTAACTGCGTATTGAGATATGATTTTCATTTTTTTTCACCCTTTTAGGGCTTTAATTTCAAAAATCCTACAGCACATATTACTTCATTCAAAACGCTGAGTATATTCCCTACAATTCCCTGTATTATCCATACAATATATTATTCCCTGTTTCACCGATTATTCCTTTTAGAAGTTGTTTTGAAAACAATCCTTGCATTTATTATGGCGAGGTTTAATTATAGCTTTCATGTTATTCATAGGACTTGAAAAATATTAATTAAACTGTAAATAAAATGTTACAATTTTCTCTTTTTTAACTCCTGATTGTTTATTTCCCCCAAGGGTTAAATTAGGGGAAAACGGCCAATACGTATCTCATTATTTTAAGTTTAAAATATTTTTCTCGAATATCTATTACTTTTCTAGCTTTAGCGGTTATTAGGAAATTGTTTTTCCTTTTTTCACCGTTTTAGGGCTTGAACTTCGAAAAATTATTTTATTCTTATTAATTAATTTTTAAAGCCGAGTATCCCTAAAATATTTTTTCTCGCATGTATATATTTTTCCCTTTTTCCGATTACTCCCTATATCAGTGGCTAGTGAAAAGTCTTTAACCCTTCCGATTTGAGTTAACCATTTTTGGTTAGACGCTTACAAACGCTAAGATTTGAGCTAATCAATTTTGGTTTGGGCGCTCCGCGCTGCGTAAAATGCGATTTATTACTCGAATTGCGATCCTATCCGCGTATAAAGTATGCGATATCGATAAAGTCGAACGGTCGAACTCTAGTTGACGACTGTTAGCCAATAATTTCTTACAATAATCAGTTTTTGCTAGTCTCCCGCCGCGCGCCCGCCGCTACTCTTCGAGCCGCCGTGCGGCCGTTGTGCAACTCTGTGATTTTGTGATTTTCGTGTTATTTTTGTGCTATTTCCTGCAAAACCGTAAGTGATTTGCATTCTAGGAAGATATCCGAAAGAGAATTTCTAATTTGGTACAGCTCATTTGCTTTTTTTCATGATTTATCGTGTAAAATAGTCTGACGTTAGCTTTGCAAAAAAAAATTCGTTTCTTTTCCCGAATTATGACGAAAAATCGCGAATTATGACGTAATATTCGTTTAATTCGCTTATGAAACAGCTATTATTTGATTTACATCGTATATAATCACAAAATTGGCTATATTTTGCTCAATTCAACTTGATTTCTAATTTGACATCCGACATCGGACATTCGGAGAATACATCGTTTTTTTCTTGGCTGAGTAACTAAATGTTTTTATATGCAAATAAGTAAAACAAAATATAAGTTTTGGTGAAGTATTTAATAAAGAACATAACTGTATTTACAATTTTTGCATATTTTACGTATTTTGTGATAAAAACATCGAAATTATTTGAATAGGCGACTTTTTTTCAGTTCGCCAGCTTTGTAATATTTATTCATTATTATCTTAATTGTTTTACGAGATAATCTTACAATGTTTTATATTTCAAATTTCAATGCGATCATTTTACAGTTATTCTTTTTATGATCCGTATAGTGGTTTACAAGTTATAGTCGTTTTACTCAAGTTCATTTACTTGCGCCGAATTTACAAGCGAAAATGTCGCCGGCGTAAGTGACAGCTGAATTTTTACTTCGCGATTGGAAGGGTTAATATAATATCCTGGCGTCTGTATCAAAAAAATGTTAAGCCGTAAAACTGACCTGATATTAAATCAGGCTAAAGAGATTAAGAAAAAACCGCAATTTTTTCATCCTAAAAGGCAGGCAAGAACGGACACATCTTTGCCAAATATTACACACCTATCAGCCTAACTACCTTTCTTCTGAAATCACTGGGAAGTCTAGTTGACGGCTACCTCAAAACCAACCACCTAGCCCTTCAACCGCTTGCTAATGCTCAGTATACCTATAGGGAGGGCAGATCTACGGACACTGCCCTACATAACCTGGTGATCACAATAGAGACACAGTTAGCGGCGAAAGGTTACGTGTGGAAATATTCCTGGACATCGAAAGAGCATTTGACACTACATCATATACAATAATTAAAAAACCATGTATAGGACGAGCAATACCAGAGACCATCATGGATTGGATATTGAGTATGATATCGAATAAGAATGTGACCGTATATCAAGGCGACACCTCCCTCACGGGAATCCCAGCCAAGGGCTGTCTAACAGGTTTATAAAACCAAGGCTTCTCTGTCTACGGCTACGCTGATGACGTTGCCATAGTGGTAAAATAAAATTTCCTATCAATACTTAAGGAGCTCATGGACAAAGTACTTAAGACCACTCAAGACTGGTGCCAGGGCAGGGGTCTGTCTGCTAATCCAAGCAAGACCAAGGCCACGATTTTCAACAAAAATTAGAAACCCAAACCCGTTGAGTGTCTCAAGCTCTGGGATAAGGAGATAGAATACGCAACAGTAGTCAAATACTTTGAAGTCTATCTATACCCATCTATACCTTAATTGCAAGCACCACCTTGAGCCCAAGAGTTCAAACTTCTATGCCTGTTTGTGAACGTGCAAAAGGGTCATGGGAAAAATCTGGGGATTCAAACCTAGGGTCGCATTACGGAACTACAGGGCAGTAATGCTGCCTAGACTAATATATCTTCACCCTGGACTACCAGACTGGTGGTCTAGGCTGAAGAGCTCGAGACAAAAAAAATGCTCAAATGCCTTCAAATACATGAGGGCAGCAACTGGCGTCATGAAGTCCACCCTGAGGGATTAGAGGTGGCACTCGTTGCCCGCCTCTGGACAAGCTTATACTTTACTCCGCCAGACTTACAGCATACAGACTGAAGTGTTTGAGTGAGTCTGAGTGAGGAGAGCCCAATCATCCTGTGCATATTTAACCTGACCCAGGATTTAATCGTAAAGAAGTCCTATAAAATCCTAATCCCCACCAGGGAAGACTAGAAGAATCCGCATTGGACGCCTGGTTCACCGACGGATCAGGACAAAATGGACATTTTGGGGCAAGAATGTACGGACCCAAAACCAACCTCAGAATCAGAATCCCCCTTGGACAATATACCACGGTTTTACAAGCCGAGGTGTTTGCCATATTGGAATGTATAGAACTCCAAAGTCGACTTGAGGTAAAAAAAATGAGAAATACTCATCTGCTCTGTCTGCAGAGCAGCATTGGATGCTCTGGCTAAAGCCACCACAGAATCTTCTATGGTCTGGAACTGTGTGCAAAAGCTTAACAAATCGGGAAAAGCTAACAAAATCACCTTAATATGGACACCGGGCCATCAAGGCATACCCTGCAATGAAGAGGCCGAAAGGTGGCAAAACTGGGCTTACTAGAATGCCCGGTGCAGCCAGTTGTTGGGATCCCCTTCGCTATAGGTAAGAAAATCATCAGGGACTGCTAGGAGTAGGAACATCGGGCTTCCTGAAAACAGAGACAAAAATGTCGCCAGGCAAAGGCCATGATGGAGCAACCACTTGGAAACCAAGGCCTTACTTGACTTGAGCAAGAAGAACCTTAAAACACTATCGGTCTGCTCACCAGACACACCACCCTTAGAGGACATCTATTCAACCTTGGCTTAACCGAGAGCAAGGACTACCCAATATGTGGCGAAGAACCTGAAGACAGCATACACATCGTTGGTCGCTGCCCAGGCCACGCCGCAAAAAGACACAGTTTACTGGGATGATTTTTTCTCGAACCCAGCGATCTGCCCAACTTGAAGGTCAGTGATCTGCATGGACTGGTAAGCAGTACCGGGCTACTAGAAGACCACTGACTCAACCACAAAGTGGGCAGTTACAAAAGATCTTACAGATTCAGGTGATATCAAGGCTGGAAACAAGCCCCCTACTCCGATTACTATTACTACTACCCATTTACTCCCTTTTCTCGCTAAAGCTCAACACAAGGAGCCAAATGCAGAATTTATATATAATTTTTAGGTACTTACTGCTAAAAAGAAAAACTAATATTTTATATTCTAAAGTACATATAAAACTAGTATATATTCTTCTTCTCGAAGTGCCTCTTCATTACTAGAGGTTGGCCGTTAGCTCTGAATACTTTTGTCTGTCTTGTGCCATCCGGAAAAGCTGTTCCGTATTAGTGATCCGGTCCACTCTCTAACATTGCACAAGCACGACTTTTTCCTTCTTGCACGGCGTCGTTTACCCTCAATTTTGCCCATTAATATCAGTTGAAGCAGCTGATATCTGCCATGCCGCAGCACGTGCCCCAGATATTCAATCTTGGGCTTTTTTGACGTGTGCAACAATTTTTGGATCGTACCAGCACGCTGAAGCACTTTTTCGTCATCTGAAGTTTTAGATTGATTTTCCGGCAACACAAGACTATTCTCATTGTATTGAATGATGTACGGGCGATTTCTATCTGGGTGTTTCTTGTTTCTATCCGGTGTATTTCTTGATCGGAGTCCCATATTTCATTCACCCATGCACCAAGATATTTGTACTGCCGAACGTGCTCGAGAACTTTACCTGCACTGATATAGTAGGTTGTAAATCAGGATATCTGGTAATAACCATGACTTTGGTCTTTGAAATATTGATTGACAAGCCATCTTTTTCACTGCACTCATTTATTTTGTCAACCAACCTTTGAAGGTCTTCCTGAGTAGAGGCAACAAGAAGTGTGTCATCTTCGTAGCGCAAATTATTGATGCGTTTTCCGTTCATTTTCACTCCCACATCAAGATTCTCCAGGCCCTCGGTCATAATCGCCTCAGAGTACACGTTGAATAGTAACGGGGACAGAACGCAACCCTAACGTATCCCGCGACAAATGTCGACCTCCTCCGTGTATTCCTGTTCCACTCTGACTGTTGCCTTTTGGTTCCCATACAAGTTTTTAATAATTCGAATGTCTTTGCCGTCTAAACCAATGTCATTCGAGCGCCTTATAAGCAGTTCGTGCCTAACCCGGTCAAATCCTTTTTCATAATCAATAAAGCACAAAAAGACATCTGTTTGCGTATCATGACATTTTTGAATAAGGACATTCAAAGCAAAAAGGGCTTCACGAGTACCAACTCCCGAACGGAAGCCAAACTGACTCTCTCCCAACTGCTCATCAGATTTAGGACGAATGCTGTTATGAACGATGAGAAGAAACGCACGTGACTCATAAGACTGATCGTACGAAACTCTTCAAACTTCTTTGCATTTGTTTTTTTAGGCAAGATGATGAATGTTGATTTGAACCAGTCTTTAGGGAAACTCCAGTCATGTAAATCTTGTTAAAGAGATCAGTTAACAATTCAGTGGAAACTTCCTCTAAAAGTTGTAATACTTCAATCGGAACTGTCTGGTCCAAGCGACTTTCCTTTCTTAGCTGATTGTAATGCCCGTAGTATCTCCAATCTTAAAATAGAGGGACCAGAGCTATCTGTAACAATTGCCATTAGGTTTCTCGAGCTATCTGCGAACATGTTGGTTATGTATAATTCCAAACTGTCTTCTTGCTTTCCACATTCAGAAGAAGGTTGCCTCTGGTGTCTACTAAGGGAGCTATGGAGCTTCGGTTATACCCTACCATTTCTATGATGTGCTTGTGCATATTGAAGCTGTTGTGTTTCTTGAACAACTCTTCCATGCATTCATATTTTTCTGTGAAGAAATGTTCTCGTGAGCAGATTATCTCCTTACATATTTTGTCGCCTAGTTCTTTATAGATTGCTGGGTTATATTTGTTAAGCCTCCGTTGCTCCATTAAGTGTATAGTGGAGTCGGCTATTCAGTCCTTTCTTTTTATCGGTGATGGTTGCAAAAAGTGTTGGCATATTTCGTTCACTTTCAACTGCAAATTTTCCCACGCGTCAGTGATGGTATATTTTGTATTCATTTGACTTGATGTCCACTGGTTAATCTCATTAAACACTTTGGCTCTAGTATTATGGTCTACAAACGAGTCTAATATATACAAGAGTAGTAAATTATTTTGTATATTATTATTTCGTCAAATTCTAAGAGTAAGGTTCCACTGGAAAGAACCACTAAAGAAAACCAGTAACCCCTTTTTTGGAACTATTATTTCAAGATAAAACTTTGAATAATACAGCATAACTTTATACAATTGAATATGTTTCATACACATATAATATATCAAGTCTTCGGTACTTTAGATCTGTAAATTGAAAAAAAGGCTAAAGCCAGAAAACAAGTAAGCCAACTAAATACTCTTAATATATAGAATTTAATAATACATCCTTTATCCTTTATTCAGAAGTAGTAAAAAAGTCTTAGTATCATACTCTCATTGTGCCATAATCAATAATGCTGCTGATATATGCGCAATATGGTAAACCCTATTTAATGTGCTTAAGTCATTGGAGTGTTTGCATGCTTTTTGGAGTAAACCTAGCATTAGTGACCACACGGAAAGCAAGGCCTTAAATGCTAGGTTTTCTGTAGTGAGCATGCAAACCCATTTAATGACATGAATACACTAAACATCGTAGATTATGGTACAATTTTGAGTATAGTGCTATTATTTCGTCTAAGCGCTACAGTGTCTATATAAACCGTTTTGAAACCTTTCAGCGTCACTTCCTAAATTTCCTGGATTGTAAAACCTTTAACGTTAGCCCTGATTACTCCGAGAAACTCAAACCGAACAACCGTCGGTAGGAAACGTATTTTATTTTTTTATTGAATATAAGTTAAACCTGAAGGGTTAACAATGAGCCCAGATTTTATTAGTAGAGTTTCGTTTCATATTCCTGGCGAAACTACTGGGGCTCGCAACTTATTTCACATTTTCAATTAAAAAAAAAGCTTATTTACTTTTATATGTGCAAACCAGTCATCGGCCTTATACTTTATTAAAACTATATATTTTCAATTACATTACTGTTTCCGCTGTAGGGGTTCCGAATACAATAAACTAAATATATAAAATGGAATAAATTAAAATAGTCAATAACGATTAATATAGTCTCTTAGTTAGAATAATTATAGTAGAGGAGAGTGGGGCTGATTTTAACGGGTGGGGGGGGGGGGGGAGGGAATTAACTTGCCTAATCCCACCAAACGAAAAGCGTTACATTTATTATACTCAGTGTCTATGCACTATTTGCGCCACCGAACCCGTCAGTCTCCGGCCGGTCGTCGCACATAAGAGTTGTGCGTACAACTCCCACTTGCGACTTGGGAGTTGTGCGCACACTCCCTGCGCAGGGAGCCCAGATTGACTGATTGACGAACTTTCGTGTTTGCAATAATTTGACTCAGGACATAATGCTTCACACAAAGGAATGCAGTATTGAACGAAATGGTGCATTATGTTAGTGACAGTAATACTGTACTATGCATTTGTTATGATTGCTATTGATTTATTTTTTTGTGATTATTTAACTAAAAAAAGCTTTGGGGCTAAAAGTAACAAATTGACCGTGGCAAATATTAACATGCTAATACTTACCTTATATGTGAAGCTGGTATTACCAGATGATTGACGAGGATAATAAGTAAATATGTCTTTTTTATAGAATGAGGAATTACAAAAGAAAGACTAGTAGTCTCCTCTCAAGTCAAAGTCTCAAGTAGTATTTGAGCTGTAAGTAAATTGATACAGAAGACGACGACTGTTTTTATTACGTTTGCAGCGAACTGTATAAATAAGAAACGTCTGTTTTTAATTGGATTCAAGAGTACACTATGTAAGAAATTAGCTCACACCACTTGTACCAGAGGTGATAGTATCCATGATTAAAGATTTTGATAGACAAAAATGATGTTTTCTTGAAATTATTTCATTGTAATATTACAATTATTTAGTTGTAATATTATGTTTGCGTTAATACCTACCCCAACCCTGGTAAAACTTAGCCCAGTTACGGGGTGAGTATTAACAACTAACTAAACATTTAAAAATGCTTAAATTCTGAAAGTATTCACCTTATTGATGTATTTGTAGCTAAAATAATAGCTGAATAATTGAAGTATGTGATACAGACAAAAAATATTGTAACAAAATTTATTGAGTTTTGAAATATAAACTAAAATACAAAATTTGTTAGCACATGCCCCGCTCTCCCCTACTTATAATATTGAAGAGACACTTTGGCAAAACTATGTCGATTGACTTACCCTATGCATATTAAAATGACGTAATTGTCTATTGTATTCAGTGTTTTTTATATATTCTTGTAGACAGTATTTTTTTGTACGAGACCTATTTGTTTCCTAGGCAAGTTTAAAGTTTCTTCAAGAAATTTATTATTAAATTGAATACACTAACCCATAAAAGAGGACCATGCTTTTATTGGTCGAAACAAAAAGACTACCGCTCCTTTCTATTTCTATTATTCACTTTGTTTCTTATTTCTATTATTCCCTTATTTTTGTTACCTGTGTTAGGTTTTTGCAAACATACATTATATTTGCAATAATAAATTGAGAAGCAACTGGGATGATATTATTGCTTTTAAAAAATCTCGCATTGTCTCCTTAGACCATAGTCCGTACATTGGCCTTTATATACCCGCAGATGAATAGCTGCTTTATGTCCATTAGTTTGGACTGCGCTCCATTTGAGATGCAGTGCTTCAACATTCGCAATGTTGAATAATATAATGTGACCGAGGGCATTTGACTCGAATGCGGTTTTACGCCGCCATCCAGTCCACTTTATGAATAATCATTACGATATACAAGCAAGAGCTGTGTAATTAAAGTGGACGGGCTTTCTCTACATTCTGTTAGCGATAAAAAACACTTTATGATTACTTGCTATTTTACACCACGCGAGCACGAACATTTATATTAACAACGAATATTAGAGGAAATATTATATAAAAGAAGGTTAACTGGTCATTGCCTTATGTTTTGCGAGTCTCGAAGTGCAATTGCAATTTTCTTTTTATAAGGTGCTATAATGTACTGTTTCAACCAAGATTTCTTTTACAGGGGAATGCCACTCTTTGGGTCCACCCTCCAATGGCAACAAATCATATGTCCTATGAAACATCTTTTTATGAAATGTATTATATTATAATAATTTAAATGACATCTCTTCTTAATTTCTTGCTTGTAAAAATATATACGGCAAAACTGACAAACGCGATTCGTCGATAGTGGTTGGTTTTACTTAGCGTGTCGCGTCATGCCTGCTCTACGAGTTGGCCAGCATAAAGTGCCATTGTGTATTTCTCTCTCGTTCTTTCCATATATTTTTCACACTTCACAGTGGTGTCGACTCGCTTTCACCTTAGCGATGTGGCCCAGTATTTGACAGCACGTAGAGCCGGCATCAGAGGAACGAGACGAAGCGTAATCGACTTAATATGTGAATATTATTACACTTGTTTGTCTGGAAGAAGAATGGTGGGCAGTTGTGCAAATAACTTTATTTTATTTTATTTTATTTTATTTGGTACCCAAACAGAATATTGACAACACATACAGTGACGTATATATATACTACAGTTACATGACTACCTTAATATCCTTTTTATATGAGTACACAATTAGCACAATGCATGAACAATGGTTGAATTTTTATAAAAATATGTATAAAAAAAGGAAAAAAACAAAAAATGCCAGAATTACAGTATTTTAAAGAGCGTCGCTTTGAAGGAGCATAAACTATCATGATATCGATGCGATTGTCAAGATGAAATTTGTTATACAGACGACGTATTTCATTTTTTGTTTAAAAAATACATACATATTTCATGAATACATATTTCTAACTAAGTAGAGAGAAACTGAACTCGAAGGTGTATTATCGATATTGAATAGCTATATTTTGTAGCATGACAACCATAAAAATATTAATTATTTTATATTAATAGCAATAGGAATTCACAAAATATTTTTTTATGGGTAAAAATATAAATATAAAATCGGAGATCTTTATTTATTTCAATCAACAGTATTAAAAAATACAAGTGATTAAAAAATATATTTAATGAATACCTGCATTCGTGAAGTTATCTGGCCCTCGTCGTCCGTCAGTCAGCTGTCCTAGACCGTCTGTCAAATATGACATATCAGCAATTCCGTCATATGTTTGATCTCTTAAATCGCCAAAAGAGTCTGTGGTGCCTTGGTACATAGAATATGCCACCAGATCAACTAAAAATATAAAACAGTGCTGCATCTGTACAATAAAATGATCAGAAATATTACAATCCTTTAATATCAAAAATAGCACATGACGCGTCAAGCATGCGCTCGCGCAACGGCGCGACGTCTGTGTAAATACATTACTTTTTTACATTTATTTATTTATTATAATTATTGATTATTTTTATTTATTTACCTATTTTAGGGTTTGAATAAATCGCCATACAGGTCCTAACTCACGGAGATTTCTAAGTAGAATTATGTCACCTTGAACTCACCGAGGGCCCATCGAGGGCACATATACGGGGAATGGTGTAAAAACGCGAAGCACATTACCTGGTCGAATTTGTGGCCTTGTTCGTGAGAAAGGAACTGCTGTATGCAATCAGAGGCCACATGAGTGACTTTCCCATCTGATACACCAACCTTTTCAGTAACAAAGTGTGCTTTACTATTATAGCTGAATTGTTACAGCGAGGAGGATGGATTCTTCCCAGTTCACGAAAGTTGGAGCGATAACTGTATGTTTCTTTATTTATTTATTAATAAAAAAGTTACTAGGAGATCCTACACTTGGTTAAGAATTAGAGTCAAATTAAGCGTAGACAGCATAGCCTCAGTTTCATAGCTAATTGTATATGTATACATTAAACAAGTATGTTAAAGTAAAATTGTGTTAAAAAAAATATCCAAAAATTGTCTGACCGTCGTAAAAGGATAATTTCATAAATAAAAGGATAAAAACATAACTTCAAAGTTGAGTTAAAATTATTTTTTATAAGTAAATATCGAAATTTACAATAATTTTATTAACACTTTGCTCAAGAGAGATTCAAACACATAAAAATAATTTGAAATAATAAAATTATTATAAGAAATAATAATAAAAATTAATAATACTACAAAAATAATGCATCTATATCTATTCTACTATCAAGTAAATAACGAGAATTGTTCATTCAAAAAGTTCACTTATGAGGAACGTAAAAAAATGTAAGCCGGTAACAAAGTATTTAATTGTCTCGTAGAGTTTCGGCGCTTTTTTTAAAGTTTTGTTTATAGGTATTAGATAAGTTAGTCAACCTCAATTATGCTCTGCGATTCTCTTATAAAAGATCACCCCAAACAGGCTGCTCAAGACAGGCTGAAACGAGGCAATTCAGACCCTTCGTTCCGTAAACGCATAATAACGAGTGAACAATTAATGGTTTATAATTTTGACATGGAAACTAAATTTTGACATGTTCGATAGCTAGCCAAATCTAGAAAAACAAAGTCAGAGTCGTTCGAAAATCAGTCACGATGATTGCTTTCATTCAGTATGGAGATTTGGTCCACTAGAAACTCATTTATCAGCCGCATAAAACATAAACAGTCATAAAAACCATATTTTTGAGACAGTATTTAATAAGGCGACTCACCCGAAAGGGGTCAGATATGTGGATTAAGTATTATTAGGTATTGCACCACGATATGCGTCATAAGACACATCGACATTTGTAAATGAATTACGAATGCCTTCCCCAAACACCGTATTTACCGAATATGACCCCGTGTGAATTTTTCTGTTCCTGAAACTGAAATTGCCGTTTCGTGGGAAGATGTTTTGAGTCAATTGAAGCCGTTAAATATAATTAGCAGTAAACCATATTATGAAATGCCCATAAAAAGTGTTTCGATGAAAGGATTATTCGCTATGGTATATAATATATACTTTATCACAAGAGATGTGGTTTATTTTAAAGCGGTGTCTATTAAACAAAATAAATTTGGATGGTTAGGTCTATCTTGTGTGCTATTGAACAATTCCATTTATTTATTTGACAGAACGATTAAGGATATTCTTGTTTATGGTCCTTTCAATGTTAAAATATTAAAAACTATCCGATAATACCAATTATAAAAAAATATGCGATATATTTTTTCAAATTATAAGCAATAATAATAATAAATACTAATTCTCTTCTAATAGTCAATCTACGGTAATGTAAATAAAAAATAACAATTGCATAATGGACAATAATTTGAAAATCAATATAATTAAGAGATCTGAGGATATTCGATATTGTCAAAAAAGTTATTGCCATACATTGGAATTTTAATCTGAATATCCAGTATTTATGTCCTAAAGTCAATTTTCCTAAAGCTTCTTATCGATAGTAGTTACTTATGCATTGTAAGGCAGGTTGAATTAATAAAAAGTTTTGAATTCTGTAAACCTAGCTGCTCGTTTTTGCGCGAATTAGCTAAATATCCTCATAGATTTTGCTGCTATTCTCCGCATTATACCTTAAACATAACATTTATTGTAAAACGTAAAATGCAGTATCAAACGCTACAAAATAACTTAAAATACAGACCTTCCCATCTGCATCCCAGGATCTCCAGCCGAATGCATACCATCCTGGCATACTTACTGTAAGGATATATTCTCACTTTTGTAGCCACAATAAATGGGTCTAATGTGGTCTCTGCGACGTCGTTCGTGTTATTATTTCCATTCAGCAACTGTCAAAAAAAAGACATCGTACAAGGAATGTAATAATGTGTACACTTAAGCAGCGCGCGCTGATAATGCTACGATAATAGAGAATTTTAGAAAGTCGTAAAACATAAAAAGCATTTAAATAATTGTCTTTTTAATTTTTATTGTGTATTTCCTTAGATTATTAAAGGAGCTAGAAGTCCATTAGAGAGTTTGCTGACGAGCAGCTCTTGCTAACGCCACTATAACCGTTATACCGGCCTGAACCTTGCTGTGGCGTACCAAAAAGCCTTGCAAACCTAATGCTCAAACAAATATGTTTAGAACAATCCGTCAACCATTGGAACAACAAGCCAGGGTTGAATCAATCCAAAGCGCTAATTAAGGGTTACGACCGTAAGACGGCCCTTGAGGCCTTATCGCTAAATAGGAACAATCTACGCATACTGGTGAGATACATATACATACATTGTGGCCTTAACAAACACATGTACAACCTCAAGCTCCGAGACACGAAAATGTACAGGTTCTGCCAAGGGGCAGAGAAAGCTCCCCTGCATATCATGTGTGAGTGTGGCCATCTGATGCGTAAAAGATACATCCGCTTGGGTGGTCATTACCTCCAACCTGAGGAGGTAAAACAATCTGGCGCCAAAAGTCTGTTGCGGTTCTTAAATGACACGAGGCTTAGCACAGAACTATAGTAGGTGGCGAACACAATAGATCAGCAATGGTCGCAGTGTTACAAGGCTCCTAAAGATATTAAAAAAGCCCCACACAACTATTTTTTTTAAAAGATGGCTTTGACATCACAAAATTTGACCTGGCACGTTTATTCGTAATTCTTATTTAACTTAATTTGCTACGGAGTAGCCATACTTACCTGCTAAAGGAAAGTAAGATGCAAGATATACCGAGGTGCAGGAAAAGGAAAAAAATGATAACCTACATCAGAAAATGTCTCCTTAATGAAACAATTAGAATGATTTTAAAATGTGGCATTTCTTTTTTGCCGACGAACGAAGGTCTTGAATCTAGATCATAAGCAGATAATTGAATTGGGTTACAATTCATATTTAAACCCTTATTCCTATTTGGTGTTACAGATAAACGCCATTACTTACATAATAACAAGAGACAAAACACAAATGGAACGATACCTAAATATTAATCTTAACGACTTAAACTGAAATAGTTATTTCAATACAAAAAAATATTCTTCCACCGAATAAAAGGACTTATCGATGAGGCTCCTTTTCAGGCTTCTTTAGACTGAATATATAGAAAGAGCATTTAGAATATCATCAATACATTATTTATAGATTTGGGACCGGCAACATAAGCTAGTCTCCCTGACTTGGATAACGTATGACTCACCTTGAGATAGTTTTGGGTAATGGTGGTGTTCAACTTTCAATTCAAAACCTTATACAATTCTAGGTGCAAACCGCTCTATTTATATTATTTATATAGATGGCAGCGTCATTATGCCAACATCTCAAAAAAAAATCCGAATGCGAATTGAGGAGCACGCGGGAAATTGTCAGTAGGTACATCACTTTTTTCAACCGGTAAGCAGAGAATATACAGGGTGAGTTTTGATTAACAGGCATCCTTGAAGGGGGTGAATCAGTACGAGCTAGTAAGCAACTTTTAATAAAAAATTGTAACAGAACAAAAAAAAAAAAAATTTTTTTTTTTAGTTAAAAAAGCGCTGGACACGATGCGCTATCTAACGGTAGGTTAACTATCGCTAATATTGTTTATTAGTGATAGTTTTACCTACTGATAGATGGCGCAGTGCGCTGAAACCCTTGTCAAACGTTTATTAAACAGTCAAGTATTTTAAACTTTTTATATATATATATATATATATATGTATATATATATATATATATATATATATATATATATATATATATATATATATATATATATATATATATATATATATATATATATATATATATATATATATATATATATATATATATATATATATATATATATATATATATATATATATATATATATATATATATATATATATATATATATATATATATATATATATATATATATAGGATGGTGTTGATTGTACGAGAACACGATAGAGCAGAGGAAGTATATGAACATATTTCATTTGGCGTTATGGCAACCACTTTAACCGTGCCCAATATTCGGACACGTGATCCTACCTACGTAGACCAAAGATGAACCGTATGCACACATTTTACAAACATTCAAGTTTTAGTTTAAGCAGTTGCTCTGATCAATCGAGATAAGCCACATCTGCATAGCATAGTCAAGGAAAGGCTTTTGTTTAGTATGCCTAACCAAGAAGCATATAATATATTATATTTATTTATATTCGGAGTAAGTTTTAAATAACGAATACCTTTAAGTGGATTAATCAATACGACCAAACACGGAATCTTTGATAAAAAAATAGTAAAAACAAATAACATCAATTTTTATAAGGACGTTACATATTCTAGGGGTTTAACCCTAGAATGTGTAACGTCCCTTCCGGGATGCAAAAGGTACGGCTGAGTTTTTGCTTCACAAGTTTAGGGATTAAACATAGCTTTGGGAAAAAGTTTGAAAAGCGTTGAGTGCGCTGAGCCATCTAGGGGTACGTAGAATATACCAAATAAAACAAACGCGTCACTTGAACTACCGCTAGATGGCGTATTGCGCTCAACGCTTTTTATAAATTTTTCCGAAAACCAGGTTTTTTGACAAATTTAGTTTCTCTTAATTGTTACTTTTTTTCATTTTTTTAACATAATGTGCTCATTTGCTCGTATTGATTTACCCTTTTCATGAATGCCGGTTAATAAAGACTCATCCTGTAGACAAGTAGCATAGAGTGGCATCGTTCCTTTTTTAGAATTAAATGCTTTCATATTAAAACTAGTTAAACAAGCTTCGATCAATACCAACCCCCTGTAATCTAAACTTCCGCTTAGTTTTAGTTTTCCCTTGTTTTAATGGTAAAGTTTTCTCTTGTTAAATTCAAATTGAAGGCCGTCGCTACTCATTTTAGTCTGCTGTCAAAACAAATAGAATGTCCTATAAATTAGTCAACTTTCAATTTGGGCCAACGCGTCAGACATTTTAAGCCATTAAAAAATGAATGTTGATAGACGGCTGGATTCTCTCGCTGAGCTGAAAATGCGCCACAGAATCATCCTATCAACGCGGCGCTCTGTATGTAGGCATGCCGCCAAAACTCTACCAATATTCAAGATTCTATTTTCTGTTCTTGTTCATTTTTAACCTGGATGGAAAACCTCGTTATAAAGGTCCAAAAGGTATCAATTATTGTATTTTACATTATCAATTAAAGCTGCCTGTCTGATTCTCTTTAGATAATTCTCAGTTAGCGATATTTTTTACTAGTACGAAGTCTGTTAAAAAATTTACCGACCTTACTGATTTCCCGGCCTGTCAACCGACGAGGAGGTAAAGTATTGTGGAAGCGCATTTTTTTTCAGAAATCAAAACGCAAATATTCATTCTGAGCCCATCTGCGACGATTAAGACCCTTTCCAGATTGAAGTATGTTGTGTGCTTATATATCTGTCTGTGTGTGTATTCCTCCACGATAGCGCATTAACAATCAGATTGCGCACATCTCATGTATCCATGTTGAAATATTGGACTTAGAGACATACAAAATTGGTACACAGATGTCTTGTTGGGCCGAAATAGGATTGTAAAATTTCGCTTGGAATACCTTATATATAAGCTACACTAATAATATATATATATTCCTTCCTTCCTTTTATACAAATATTAACGCCTCGAGCAACTCGGTTTTTTTTTCGGGCTAAAGGCAGACAGATGGAACGGAACCTAACCAGGTTCATCTGACAACCGAGAGAGGGCGATCATCGATTTTATTTGTGAAATAAATATTGAGATAAAATCAGTACTTCACTACTTGCCGGGAAAGTTTTAGGGTGACATAGCCGTTGTTTTTCTCTCTCAAACAAATAAAACACGGGAAGAGTGCTCCACTCCATGGAGATGTTTAGGGAACATGCGCATGCGCGACTTTTTTCCACTTTTACTGAAAGCATCAGTCGCTGGCAATCGGCCGATGAGTGAGGAAGTGTAGTGAGCTTCTGTCGGATTTTTAAGGATTAAACAAATTAATAGTATAAAATTTCACCAAATTTTATTAAATATAGTTTTAAGATTCAACTTTGGGCCTATTTATATTACGGACCTTTATTTAGTTGGTGTTGTATTTGAAACTGAGCTCGGCGGTCGCCAGTACATCACTTTAATAACCCCTTCCGTTTCTAAGCGTTGTACTACATAATCTTTACAGAGAATAGAAGTGTATTTTGGATCATTGTCTTGCTGCAAATTCCTGGACCAAAAGTATGATACCGGACGGAACTGCGTGATTTTCAAAAAAGTCGTGTTACCGTCCTTTCTTAAAATGTCTTCGATTTTCACGACGCTACCCTCACCTGCACTAGCAATACAACCCCCAAATCATGACTGAAACAGAATACTGTAGGTGCAATACACTTGTCACTTGCGCGTTTACCAAGCGATCTTCGAATATTTACTTATTTATTTGTTTATTTATTTATTTTTAGGAAAACCAACAGCTAATTATAATTTAACAAAAAGAGGAGTAGGATAACAGAGAGCCAATTAAAGGTTTTCACGTTTAAGTAACGTTGTAGAAACATGTGTGACCTTTCAAATAAAGCTATCGATTAAAAATACATCAAAAAATATTCAACAATTAATGCTAAAGAATTCACTGTTCAGCTGCTGCCTAGCTGAGTTAATACTCGTACAGAATAGATCAAAGTCAAAGCGTTTAATCAAATAATTACAATTGTCACTTGTTCGCCACAGAAACGCATTTTGCCTATAGTTGGGCATGAGGAACATGAAGAGCAGGGTTAAATCTATTGGGTTGGAAGGAACACGGATATTAATTTTATTTAGTAAGTAGCATTGTGAGTGATAAATGAATTATTAAATATAAAACAATAAAATTAGTACGATCAGGGTAGGCAGACGATATAGGCGAGCATAGCTGACTAGTGAAAATGCAACATGAAAACTGGTATCTGACGTGATCGTCCTGTGCGTGTGAACGGTGAGTGAGCGGGGCGAATATAAACACGTCTTCGTGAACCGAGTTTGGAAATGTTGACTACAACGGATTAACCTGTTACCTCCGGAAGTTTTATGGATAGTTATCGTTCTGTGTCCCGTGAGGTGATCGTAGAAGACTTTGAGACGATACAAATCTACCGTCCAACAAAGCCATGAATCCGCCAGAGTCCAACGCCTTACGGCGAGGCACTAGGAAGGTAACCCAGTGGACCAACTCACCCCCTGGCTACCAGTTTTAGCAAAATATCTCCGTCTGGAATTACCCTTTAGGGTACTTCCGTCCTCCCGACTGGTTACAGGACCGAAGTCGCTTGCGCGGCCTCCACCTCTTGTCTTTCAGCGGTAATTCAATTTGAATTTATCGCAGACCTGGGCGTCCTTTGCCCGTAATGCCAATTGGAATCGGGTAACCTATAGGTCGTTTTAAGAGTGGCGAGACAACAGGTCACCATCCACCCCCGCTGCTTATTAGACAATATATTGCCATAGTTTCTACAATCCTTCAGTAATTAGAGTGTTGTGCACTCTAATTACTGAAGGAGCACTCTAATTACTCTAATTACAAATAGCTGACACCGCACGGTGTCAGCACAAGCGCCGAAGGGCCTTCTCCCAGAGGAAACCGATCCAAAAGCTGTGAGGCCTGGGAAACGAGAGTTATTTCCAGGATAGTCCTCCTCTCCTGGAGAAGGCTCCTGAATAGGAGCTAAATAGTGAATTGGGCCGACTCGAAAACGCAGTGGATTTTATGGCCCAAGCTGCTCGAAACAATTCGCTAGGAGGGCATTTTTTTAAAAAATGGATGTCCCAATGCTTTAAGATTTTTTATTTATTTATTTCTTTTACCAATGTCATCTGTAATTATTTTAAAATAAAGCCTAGTAATGAGACATATACCGCATTAGAAACGTTTTCTCCTTCATAAATTAAAAAAAAAGTAGAAAACTTTCAAAATGCGCAAAAAAGTCTGTAGTACTGTCCCACAAAAATAGTGCGACATTGGACAATTAATTCTTGTATTATTTTCTTTCATTCCCTTTATGTTTTGGTATTCTTATATTTCAATATATAACTCTACATCAAAATAATACTTAACGTTTAAAATATATACAATTTTTTATTTTAAATTGAATTTTCCAATGTGTCCCACAGAAATGTCCAGTCGGATATGTCCTCTAGTCGTTACCGTATTGCGGGTTACATTTTCGTTTTTTTTCCTGAATATCAAGGAAATTAGCGACGATTGGTAATACCTACTGACCCCGAATTGACAATGATGTCCACTGTTATCTTGTTAGTTTCGTAGTCCATGCGTAGAAAGTGGGACGCGTCTTGTGTATGTGCATTTTTTTAACAGTTTTTGTCCTGTAAGTATTCTAGTTTTCTAGATTTGTGGACAATATCTATCTGTTTTAGATACATATTTTAGTATAAGGGGAATGAAATGACGTCTAAGTATTGGTAAAGTGCATGGATATACATGCAGTAATATTATGAATACTTCATTTCAAAATGGTGTAGTATCGTTTCAGGGTTGCTTGTTGCCAATTGATGAGGACCTCACTCCGATACGAAGACAACCACCCGACCTGTGTCATTCGCATGTCAAATAAATGCGGCTCTCATATGTATATTTTGCTAATGCATATACGCAATGCGACTGAAAAAAAACACAACTGGAGACTTAAAACCCAAGCAAAAATTTACTAATAAAAAATAACATTTTATATTAGATAATATACATAAATAATTTAACAATAGAAAATTGATATCAAAGAAATTGTATTTTAATATTTCTCGTAAATTTTTATTCGTCAATGGGAAAGTTGATTAGATATAGGTTTTCGTACTTACGAAGGAATTGGGAGCTGCCATATAAACGCACCTTTTAGAAATCACATTTTTGGCCATATAATCAGAGCAACTCGGCCGGAGGACGAAGTATCGTATTTTCATACAACATACATATATTATACATTATCCAATTTGGGCATTATTAATTTTTAAAGCGATTCAAGCACACAAAGATAAACAACAGGAATTTCACTCGAATGTTAGTTCAGGTTTACCATTTTGGGTAACCGATGCGATGCTCATTTTTTGCTTGTGTTTAATAATTTGATGAAATAATCAGCTAACTGTTGAGTGAAGTGCCCTTAAAGTAAAGCGAAGTATTTATGTTTTAATCATAGCGCGATATATGAGATTTGTGAGTATTCAATAGCTTGTTTGCTGTTTCTGAGTAAAGAGGTAAAACCTCCTAGATCCCATTTACGTCCGTTCTTGCCTTCTCTTTTGACAATAAAATATTATCACACTTAAATTTCGCCACTGTAGCTAGTCTCTTGTCTCTTGAAAGACGCACATACCTATTAATCGGAGATCACATAACTCGGCTGTTGTCCCGAATATCTGACGTTTCTGGATGAGGGCATCGCCTAAGCATTTCTGTCATATTTTATCCCATATTTTCATTAACCTGACCTCAAGTTACGTCCGATTACTTTAGGATTCTTTAAAAAACATATTGATTTACTATGCCAACTATTCAAGTGCCTTGAAATATATAAATATATGAATAAATTGATAAGTTATTCCCAGTATATTTTCATGCAGTGTGTCTGTGCTTTGGCTTACCGTTCGGTAGCCGTCAGTGAAATATTAACCGCGGCGTGTATTCGGCGCGAAGCTGAAATCAGGTAGGGCGATTCGGAAGGGAAAGTGAGTGCCAGGAGGTAGAGAAATGGGATTATGGCTTACGCGGTAATTCCTCCCCGCGGCGAGCGAGCGGCTAAATGACGCGCTCGTAGACAAAATCTAATTTCTGATTCGGAAAATAAGCTTTACTGCGGGATTTGCGGGTATTATTATGAGCGCGGTTTGGCGCTCCCTGGCTTCTACCTTCCCGCTTCCGTATCTTCCCGCTATTCTGGACTAATTTCCAGTTATACGTAGCGGAATTATGCGGATTTTTTTTACTGTAAGACATTATTTCTCTACAGTTTATTAAGTATTTTTTTTGGGTTTTAAATGAAATAAATATAGATGAGTTAGTCCATAAAATTAGTGAATGACATGGTTAAGCAATTAAGCTCATGCCCAATATCTTGGACGACTCGTCAACATACTCACATATTATATATGAACAGTCTGCGTTAGAGTTGAACAGGTGGCATTAAAAGCTCAGCGACAGAGACTTATGGAAGCATTCCTGTTCGACTACGCTTGGTCTTTGTAACGTCCACTATATGCATCAGAAGAATGAATCTTAACCTAACCAACGTGCAAAGTTTAAACTCAGCAGGGCATTGGTATTGGCACTGGTAGAAATTGATTCCATAGAAACTTGTGCCAATGAAATCGATGCTAAAATTTACATCAGACAGTCAAGCAGCTCTGAATATTCTGAAGAGCTATGTTTGTGAGTTCAGGTTTGTAGGGCAATATTCACTTACCTTATAACAACTGTCAAAAAGACAAAAGCAACTCTAATTCTGGCACGATTCGGTGCAAGGTATAGAAAGAGCTGACACAATTACAAAGAAGGAACCTTAAATGATCTTAATAGTCTCTAAACCATTATGTGGTGTGGAAAAGGCTAATCATGGGATAGAAGAACAAAATATTAATACTGAGATGGGATGTCAGAATAAGAGAAGCGAGAAAAGTCATACACCATTTATCGAGAAAATATTGTTTCTTTTTCCAGCAAATTCGAACTAAGCCTAAAAATAGGGCTTTTCACCAGTCGCTGTCCAGTGAACTATCATTCGAAAAATATGGGAATTGCTGAGGATGAAACTTACAGATTATTGCAAAGAAAATGCTTAAACTTCTGCATATCCGAACGTGCTTAAATCCGAACCAATCGCATACCAGAGATACTGAATTTATAAGAAGTGAGATTTATAAGAAGTCCTGAAGATGATATGGTAAGCTGAGAAGCAGTGTATATCACCAAAGATCAGGACTAGTCGCAAAATTGAGAAGCAACACAGCCTTGACAACCTCTTCACTATAATATATTATCAACCAATCCATAAGCAAAATAGTAAAGACTGTGAATATACAGAAAAATGATGAAAATACTGTGGATAGCGAGAATTCGCAAAACGTAGTTTCTAAAAAAAATGCGTACCATGCGGATGTGATCGCTTATGCCTATTGTACACTTACCAATGCCTTTTAATCGGCGTCATTTAGCCGATTTGTTCTAGCTTTCACAACACTCCGATATCAATGGGCGTTTCCAGCTTCGGTAAAATCGGTGCAATGCGCTAATTACATTTTCTAGATTCAAACAAGCCCTAATCACTTACTTTTTTCATTTTGTAGATATAAAATCTCCTTAAACAGATTAGTGCTCAAAAAAAATCGACACCGGCAATAGACTCGGGCCTACCACCCCAAAACCTCTGCTTTTCAACTTAAGTAAGCTTACACAGTCGCATTTCTATTATAATGGATCGTAAATGTGTTATTATCTTGTTGTTTCTATCATATATAGAAATCCTTGGCAGTTAAAAACCAAATAATGCATTGAGTATACCCAGTAAATATTTTAAGAGAGAGTTGGGAACACTTAAAATGTTGTTGAGTACATATGAGGAGACGAAACATATTTCTATTTCCAAATGTCAATCTTCCGTTTTGATACATTACATAATAGTTTTTTTTTATGCATTTTAAGGAAGTCAAATTTGAAAGATTATAAGCTTTTGGCTATTATTGTTGAAGCCGACACCGCGCAGGTTTAGGTAGACTATTAATCGTTTTTTTACGACACGTCAAACGGCATTTTAGCTTAACGCGTTCGCGGAATAGCCTGCGAGGTATGCATGCCTATTCCCATATTTCGTCATTTCCTCATTCCTCATACTTCCTCATTAGCTAGAACCTCACACCTATAAGCTTTCTGGATTTAGTCAGCTGGTGCCATTGGTGCATTACTCCCCTAGCTATTGAATTATCAAATTCGAGATTGTTACGCTTTATTGTAAAATGTTAACCAGGCTTTCAATTTTATATCAAAATAAACTTACTAGTACGTGTATCAAACCAAGCTTATATCAAACCAAAATTATTGTATCAAATGAAAATATGTATTTTTTAAATGATGTTTGATATTTTAAAACTACCGAAATTACTTCTTTAAAATCTAATCGAAGAAGCATTTCTTCCAAAACTGGTTAGTACAGATCGAGTTATCCCCCATTGGCTTTCCAGCCCCATAGATATTTGATAAAAGACTCTGCTGGACATTGGTGTAACTAAACCTGTAGATTTTTCTGTAATCAGCCTTTGTGACTCATCTCAGTGTGAAATATGAGAAAACTGATAAGTCTGCCTTTATACCTCTTTTTAAGAGTATGGACAATAAGGGGTTTTTATCTATCTTTCTACAACGACCATTATAACATCATGCGACGGGGAGGGGGAGGTTCGCCCCACAACACCGACCGACTCAAATGTGCCGTAGTATGGCAGAATCATGTTTTTTCTGATTCGAAAATTGATAATGAACGACGAAGAACTGCATATTATGCCATAGACGGCAGTCCGTGAATACTGCCCCGGGACAGACTAGGGAAGAAATCGATGTTTTTTAAATTTATTGAATCGATCACATCAGCTAATAAATTACCAATCAAAATTTTAAACAAAAATAAAGCAGAAAGTAAATATAATATGCGACGTCGTATAAAAAATCCAGCAATATTAAAGAAATTAAATCCCCAGGCAATAAAAATCACATCCTATAACTTACGCGCAGAAAATTCAGAGCTTAACCCTTTGAGATCCATAAGCTTAGCGGTAGAGTACGGACATTTTTGAAAGACTGTTGAAGGGCGATGTAAATAACATGTACATATGTCAAGTTTTGTGAAAATTGGTTTAATAGATTTTGTATAAATTGATGGGACATAAGTCGCCTTTCATGCTAGTGCGATATTTTCTCATACAAAAGTATGGAGTATATTCCATCGATTAGAGTAGTACATTCTAACATTACCCAGTCTATTTCATTATCTGTCTATTTTAGTCTTATTTACAATGACCTATGTTAGCCATTAGTACAACCTTTAGTGTCACCGAGATACTTCAGGCTAATGGCACCAAATTCAAATTTGATGTACTTTGATGTATCTGCTTTTTAATCATAGTACCAATGTAGCACGCTATAATGTTTTGTTATCTATTTAATTTTATATTTTTTACAGTAGTAATTTCCTATAGTAGGTAACATATGGAGCCTCAACAATATATCGTTTGTGTTATAATAACCTAATTCGATCATACCGATTGAAATAAGTATCTACCTTTTATCCACCTACTCAATCTGAGTATCCTCAATACCAGTATATATGACGTCCTTCCTCTTCTTTGGGTGCCATATCCAATAACGAATGTAGGCGATCATGACTGCGATTCTGATCTCCTTGGCATAGAAAGCCGTAACTGGGATCGTAGCCTAGGTGTGATTAGAAATCAAACTCCCTCTTATTAGTCAGCATCCTGCTCTAACCGGTATTTATAGAGCAGCAGCCCCTTGATTCGTTTATTCACCTGTTTCGTAATTTTATTTTACTTTGTGACAAGCGGTATGCGGCCTACCCGCAAAGCAAAGGAATGATAGCTCTTTCAGTCTACCCTGGACAACGGCGGCTGCAACGTCACCGAAACGTCGGGTGCTACAAATTTCACGCGGTAAATTCATTTCTATCCTATTTATAATGTCAAACAACCGCGATAGTCTTCGATTTTATACTTAATTTTCTGCTCAATTCATCAAAATGATTTGACCATTTGTGTTTACTATCCAAATGGTCAACTTCTTTGGATAAATTGAGTGAAACCATAAAATATTAAGCAATATTCCTAAATGAATATTCGTATTTAAAATATCTTTCTTACCCAGTAATACGTAAACAAGTAAAAATAAAGCATAATTGTAGATAAGTCAAATAATTAATAATTAAATCTTATGCAAAATAATTCTAATAAGAAATAAATTTGCAGATGTAATCAGTAAATGTAGTTAACAAAATAAATAAAATTCGAGAATATCCTACACATATATATTCTATTATCATTATTTCTCTTTCTTTGCAGTCCAATATTTTCAACCAGTTTGAAATCAATCGTTTTGAGATTTTTTCAGATGTATTTAGTAACTCAGATATTTTATTGCACAGCTTTGGCGCCATAAAATGATAATAACTTGTATTTTCTTTATTTACTTAGATATATATCTATGTAGTTTTCAAAATATACAACTCGCTATAGCAATTCAACTCGGTAATTAGGCGGTATTTAATTATATTCGCTGTAAATAAAATAGAATATACAAACTATTCAAATTCATGAATATACAAACTATGAATATAGAACTCAAATTATTTTGTTTCCGTCTTAAGATAAATCTCGACAAGGAGAAGAAATAACATATTTTTTCTAATATTAAAAACTGTATATACAAACTGATTTATGTCTATCCTCAATGAAGTATTTTAAAAAAAATAGATAAAAAATAAGCAATTTAAAGCCCGAAACAAATTATAATCAGTTCCCGTTTAGTATCGCGGATAGTAATTATTATTCTACTAGCTGACCCGGCGAACTTCGTACCGCCTCAGAGTGAATGAATGTCTAACTTTTAGGTAAACTTAATTTAGGATTTTATTTACTTGAAAATCATTTGTTAGTGTTTTTAATGCGTTCATTGCAACGCTTGGTAATGAACGATATGTTTTGTCTTTCTGTCAGGAGAGAAAACTAATAGCGCTGACGGTTTACCTACTCTCGAGCACGCCACGTACAACTGCCCATGTGAAAAACACGGACATTCAAGGTTTATTCCACACACTTTTAAAGATTGTCCTTGCGATTTATTAATCGTCATTGTAAATGCAAGGCGAACAGGAAACTGCAAACGCCTAAATTGAAACGGCAAGTCGGTAGGAATCAGTGGTATCATTGGAATCAGAACATCCTCGCCTTTGAACTTTCCTATGATTATCGTTGCTTCAATTACGTTGTTCATCAGCTTCTTAACAGCTAGTCTTGTTCCATTGCACAGTCTTGGTTGGTTCAAATTGCGTAACATGATTATCACCGAGCCGACCTTGAGTTGCAAATTGTGCGGCGGCATTCCTGGCAAATCCAATGAATTTAGGAATTCCGTAGGGTAATTGACGACTTCATCTGGATCGGTAATGGAATCGATCGACTTATATGAATGCAATTGTCCATCTATTTCACTTTGAATTGATAGGTTCAAATTGTCTACGTCCTTATTTTTTGCTCCCAAAATGGCTTGTTCGCTCAACCAAACATGGTTTTTGTAATTTTTTTCCAATATTAGGGAACACTTTCGTGATCAATTCTTCTTTCGAACTTGTGAATTGACAAAAATCAGGTGGAAATGAAATAAGGCCAGTGGAAGCGTCAATTGGTATTTTTCCATTGCCAATGTCTAATAATTGTTTGGAAAACACATTCGCCGATTCGTCATTTTGTAACGCGACGCGCATATTCGTTTTTAACTTGAGAGTTTTCACGTATCTCCACAATTTCGATGACTTCAAGCATGCGTTAATTTCATCAGCAGCTGTTGATCGTGGAATGACTGGCAGCGTTTGGCGAAGATCGCCGGCCAGCAGAATCATCGTACCTTCAAAGAGGTACTGATTGTTTCGCAAATCTTTTAACGTTCGATCGAGTGCCTTCAATGCTCTTTTGTGAGCCATCGTACACTCATCCCAAATTATTATTTTGCGATTCTGTAGTACTTTTGCCATTGCTGATTTTTTGGAAATATTGCATGTCGGTTCATCTATAGTTTGCAAATTCAGTGGCAGTTTGAGCGCAGAATGAGCTGTTCGTCCTCCTTCTAACAATGTGGTAGCGATCCCAGATGATGCTACAGCAAGCGCTATTTGACTTTGTGCTCGAATCGTAGCTAAAATCGATGAAATTAGGAACGTTTTGCCAGTTCCGCCAGGTGCGTCTAAGAAAAAGATTCCTCCGTAGCCGTCGTTGACTGCTATCATTAATGTGTCGTACGCGGTTTTCTGCTGCTGATTCAAAAGTGGGACCATTGTTCGTACTGACTGACTTAGAGCATTACGATCGTATTGCCGTTCTCGTTCAAATTCTCGATTGAATGCATCGTGCATCGGGCGATTCGTTGCTGGCATTCCTAATTCGTGCAACATCTTGCCGGACATTGTCTTGCACAAATCTTCTATAGAAATCAACGCCTCGTTATGTATCTCCGTGTTAAATTAAAGTTCAGGATTCGCTGTTATTGTACAGAATCGGTGCAAAATGTCTTCAGCCATATTGTCTTTGTATTTGTTCCACAAATGAGGTGGGTTCGATGGAAAACACGTTGAAATGACGATTTTAAAAAGTGATCGAATTTGTTGCGCAGAAGAGGAAATAACAGCATCATCGAGTGTGTGATCCCAATGAATGTCATCCTCGAGCAAATGTAAACATTGACAGGCTTCTCTATATGTTGCGCATAACTCGCCATTGACAGTTCGTAGAAATTCAAATGAAGTCGGTCCACGAACATTAACCAATAACAAACGCAGGTAAAAACATTCGTCATTGTTGGGATGAATTGTGTAAATGCGCCCCAATGCATCGGTTGAATATATTTTCACGTATCCAGGAACAGGGTTTCCTTGTTTCCATTTTTGGAATCAAAAGTGCTCAAAATTCCTTTTTTTATTGAGATTTTCATACAAAAATACCATCCAAATTTTCGAAAATTTCCGATATTTCCGGTGGATTTTCTTCCGTACAAACCTTGTACTTGAAATAACCAACACCAAAAAAATTAAACAGCCAAATCGGTCAAGCCGTTATGAAATGGTGCTCCGTCAAACATGCGGAATTTCATTCATCCAAAAACACCATCGAAATTTCCGAAAATTTCCGTTATTTCTGGTGGATTTTCCAAAAATTTTCTTCCATACAAACCTTGTCCTTGAAATTACCAACACAAAAAAAAATAAAACAACCAAATCGGTCCAGCCGTTCTGAAGTGATGCTCCGTCAAACATGCGGCATTTCATTTTTATTTATATAGATTTGAAAAGGTTCTCACCATCTCTCCAGATCTGTCAGCCCACCATCGCCATTCCTTGAATCCTGGTCGCCAGTACCGTAGACGGTACTGCTCTGCGACCTTGACCCTGACCATAGCGTCCTTGGCTCTGTACTCCCGTTATAGCTGTGAGGTTTTGCACATCTATTTCCAGGTATTCGTCGACATCTGGTGATACCATTTGCCGAGGACACCATGCGCCTCCCATTGTATGCTGTTTTAGTCTAGAACAAAAATATACATATGTATATGACCTAATCAACCTTTAATAACTTTCATGATATTTGATGAATTGCTGAAATAATATAAATAAAACGAAATTCGAAATAAATTAAATCAATCAAACAATTCAAATAAATTTCGGTTTTTTTGTTCGGTTATTATTGTTGAAGAAATCATAGATCTTATTAATCACGTTATTATGACACATTAATAGTTAATCTAGCTTTACGCGTTAACGAGATAGACTATCCGCAAAGTATGCATTGCCTCTGCTACCCATCTTCTTCGGCACTCTCGTTACTCGATCCCGTAGTCTTAATCGACAGCACGGTGTTGGTCTTTGGAGTCAATTTAGATTAACCTCGAGCTACTCTTCCTTCTTATTATATTAGACAAATGCTTTTCATGTTGTAGTTTCATTTGTAATGAATTTAAAAAAAAAGGTAAATTTATAAAAAAATGTTTTTTGTCGTTTGAGCCAATATTGCCTTAGTTTCAGGTAGAGCCTGTCAATCGATTACAGATACCTAGATAAGTTTCCTAGCTTAAAGCGTTCGCCAGATAGACTGACTGTAAAATACGCTTTGCCTTTATATCATTTTCCGTCACAATAATTCCAATGCTAAAATCTTACACGTGCAAACTATCGGGCTGCCATCAGCTGGTTGCTATCGGTTCATTACTCGCGGTGTAATTCCGTCAAGAAATCTGAAAGGTTTTGGATACATCGAAAAATTTTGCCTGGCTTCCGAACATTTTTTTTATCACACTAAACTTACAGAAGTGTTTGCGTAAAAAAATCCAAACTGGAGCTAGTATTTGTATATTTGTAGAACGTATTGTTATTTTACGTACAATAATAATATTACTAGCAAGTTTATTGTGATGTGATGTTAATCTTTAGAGAAATTGATCGTAGCAACAGACTTAAGTCGCTAGTTTACTATACCAGCCAAATAAATCCCATCGAAGCTAGGAGTAGCAACCAATCTTACGCCTTCCAATACGAACTGGCAAGCTCAATGAAATATCGCATTAATAATGCATATAAATCAAAACTGCCAAGAAAGTTATCCATCGCTCAGTTGAGCAAATATCGACATTTTCGGCATCCCTTCTCGCGTATATAATTTATTGCCTAGATTTTCGCGGTCTGCTCGTTTACCTGCGAATCGTTAGCATAACGATCAGGCGGTGGGGGTGAGCCAAGGTGGCCAATGGGACAGGGAGGAGAGGGGTGTCACATAAATACGAGGCGGATATTTGGATTAATATTTTTGAGTGGAATGCAAAAGCGTGTTCAATTTTAAGCCTTTCGATCGACGTAATAAGCCAAGTTTTAGAGGTCGGCCAAAACGCGTATTTTATAAATTTTTAAATATTACTAAAATATTAAAAACAAAATACAAAACATTAACAGAATAAAAGTACTCTTGATATGGAAACTTTCTTATGACTAGAGATCCTGCTTTACAGATTGTTTTTTTATGTATAATATTAATTCGAAATGGTTGTTAAAAATTCTCTAAAAAGATTAGCATTATTAACCGTTTAGAATTCAGTCATTGCAAGAGCTACAAGAAAATCCATAAGCAGCACCGAGATTGGAGTGCTCTGATTTCACAGAAATGAGGCTTATTTTGATATGGTCGGCTTTGGGGCACTGAAAATCCTCAATTAATACAACAACGACCACTACATCCTTATATACTGACGGGATAGTGCGCAATTGGAGCAACGGCATAATCGGACTATAATACTTTACGGTAATATGGTGTAATACTTGTAATATAATGTTTATAATATGGTGTAATGGTGTAATATAATGTTTCCCAGTAATATGGTGCACACACGTCTACAGATACAATGGTTATACGGACACCATTTTCTTAAACTTGACTTATTTGTTTTCCATAGAGCAGATTCTTTTATGAAATCATGGTTGATAGTCCACCAATACACTTTCCGGACTGCCAATTTTCTCCTCTTTTAGATAAGAATATCGCTTTTATTAGTCCAAATAAAAATATTTTTTTGAAATTACCTTACTCTATTTGCACTTACAGAAATATGATCTAGCATATGTTTTATCAAATCTGCAGTTCTTTTTATAATGGCATATAGCACGCGTAGAGTGAGGACGCTTCCAGTCGATTTGCATGCAATAGCATATAATTAAAATTTTGATCATTGTTTGGTTTATAAATAATTAAATTTTTATCATTGTTTGCTTCATTAGTAATTAAATTTTGATCATTGTTTGGTTTATAAGTAATTAAATTTTGATCATTGTTTGGTTTAAAAGTAATAAAATTTTGATCATTATTTGCTTCATTAGTAATTAAATTTTGATCATTGTTTGGTTTATAAGTAATTAAATTTAAAATCATTGTTTGCTCCATTAGTAATTAAATTTTGATCATTGTTTGGTTTATTAGTAATAAAATTTTGATCATTGTTTGGTTTATAAGTAATTAAATTTTGATCAGTGTTTGGTTTAGAAGTAATTAAATTTTGGTCATTGTTTTGTTTATAAATAATTACCTTTGATCATTGTTTGGTTTAGAAGTAATTAAATTTTGATCAGTGTTTGGTTTAGAAGTAATTAAATTTTGGTCATTGTTTTGTTTATAAATAATTACCTTTGATCATTGTTTGGTTTAGAAGTAATCAAATTTTGATCATTATTTGGTTTTTATAGTAATTAAATTTTGGCCATTGTTTGGTTTATAAGTATTTAACTTTTTATCATTGTTTGGTTTAGAAGTAATTTAATTTTGATCAGTGTTTGGTTTAAAGGTAATTAAATTTTTGGTAATAATGCTAAAGAATGCAATTTTAAATCATGGTAAAGGTTTTTTATTTTGGGAGCACGAAAGGGTTCTGGGCCTAATGAATAAAAAAACTGTGTATCCACTCTTTTTATCCTATTTTGAGTATCAATTTCATCCTTCGCTTATTTATATATTTTTAATAGGTTTCATTACATAGTATTTTATTGAGCTGCTTATATATTTTAAACTTTGGATTTTTAGGGTATAATATTTACTTTTAATAAGATAAGCTAGAAATCGTTTCGATCTGCCTTAATATATAATGCTGTTGGTGGGCTGTTTTGTATTTGCCATTTCATGCCGCGATATTCACCGACCTACATGGCGCGGTCCGATCGTGCCGTTTTTCCGAGCTGTATCATAGACACTGTATCGTAGCCCGCGGCACCAAACTATACTCACTCATTTACGTACTCCCCCTGATACTATAAATATCCAACGAGGCGATAACTTTACTACATACTTTCCTTTAATGAAGTCTTTCAAGATATTTAAACCAAGATATTTAGACCAAGAAGCCTTTCAAGATCGTTATTCGATTGCAAAAGGACCTTTAAACTTACATTGCACCGTCGAAAGTCGTGCACATCCTGTCATAGAGATGAATACGACTAGTGTCGAAATATTCTCAATCATATAATTTCTTCTAAAATAAGTTACTAACATCCATTTCTGTTACAGAAACCATCCTCCTATACGTATTACATCCAAGGGCATACAGTAATTCGGCTGCAATAACTAAGAACATCATAGGTTATCAATTGCGGAAACAGGTGCCGCTGCCCTAAGTATTTAAAGAGGACATTAACTATCGTTTAAATGTTTCTGGTCCACCAGGACCCCAGATAAGTAAGTTTTCATGAATCTAATTTTATATATTATTGAAAATAATTTTAAAAAATTTACACACTTAAAATATCAATATATATATATATATATATATATATATATATATATATATATATATATATATATATATATATATATATATATATATATATATATATATATATATATATATATATATATATATATATATATATATATATATATATATATATATATATATATATATATATATATATATATATATATATATATATATATATATATATATATATATATATTGTATTTTAAATTCTTCCACCTGTCATCTAGTTTTTAAGAAGACGGTATAAGCCGACAAAAAACAAGTATTCATTGTTTTTTTGCTCGAATTAAGATCTAATCGAGTGATTTTATTATTTAGGAAGGATGGTTGCTTAGTTTAGAGATTGGTTGTTTGAAGGGTGAGTGTTTCTAGATTAAAAAGGCCTTGTAAACCTACATCTCTGTTCGCAAGTCAAAGACAACCAACCAATCTCGTTTAAATATAAAGCAATCCCTAATTCAAACAAAGGACCCCTTTCACCACTATGTACTATGAATGTATGTGGCTTTTATTATTATTTTCTTCATAATCATCCCTCTAATCAATTCTATAAAGAATATACACCAAAAAACTATCATATACACAAAAAATACACACAAAAAAAACTAATTTTCGGTATGTCATTCCGCATTTAAGAGACGATTCATTGTGATTTTTTTCATTGTTTTTGCTTTAATTTGTCTTTAATAAAGACATTTTATTTTGGTTTGCAAAAGGCTACGCTTTGTTTTTGAGATGTGGATGAAGGGCGATCGTTCGCTAGCGATAAAGGGATCCCATTAAAACCTACATTGCACTGTCGAAAGTGGTGCTCATCCAGGCATACATCTAATTTAAAATAAGCATTTCCCAATCCAGTCCGGGAAAACCTTCCAGCTATGTAAGTGGCTTTTATTATTTTTATTTTTTCATTAAAGTGTCATCCTTTAAACGAATTCTTATATATATATATATATATATATATATATATATATATATATATATATATATATATATATATATATATATATATATATATATATATATATATATATATATATATATATATATATATATATATATATATATATATATATATATATATATATATATATATATATATATATATATATATATATATATATATATATATATATATATATATATATATATATATATATATATATATATATATATATATATGTGGCTTTGTCGTTTCATATGCTCAAAATTATAGAAAATATAGGTAAGAGGAATGATCGCATCGAAAGGAACGTAATAAGCTTAAAACTTACATTACATAGCATGTCTGTACCAAACACTTTGTATTATGATTTCTTCATGACGTTTTTACGATAAATCTACGGGGAAGACTCGAACTGCGCGAATTTGATTTCTTACACGACTGCCCAACGAAAAAGGAGTGTAATGTGATCAGGGCTCATCTATGAATGTTCTCTATTTCTTTATTTCTCCACGACTTTTAAATGCTTCAACCGATTTAGAAGTGTGCGGTACTGTTAGAATCGTTATAACCCCTTGCTTTTATATAAGGAGAAAGCAGCATCTTCGATATTGTTTGCCGTGGTACGTGTTGGTTAAATGACAGTCATCATTTGACAGTTTATTTTTATCGTTCTTCTTCTTCGCGGGTGCCAGGAATAAAACCTTTAGGGGTAGTAATGAATAGAAGTTTTTGAAGTATTAATTTAGCAAAATGAATTATACAAAATGTACCTTAACTGTCCAAATATCAAGTAAGTAGTTGTCTAAATGTCCAAATGTCAATAAATTTACATAAATATATCATGTTTAGTGGCAAATGAAAAAAACTGATTGAGTACGTTCTGGAAATATCTATACGGATAAATACATAACCCACAAATATTTCACAAATATATCAAACTATTTATAGAATAAAGGTCTCACGTGGTTTTGAGCTGGCAAATATATTCACAGAAAGAAAATATTAATTTCCCTTCAGTATTTCTAAGAAAGTACATTTGGGTGATAGTAGAGCAGTTAGGAAAATTTTAATGACATCTAATCGTGTAGAGTGTGAAATGTAAAAAAAATAGAACGCTTTAAAATATAATCTGTAAAATTTTCATTATCAATGTAATTAATTTCAATATTTAAATTTAAATAAATTTTCCAAAATTTAAACAAAAACGTTGGTACTCGTATAAAAGTGTAAGCACTCAAAGATGCGATCCTTGTGAATAGACTTTTAACCTAATCACCTTCTTTACCAAGCGCTCGGGCTTGTGGCCCTCGTAGTCGCGCCTACGGCCATCGTGGTTTGGCATTCAATTGTAGTGAATATTCAGCCTTCAAAACAGTATAATAGTTTCAATATCTAGTATAATATCCACTGCGCAAATGCATATTTTTCTTTTGTCTCTAATATAATTGAACTGATTTTGATCCTATCTGACAAGGGAGTCTGATGAAATATCGGGATCACTAGGTATGAACATAATGGAATCATTATTTGGATATCTGTTGTAGTGATTCATCCGATAAAGCTGCGAAGGAATTTCATCAAGAGTAATGAACGACTGAGCAGTGCAGATACAAAAGTCGATAATTATGCATCTAAATGTCGACATGAAGCCACTGAATGTCGATCACATTTAAAATGTGGTATAGACATTTATACACTTTTATAAATGTCTTTAGTCATCCGCGATTTTCGTTTTTTTTCTTTCTCATTATAGATATACTCTAATAACTGAAAAAAAGATCGAAAAACCGCGGAATTATTCCGCTTGATTTAATATCACAATCGATTTGTATACAAATAAGACTTGCATTTTGTCACAGTTCTGTTTAGTAAAGTACGAATCTAGTATGAACTCGAAAACTATCGCGATGGTTTAACAATATAAAATAATTATAAATGGATTGATTATTTTACCGCCGGTTTTTACCATGGTCTTGTGGTTGATGCCACTGAAACGTCGAGTACCACCAACTTCCTGTAGTTAAATCAGTTTTTGAATTATGTTATAGATAAGAAAAGGTTGTATGTTTTCAATATCAACGAAAATTTGCAATAGCAATAGCAATATTGATAGCAAAGAAAATTAAGCAAACATTTAATTGGACGGCTTTCTAGTCATAGGAAAAATCCTTGTTTTATTTACTGAGATCTTAATTCCATTTACTCCATTCCTATATTAAAAACTCTTTAGGTTACCTGCCCATCGCCGTTTTGATCTTATTATTTTACTGTCATTTCAATGTTTAGGACTCGGATACGACTTTAATTATCTTTCTATGGATGTTACATTGAAGTCTAATAATACACTGGAGTGTAAAACATTTGTTTTTAAATACTGTACAAGATATTTAAAAACATCACAATTTTTTTCGAAAGCTCTCCATCCGAGCCGAGTTCATCATAATATTTCCTTAATCTACTAATTTCTGCCGAATTTTTGAAATAAAAGTATTCCTTTAAATAATTGCCTTTAATGGTAAAAGGATATTGCCCTTTTTTGATTACTGATTTATCAACAAGACTATTCGAAAGTAAGTAACTCAAATTAAAAGTACAGTTAAAAAAACCAAAAATCAGCAGACTATGTGAAATGGCTGCGCAATATACACTATATACACTGCGCTATATATACTTCATACTTAATTTTCCCGAAATAACAGAGATTTAATTATTGGCAGAGGAATTTGCATTGTCAGTGCAAAGGACTAGACAGAGTCTCGGCATGAACCGTAGATATTAAATGACATTCCCAGTATATTCAGAAATAAGGTGAAGCATCAAAGGCATTTGAAATTGCACGTAGAGGGGATCGTACGCTTTGAAAACCGGGTGGACGAGTAGTTTAATCAACTGCTTCACTTGCAGTGCTTGATTTAACCGTTTTGAACCGCAGTTGGAATTGATAATCATGCATTGGACGTTATAAAGCATTGTACGCATCCTTTGACAGTTGGATTATTGCTCTGCTTCCCGATAAAGGACATAGGGATGGGGTGCACCGTACCGCAGCTCACATCAGTAACGCTGCGATGACATAATAATGGAAATCGAGAGACGAGAAATATTACTCAATTCCCTAAATCCAATTGACAATCATGCCTTTGTGATAAGCTGCATAATGCAACGACCCAAAAGGCAAACTTCGGTAATACCATTTCGAATTACCTATCAAGCAGATGTAGATTAAATTGCGAATACCATGCCATCGTGAAAATGAAAATTGATCATTCCAATTTGTATACGCGTCGAGCGATACAATGATATAATAAGTAGCGGAATATGATTGATTGGTAACTATTTACATAATAATATTTTTAAATTATGAATATATTAATATGAATTAAAAATATAAAATATTTTTGCGCATGAGCATAAGACTATTAAGGTTATTACAAAATGAGAATGTTAGAAGGACCTTATGGAATATGAATGAAATAAGGCAGCAAATGCAAAGGTATTATTAACTTCAGCAAGGACAATCTCCAAAATATTTTTGCGCATCAGCATAAGACTACATATGAACGTTATTAGAAAATGAGAATGTTAGAAGGACCTTATGGAATATGAATGAAATGAGGCAGCAAATACAAAGGTATTATTAACTTCAGCAATGGCAATCTCCAAAATATTTTTGCGCATCAACATAAGACTATTAATGTTATTAAAAAATAAGAATAATCAGAAGGATCTTATGGAATTTTAATGGAATGAAGCGGCAAATACGGTTATTAACTTCAGCAAGGAAAAAAATACTCCAATTAGTGACTATTATTTTTTTACGAATAGTATATATTTAATGAATTGAATTATTGAACTTTATTATACAAACAGTCTTGTCATTTCAATGAGAATCGGTAAATAACTCTAAAGTAAAACTACTAGGGTGTACCTTGTCTAGAAAACTAAATGCTTTCCATCATTGTTAGAAGTTCTTAACAGTACACATTTACGGCAACAGTTTCACCAAAATTGCAAGAGGTTAAAATGGATAAAATCAACTTAGGAACAATATTCGAAATAACAACGAATTTATTACTACTACTATACCTATCCTGTTTGCACACATTAAAATATCCTAAAATTATAAACGACAGAAAGACAAATGAATAATTTATTTTGAAAAAGAATAACATCTCTTTAAATTTAAATTCAATGGAATTCCAGAGGAATTCCGAATCAATTTCAAGTTATTAGAGGTAAAATTAGCCAGTATGAAAAACAGCATATACATTGGTATAGACCTAATAATTAACATGAATTTTAAATTTACAAACTGTTTTTTAATTTTGACTCTTTTTCGAACATTGTTTTCATGGCGTTTTTTATGAGGAAAGAACGCGACAAAGAAAACCAGAATCGGGCCGTCAAGCACGCTGAACTAGGAGCACGTCAACGGGACACTCAACGGACCACTGGGACTTTCTTTTCAACCTTACAAGAGACATCAACAACACACAATTAATACAGAAGACGTCATGCAGTCGGCAGACACACCCACGGAGCAAAAACATGACATCACACCACTCAGCGTCGTAGAAAGACTAGCGGCCTTCTGGTAGCAACAACCAGCACTACGGTTCGTCCAAGTAGAGACCCTGCTAGCAGCACAGAATTGCAGCGACCAATACCGTTTCAGCTGGGTCGTGGCACAATTGGACCAATCGGCGCTCCAGGAGGTGGGAGACTTATTAATCCAACAACCAGCGCAAAACAAGGTCGAGGCAATAAAGAACAGACTCCTCACCGTCTTCGGAGAAACAGATACATCACAGCTACAGAAATTGTTGAACGTTAGGAGACG
>OX155980.1:27315378-27402846 GCA_944548615.1 Micropterix aruncella
ATTCTATATATATATATATATATATATATATATATATATATATATATATATATATATATATATATATATATATATATATATATATATATTTATATTTATAGGAAGGAAATCCCAGCTTGTATTGGGAAATGCTTATGTTTGAATGAGATATACTTACGGATGTGCACGACTTTCCCAATACAAGCTGGGATTTCCTTCGCTACTTATTAAGTAGCTTTTACTAATTTTTTTTTAAATAAAAACATCATCCCATAAACGTATTTCTTTACAAACCTTATCTTATATATACTACTCTGTCTAAAAAGTACCGGGAATTATTAAATAAAACACACAATTTTCGTTTAATCGTCAATGTTTATTTTATCACCTTCAAAGTAGTCCCCATTTGATGCAACACACATTCGCCAGCGTTTTTTTACAATCTTCAAAACACTTTTTGTAGGCGTTTTTAGGTATAGCCTTTAATTCCTTCCACGAATTTTCTTTAATGGACTCTATGGATTCAAAACGGGTACCACGAAGAGGCAATTTTAGTTTTGGGAACAGAAAGAAGTCTGACGGGGCCAAATCTGGTGAAAACGGTGGTTGATCAATTGTATTTGTCACGTTTTTGGCCTTAAATTCGGTCACAATTGCTGCTCTATGCGACGGTGCATTATCGTCGTGGAAAATCCACGAATTGTTAATCCACAATTCAGGCCGTTTTTGACCGATTTTCTCACGTAAACGCTTCAAAACGGCCAAATAATATTCCTTATTGACCGTTTGTCCTTCTGGAATGAATTCGTGATGGACTAAACTAAATATCAAAGAAAACAATGAGCATCACTTTGACTTTTGAACGACTTTGTCGTGGTTTTTTTCGGTTTTGGCTTGTTTTTTGTCCTCCTCTCTGATGCCTGTTGACTTGTTTGCATATCAAATTCATAGGCCCATGTCTCATCGCCAGTTATAATGCGTTCTATGAATGTGGGATCAGAATGGACGCGATCCAGCATGTCTAAAGAAGTTTGTTTGCGGTACTGTTGTTGTAGAAAATTCAACTCCTTTGGAACGAGCCGAGCGGCGATGCGTCTCATGCCCAATTTATCTACCAAAATCGAGCGAATGGACTCATGAGACTTCAGGTTCAGGTCACGTGCTATCTCTCTTAAGCTGGAATGGCGATTACGGAGCACAATTTCCTTGACTTTTTCGATATTTTCGTCTTTTGAAGAGGTCAAAGGTCGCCCGGAACGAGGGCTGTCTTCGACGATCTCTCGGCCCTCCTTGAATTATTTGTACCACTCGTAGATCCGTGTTTTGGATAGAACTGATTCACCATAAGCCTTTTCTAACATTTTTAGGGAATTGCCACACGAAAATCCGTTCGCAACACAAAATTTAAGGCAAACTCTTTGTTTAATACTTTGGTTCATTGTGAAAATCGTGGCGCACTACTAAGGTGTACAATTCAATTGCTGTTCTAATCAAAATGGCTGACAGTTCGCGCGCATTCTAGGCATAGAGTAAATAAACGTAGTTCTACCAACTTTTTTTTTTTTTAAATGAATAACAGAATCTTTTTAAATTCTAAATTCCCGGAACTTTTTAGACAGAAGGTATATATATATATATATATATATATATATATATATATATATATATATATATATATATATATATATATATATATATATATATATATATATATATATATATATATATATATATATATATATATATATATATATATATATATATATATATATATATATATATATATATATATATATATATATATATATATATATATATATATATATATATATTTATATATATATATATATATATATATATATATATATATATATATATATATATATATATATATATATATATATATATATATATATATATATATATATATATATATATATATATATATATATATATATATATATATATATATATATATATATATATATATATATATATATATATATATATATATATATATATATATATAAGATGATTATAAAGTAAATAATTATAAAAGCCACTTACATCGTGACGAAGGATTTCCTTGATCGGGTTCGGGAATGCTTTAGGTGTTAACGAGAATGATGAATGCCTCTCACTTGCGGAAAGAGGAGTAGGTTTAAGTTGGGCCCATTTTACAACTAGTAACGCTCACCCTTCATCCAATTATCTCAAAAATTAAGCTACAATCCTTCTTTATACGTAAACTCACTCAATTTCCTATTATTTCAAGGGAAATAACAAGACAAGACGAGCTACTTGACAGATGGAAGAATTTAAAATTTCGAATTTCGTTTTTTTATTTTCTAAAGGTGCGATATAAAGAAGCTGCGATCAATATTCAGCTGAAAACTTAAAACTAAAAGCGTGACATGCCCTCATATCAATGAAAGGAAGCAGTCAGCTCTTTCCTATTAGTTGGAAAGATTACCTTTAACCTAAATGGATTATTTACAATGAACGAAACATAAACTGTATTGTATTGGGAAATGCTTATGTTTGAATGAGATATACTTACGGATGTGCACGACTTTCCCAATACAAGCTGGGATTTCCTTCGCTACTTATTAACCCGCTGAGCACGTAACATCCATTTGGGGACATGAATGGCGGCCGCCTAAAATCCGAAACGTCCGCTACTGGATATAGCGCTCGGCTCTTACAAAAATGTCGTTTAAATTTCGAAATGCGATTGTATATTCTATCGAATGATGCCATAATATAGCCAAATATGCCTCACTGTGAAATTGCTCGATTGCCGCATGCGATCATAGGATTATGAATAACTACGTCCCTTACAAAAAATCGATGACATCATTTCTGACCGACTAATTTGCGACGCAGGCCGGCTCCACTAAAAAGTGATTTTTTGTGCGATTTTGTGTGATTTGGTGAATAAAAGTGAGTGATTTCCTTTCTAAAACTCTTAATCAACGAGCATTACTTATTGTGCGTAGCCCACTTCCTTTTCTTCATTTGTTTTCGAGTGAAAAACTTTGTGCGGCCACGCGCCTTGTTTTACAAAATGGCTGGTAAATTTCGTCACACTTTTGAAACGACGAAATATCACTTGATATGACGTAATATTTATTTATTTCGCTAATTAAATAGTTATTACTTCATTTACATCAAAAATAATCATAGGATTAAACGTATTTTGTGAATACAAAGTAGGTATTTGAAACTTTGACCAGTTTTTTTGAGTTTGTAATTTGGCGGCAAAAACCGATATTTCTCAATGTGTATAGTGAAACTTAGTATTTCTATCGATAATGAACTAAAAAAAAAAGCCGACAAAAAATTTTTTTTCGATATTTTATTTTTGAAGAAATTTATATATTTGAATATTGGATTTTATAGTGAAACTAAAATAACATAAAACTTATCATGCATAAATAAATAAAAAATGCAGCAGTAACATAAAAGTTTTTTCAAAATTTGGGCTTATTTACTGAGAAAAAATTGGACTGTTTCGTCCTAAAGCTTCTCTATGCTCACCTGACCAGTCAAAACGATCTAATATCTTTATAACTCCCTGAAGGGGCTCGCCTGTAGCTGCGCCCATGGTTGACTAACGGGCGAGGAACTCCTCAACGGTCAAAAGCACAGACGCATTGGGATGACTATTTTGACTTTTTTTTTAAAAATGTGTTTTTGTTTTTTTAGATGTCAAGATTCAATCTAAACCCTGATCGGACCCCTCCTCGTGCCTTCATGGAGCTCCTGGAGGGGTCCGTGTCCGGATATTCGGACGAGGAAGCGGGTCCGGTATTTTGTTACGAGGACGGTGACGATGAATTGGACGACGATTACGCCTACGTCCCCTGCGATGTTGATATCGAGGAACGTCTCGATGCCACATCGCAGGCGATAGATCTGCCAATCGATCGGCAAGCCGTTGAAATCGAGGGCCATCTCGATCTCAACGACTTGCCGATAGATTGGCAGAGCCCAGGTGGTACTCTCCGACAATTGTAAGTATATATGTCAGTCTCTAGTCAGACTGTCAGACAGTATCAGTCAATTTATTTATTGTGTTTTTATCTTTCGATAGTCACTTGTCACCGTCCTCGGCGGACCCGCAACCGTCCACCAGTGCCGGCGCGTCGGCTGAGCCGCAACCGTCCACCAGTGCCGGCGCGTGGGCCGCCGAGCCTCAGCCGCCGTCGCCGTTCAAGAGGCCGACGATTCGCCGCCCGCCGCCCAGGACTGAACAGCGCTCGCCGCCCGGCACGGCCTACTACTGGCCGGACCATTTCCTCTCTCCCAGCTACAGAGAGGTAAGAAATACAAATATTTATTTATTTTCCAATATTATTATCCAATATCAATATTATATCAATATTTTCCAATATCAATATTATATCATAGTGGAACTTATAACAGCCGTAAGAGGCCAACGCCTTAACCGCGAGATAGCCAGAAGTGTAACCCAACGGGCTTACACTCACGCCCTTACTTCCAATTGCGACCAGATTCGAGAGTTCGAGGTCGCTTGCGCGGTCCTCTCCCTTACGAAGCGGTGAGACGGTGTAAACCGAATCTATCGCGGACCACGGCATCCTTTGCCAGGCTGTTTACCCAGGATCGGGTTGCCGATGGTCGTTTCAAGAGCAGTCGCCGTAAGGTCCGCAACCACCCCCGCTCTATAGGAAACAGTACTGCTTCCAGACTCCCCTGACTGTTAGTCAGAGTGCGCGATCGATTGGCTTATGCCGCACGGTGCGCAGACCGTATAGGAGCGCCAGAAGGTAGATTTCCAGGGGAAACTGACTAAAATATCCTCGTTTAAAACGACGTTATCAATTTAATCAATTATATATTACTAATAAATACATGTACGTAAATGCAAATGTATGTAAATAATAATAGTATGTAAATAATAGAAGTAGGTAAATGTATATATTTATATATAAATGAGAATATTATATGTATAATGTTAAATATTATATAAACAAGTAAAATATTACCATAGTTCTATAATTGCAGTATAAAATTACGTGCGCATCTTAATTTAAAAGAAAAGAATCTACCCTAGTACGTGCACCTAGTTGGGTAGTTTTTAAGACATAATTTTTGTACTACTTTCTCTTAAATAAAGCATTATCTATATAGCTATATCAAGCTCTCGCTAGCTCGTTCACAGAGCACCAACACGGGTTTCTTAAAAATCGGTCGGTTGTTACAAACCTCGCTCATTTTACTGATTATACTTTGGGACGTATGGATCGGTGTATTCAGGTGGACGCGATATATACTGACTTCTCAAAGGCCTTTGATCGTGTCAATCATGTGGAGCTAATAGCTCTTTTATATACAATTGGCTTTTATTATAATTACAATATACATAGACAATTGACTTTTATATATAATTAACTTTAAATATACAATTGGCAATGATGAAATTCTGGAAGTAGATCGAGTGCGTGATCTAGGAGTCATCTTAGATCGCAAGCTTTTAATGAATAAGCACATTGATTCAGTCGTCAACAGGGCTTACAGCACCCTCGGTTTTATCATGAGAGTTTGTAGACCTCTTAAAAACACTCATTCTTTGACAACGGTTTATGTTGCATACGTACGCAGCCTGCTTGAATTTGCTTCTAATATTTGGTCTCCACAGTATGCTACATACAAGCTGAGGATTGAGCGTATTCAAAAACGATTTATACGTCATCTAAATTACCGCTTATTTTCCAGCGGCTTGTCGTACGCTGAAGGTCTCCAACGCTACGGTTTAGAGACATTAGAGGACCGGCGAGTAGTATCAGATATGTCGTTTCTACATAAAATTGTTCATACTGGGTTGGACAGTTCATACCTCCTGAGTAGGGTGAGCATACGAGCGCCTTCCCGACTCGCACGTGCTCACTCAACTTTTTACGTACCAAGGTTCAACACTAACTATGGTTCCAATTCGTTATTGCCGCGCGTTATGTATGCATACAATGTATGCTTTAACGATATTGACATATTTAACCATCAGAATAGTCGATCCTTTGTTAAGGAAGTACGTGAAAAGCTGATTATCAGATCGGATTGAATTAGCATGCACAAGCACTCACAAGCACATTCGCACTACAGATACACACACCCACACACACATACATACACGCACCATATTTTGTAATCCTTATATAGCAAATATAGTAAAGGCGGAATATTCTTACTTTCCAGAGGTCTCCGTTGCGCGCTCTTCGGTCTTCGCCCGCTGGCTCTGGCACGTTATCACCTGCCGCCTCTGTTTGGTCGCCGAGTGCTCTAAGGTTAGAACTTATTCATTTTATATTGACTTTTTGATCGATCGATTGGTGGGGGTAGGTACATCAAGACAGTAGACAGAGTACAAACGCGAGAATTAACCGAAGCGGCCAGACTACATTTGCCATTGTGCGTCGTAAGTGCGACGGGGTCGCACGTGTCTTCGTTCTCCCATAATCTCTCCTATATAAGCGCACTATAACGCTCGTCACCAGTTAAAGGTTATCTTATTTTTACTTTGTTTTCACCATCGAGTAAGTTTTCAGAAATTCACAAAACGATCACAAACAAATTTATTGAAATTTATGTTGGCAATTGCAATTTAGGGGCAATTGTAGCATTCGTTGAGGATCTTATATGTTTCAACGAGGTCACCCCTGGTCTGACGATCCTTAAGTGTAGGCAGCTGCAATCTGCGGAGTCGTTCTGCGTATTCCAGATTTTTGAACCCCATTGGCATCTCGGTCGCTCGGCGGTTTCAGGCTGTGACCTCTTAAGTGACGGTTTGAATTGAACACAAACATGCTTTCCAACTCTAGGCAGTCATAGTGTTGCCTCAGTATTTTGTATGTCTCTATGAGATCTCCTCTGCATCTCCGTCGCTCCAGAGTTGTCAGTTTGAGGATTTTTAATCTACGTTCATAGGGTGTTTTTCTTAAGGTTTTTGGCAGTTTTGTCGCTCTACGTTGTATACTTTCAAGCGGGTCGATGTCCTTGGCAAAATAAGGATTCCAGATTTGAAAACAATACTCAATTAGAGGACGACTGTAGGTTTTGTTAATTTTTTGAAATGTCTGTATCGTCAATACTTGAAAAGCTTTCTTTACCAAATATAGAAGTGAGTTTGCCCGTTTTACGATGTTTTCAATATGGTTTGCCCATTTCTAGTTGTCCGTTATCGTTATACCGAGATGCATTTCTTAGGGTTGATTTTAATAACCCAGACTTGAGTCCATTTTGTGATTTCATCTAAAGCTTCTCTTAACGTTCCACAACTCAAAACAGCATCTGCAGTAAGCTAACATCATTGTTTAAATTTGAATTTTCAGCGTCCCTTTGGCGGCGGCGGGGCGAGTCCAGGGGAGAGCAGCGGGCGGCCGGCGCTTGAGAGCCGGCGCACGGGGGGGAGCGGCGGGCAGCGGACGGGCCGGCGCGGCGGCTGGCCAAGGAGGCGGCGCAGCGGCTGGCGGGCGAGGCGACGCGGCGGGCGCCGGGCGGCGGGGGCGGGCAGCCAGCGGGGGGCGAGCGGCGGCGGGGTCGAGGGGGTTTAGAGGCGGTAGGCACGCCGCCAACAGAGCTGTGCTCGGTGAGACTGTGTGGTGTCGAGGTGATCCGATTGTTGAAGTATGTCAGCTAACGTTAGCCCGTTGGTTCAATTCGCCTATGTTATCGAGGTTTCTGAAGCGGAACAAAACAGATTGTGTTGGCACTTTGCGTAGATCGCGCAAAAATGTGCCGGCACTGCTCCAACTGGCAAAGGTTGATCAAGGCACTTGTCTAGCACGGCATTCCGGGGATGTTGTTGTGATGGCTTACCAAGATAAGAACCAGATTTACGTAACGTCAACATACCATACCACTGAGTCTCTACAAATAGACGGTAGACCTGGACGTCCATCACACTATAGACCGGCGCTTATTGCGGACTACAATCTCAAAATGGGTGGTGTTGACAAGAAGGATCAACAGCTAGAGCCTTTCCTGGTTGAAACTAAAAAAAATATGAAGTGGTACAAGAAACTTTTCAAGAGACTCCTCAATGTATCTGTATTTAACAGTTGCATTGTCTTCAGAAAGTGTTTTCCCGAGAAGAGAATGATTTCTCACAAGGACTTTCGATTAAATTTGATTGAAGAGATTATGGAGCAGCATTTAGCTCATGTCCCTCTTCGAGCAAGTCATGTACGACCAACCAGAGACGTCCGCTTACCAGCTGTACGTTTTTCAGGCTCTGGGCATGGACATTACCCAGAGCTAATACCGGCCAATACTGCAGGTAGTGCTCCGCGAATTCAATGTATCTGGTGCAAACTACGTCGTCCTCGAGTACCAGGTAAGATTGGACCAAGAACCAGGTTCCAGTGTAAGAAGTGCTTAAAGCCACTGTGTTTGGAACCACCTTGTTTCGAGGAATTCCATACATTGACGTAGGCTGATTCTCTGTTTTATAGTGATTTTTATAAAAATAGTTGACATTAGTTTACCTATAGTATCATTATTTCAGTACGATGGATGGATGGATGTGTGATGATTGATTGGATCTGTAGAATTTGGGGGGGGGGGGGTGTTGGCTCGGTGCTCGATACAAACTAAAAGTTATCCAAAATCGAAGACTATCGCGGTTGTTTGACTTTATAAATAGGATAGAAAACGAATTTACCACGTGAAATTTGTAGGACCCGACGTTTCGGTGACGTTGTCTACCCTAGACAAAGGCGGCTGCAACGTCACCGAAACGTGGGGTCCTACAAATTTCTCGCGGTAAATTCGTTTTCTATCCTATTTATAAAAGTTATCCATCTCTGATACTTGGTAATAACTATATTTCATCATTAGGTATAATTTTATGTACCAACTGATAAACTGTATGACTCACACTGAGAAAAATATTAGATTGATTCTTACATAATGTTTTATATAGAATAACGATGTTTTACTCGAAATTTTGTTGTATTACAAGGAGTTTTGATGAAACTCCATTACTCGATTATATGTATCATTATATTTTAACATGATTCATGTGTCCGACTAACCGTACGTATACTACTACATGCTGCCATGTTAGAAGCGAGATCCCAAGTCGCACCTAATGAAATATACGTAATCCTTGTTGAAACATGCGTATTTCCGTGTATTACAGCGTTATATTTTTCTCAGTGTACAGCTTGTTTGCATCGGCAAGCCACAAGTTGCCGCCGTCGCTCACTACTCACTACCGTTGAAAAAGCCGATACCCCGCAAATTTTTAATTGTTTATATTTTTCTATGTTTCTTTTGTATTCTATTTTTTTTATTCATACGTAATCACGCTGTGATGTAACATGATGTGTTTCAAATATGTGATGTAACATGATGTGGTTCTCAAAATACCCTATCAACGAGGTTTTCCGAAGATAATAATATGATAGTACCCAGAAGGTATACTACTTTTGGTCAGCGAACCTATACATTCATTGCCCCAAGGTTTTTCAATGCTCTTCCTGGCGACATAAAATCAGCACAAAATAAGACCTACTTTAAAAGGCTGCTTAGAAACTGGCTTGTAAAAGAGGGAAGACAAGGAATTTTAAAAATACCGGACATTATAACCTAACCCGGACATTTGAATATTTTGAATCTTATATTGTATTATTTTATTATTATTATTTTGTTTATTATTATTATTATTATTCTTGTGTTTTAAAGTATATTAAGAGATAATTTGTTTTAGTTTTAACACTATTTAATCTTAGTTATAAGTAAAATGCAGGACTATTTTGTTTAAATTCTTATTCTAATTTTAACTATTTTAAATTGCTTTGTTTTTTTGTTTTTTTATGATTTCAATTTATTTGCTGTCATTTTAATTTTCCACTTCTAACTTAAATTTAATTATTTAATTTAATCAAGTAGTCATTTTTAATATTGTTTTGCAATTCCATTTTTGTGCATACATGGAATATCTGCCACTCTTATAAACACGGTATTTGTGCAAGCACATTAAAAAAATAACGTTTACCTTAGAACAGGTCCCGGCCTAGTTAGGTGACGTTGCCACTATACTATGCATTGTATTCTTTTTTCTGCTTTTGATTCAATTTTGTAAGTAGTCCTAAGCTGAAATTGTTTACTTTTTAATTATTTGCATTACTTATATAAATAAATAAATATAAAGAAACCAATACATGTATACCTAATCCAACTGATGAAAGTTTTTATTTTAGTCGGTACAATTGTTTTATTTGTTTATTTTGTATTACATGTTTGTTTTATTTTTATCAAATGAGTCTGTTGTTACTATAAAATTTTGTACTGGGAAATTTAGTAAATAAAAAAAAAATGGTTTGTTGAGTTTTCTTCTAGGATTTTTTAATAATAATTATTATAAATAGCTTTTAAAACGAATTTACCGCGTGAAGTTTGTAGCACCCGACGTTTCGGCGATGTTGCAGCGGCCGCTGTCCAGTCTACTCTGGATAACGGCGGCTGCAACGTCGCCGAAACATCGGGTGCTACAAACTTCAAGCGGTAAATTCGTTTTTTAACCACTTTTGTATAAATGCCTTTGGCAATTATTATGAAATCAAAAAGTTAATGCGTTTGTTTGACATTATAAATAGCTTTATAAACGAATTTACCGCGTGAAGTTTGTAGCACCCGACGTTTCGGCGATGTTGCAGCGGCCGCTGTCCAGTCTACCCTGGACAACGGCGGCTGCAACGTCGCCGAAACGTCGGGTGCTACAAAGTTCACGCGGTAAATTCGTTTATAAAGCTATTTATAATGTCAAACAACCGCGATAGTCTTTGATTTCATAATAAATGCGAAGGCTCAATACAAAAGTGGTTAGAAGTTTTTCAAATGTATTGAAAACTTGACGCTTATTAGGTGTCCAATAACTAATTATTATACTCCAGTCACATTTCATAGAAGAAACTAGAAAATCACACTCATAATTTGCCTAAACAAATAGAACGCGCCGCGCGATATTGCATAGACAGGCGCGCTGCCTAATTTTATCGATATTCGCGAAATCGCGGGGTGCGCATACCTATTTGTTTACGTAATTAGTATGGGAGAATTACCATATTTTGAGCGTGATTTCCTATAGTTTTTCTATGAAATGTGACTCTTTAGAGTATAATAATTAGTTATTAGACATATAATAAGCACATAATAACACAATATATTTGAAAAACTTTATCCACTTTTGTATTATGACCTATCAAAGTTAATACCAAATTTTCGTCACCGACTCGCAAAAGTTTGGATTTTTCTGTAATATCAGACGAAGCTGAAAGGTCTGATATGATTTTATAAGAAGTGTAGTGTAGTGGAAAAGTTATTATGAAAGAATTTCATATAAATAAAGTCCCTAAGTAGTCAGAAATACAAAATTAAAAAAAAAAAAAATTACGAGGAGACATCAAATTTTTCTTGGTTATTATGACTGAAAAACTAAATATTTTTGTATGCAAAGAAGTAAAACAAAATAATGGTTTTGGTAAAGCATTTAATAAAGAACATAACTGTAAATACAATTTCCGCATAGACTTTCGTATTTTGTGCTAAAAACATCGAAATGATAAATAGGCGAGTTTTTTCACTTCGCCAAATTTGTAATTTGTCGCCATTATTATCTTAATTGATTTACGAGATAAGGTTATAATGTTTTATATGTCAAATTTCAATGCGATCATTTTACAGTTCTTCTTTTTATGATCCGTATAGTGGTTTAAAAGTTATGGTCGTTTTTATCAAGGTCGTCGACTGGCGTCGATTTCGCACGCGAAAATGTCGCGCGCAAAAGTGATAGGTGAGTTTTTACCTCGCAACGTGAGGGGTTAAGTAGCTTTTACTAATTTTTTTTTAAATAAAAACATCATCCCATAAACGTATTTCTTTACAAACCTTATCTTATATATACTACTCTGTCTAAAAAGTACCGGGAATTATTAAATAAAACACACAATTTTCGTTTAATCGTCAATGTTTATTTTATCACCTTCAAAGTAGTCCCCATTTGATGCAACACACATTCGCCAGCGTTTTTTACAATCTTCAAAACACTTTTTGTAGGCGTTTTTAGGTATAGCCTTTAATTCCTTCCACGAATTTTCTTTAATGGACTCTATGGATTCAAAACGGGTACCACGAAGAGGCAATTTTAGTTTTGGGAACAGAAAGAAGTCTGACGGGGCCAAATCTGGTGAAAACGGTGGTTGATCAATTGTATTTGTCACGTTTTTGGCCTTAAATTCGGTCACAATTGCTGCTCTATGCGACGGTGCATTATCGTCGTGGAAAATCCACGAATTGTTAATCCACAATTCAGGCCGTTTTTGACCGATTTTCTCACGTAAATGCTTCAAAACGGCCAAATAATATTCCTTATTGACCGTTTGTCCTTCTGGAATGAATTCGTGATGGACTAAACTGCGAATATCAAAGAAAACAATGAGCATCACTTTGACTTTTGAACGACTTTGTCGTGGTTTTTTTCGGTTTTGGCTTGTTTTTTGTCCTCCTCTCTGATGCCTGTTGACTTGTTTGCATATCAAATTCATAGGCCCATGTCTCATCGCCAGTTATAATGCGTTCTATGAATGTGGGATCAGAATGGACGCGATCCAGCATGTCTAAAGAAGTTTGTTTGCGGTACTGTTGTTGTAGAAAATTCAACTCCTTTGGAACGAGCCGAGCGGCGATGCGTCTCATGCCCAATTTATCTACCAAAATCGAGCGAATGGACTCATGAGACTTCAGGTTCAGGTCACGTGCTATCTCTCTTAAGCTGGAATGGCGATTACGGAGCACAATTTCCTTGACTTTTTCGATATTTTCGTCTTTTGAAGAGGTCAAAGGTCGCCCGGAACGAGGGCTGTCTTCGACGATCTCTCGGCCCTCCTTGAATTATTTGTACCACTCGTAGATCCGTGTTTTGGATAGAACTGATTCACCATAAGCCTTTTCTAACATTTTTAGGGAATTGCCAAACGAAAATCCGTTCGCAACACAAAATTTAAGGCAAACTCTTTGTTCAATACTTTGGTTCATTGTGAAAATCGTGACGAACTACTAAGGTGTACAATTCAATTGCTGTTCTAATCTAAATGGCTGACAGTTCGCGCGCATTCTAGGCATAGAGTAAATAAACGTAGTTCTACCAACTTTTTTTTTTTTTAATGAATAACAGAATCTTTTTAAATTCTAAATTCCCGGAACTTTTTAGACAGAAGGTATATATATATATATATATATATATATATATATATATATATATATATATATATATATATATATATATATATATATATATATATATATATATATATATATATATATATATATATATATATATATATATATATATATATATATATATATATATATATATATATATATATATAAGGAACTTTTTGTGGAAGTCTACGCGGGCTTGTAGATCATTTGAATCACTACGGCCACTTATTACGTGCTTCGATATTGCCGGATCTTTGGAATTGCACAGAATCGAATTTTTGGTTATTCTGGAGTTGGCGTAGAGCAGAGAGGGCAGTATAAGCGCTAGCCCAAAATTTTGTTTGGACCTGAAGAGAGTCGAGGGGTCAGCTGGTTTGGCTAAGGACAGCCAGGATTTTAAACTAGCTGTCACCAGCGCATCTAGACGGGACAGTTGGGTTTTAGTAAAATCGTAAATAAGAAAGGGCCATGACAAATGTGACGTTAGATAATTGTCATAGATCCAGGCCTTACGAGGGCCAGAAATTAGCAAGGCATCTATTTTCGCCAGCCAACTTTTGAAATGCTCTATAACATGATCGCCCGAGACGTCTTTTCCCTGATGGGTGATTTTTCTGCCGAGGAATTTGTAATGATTGTTTGGGTCTATAAGGGAGATATTAGAGCCCTTATAGACCAATTTGGGGTCATAGGATGTAAATTTTGTGCCCATACGGGCGAGTCCAAGGCAAAAACATTTGGAGGGCTTCACTTTTATACAGCCTGACCAGTCGCAGAAAAGCTCCACTTTCTGTAATAGCAGGGAAAGCTGCTTGGGGCTTCTGGTGATGAAAGTTAGGTCGTCGGCAAAAGCGAGGCACGACGAGGTGTATTGGCCGTCTGTTTTAAAACGGTAGCCCCACTTCCTGTCAAACTGGGTCAGGCTTTCCAGCAGTATATTAAAAACTATATTAAAAATCGTCGGGGAGAGGCAACAGCCCTGAAATAGTCCAATTGAATGTGGTATCCTTAAAGTCATACACGAAAATATCCAGGAAATAACGACAGAAAAGTGAAAAAAATGCTGATTTTGGAATGCAATATTATTGCTTTGAATTAAAACTAAACGGTAGATCTTCAACTTCGAAGTGGCCAGTGTGATAAAACTGCAATTACGTATGAAGGTAAGGAAGTAATATTGTTGTCAACAAACCCGGTAATTATTTTTTTGTAATTATCAGCATATTTAACATTTTAATTTGATATTCAAGAGTACTGAATTTTATAGTAAATATTTTTTTCTACGTTATCAAAGGCCCCTATCTAAACTTTGGCTATTAGATATTTAAAAAGAAGCCGCTAAACATCAATAACGAAATTACAAACTGATACTCTGTAACGACGATGACCCTATCGGATAAATATAATATATCCAAAAGGGTTCTTGTTAATCACCTTTATTAGAGAGTTTGTGCCCTAATGAGGGGTTTAAAGGAAACGGTATTGATCCTCTCAATCGTAAAATAGGCAATCAACCGTTTTCTTTTTTATATATTATAATTTTGAGATTTTAATAAAATTATATCAGTAGAGTTTTATAAAGGGCCACCCCGAGGAAATCGTAAACTGTAAAAGAGTGTAAAAAATCTGAAAGAATTAGTGACATCGATTTTAATGAAATGAAACTTGCATCGTTGTTTTAAAAAAGGATTTTTTTAATAAAGCCGTATTTCTGTTTGACTCGGATTCCTATTGGGATCAGAATACCCAAAGTTTACTTTTGCTGAAGTACCCAGATATTTCCCAAAACTAACTTTTGAATTTTCTTACTAATTTTTCAAGCAATGTAGTTATTATTGAGTAAATCGATTTTTTTAAAGAAATAAATCTTTTGATCAATTATAATGAAGTGCATTAAATGTTAAAACTTGTGTTATTGTGAGATTTATATAGAAGTATATGTACATTTATATTTACCTCAATAACTGTGACGATATTAGATTTGCTATTTTTTGTGCATATTTTGCAAGTAATGTAAAATGTATCTTGATCATTTAGCATTTGTAATATTTTTGTTTAGATGTGATTTTCGATACGACCCATATTACGGTTAAAATAATATTATGGGTGAGGGAAACCAAAACAGTATTTCATGTTATTATATGAGATAAGCTGTATTATGATGATTCTTATCTCAACAAAGTACATTACGGGCACAAGATACTGATGTTCCTAAGGCATATGTAAGCGAAAATGATCCAATTTATTTTGGGTCAGTTGTTTGAACAATGAACCAAGCGGTCACAATGAACCTTCCGAACTAACCACGAAGTAGCATTACACATTCGCCATTATCCCACTGCTTCCCAGTCGCCTACGGCTTGTATTCAGAGGCGATCCTATACAGTTATTTCTTCGTAATTAGCCTACGAAAGTAAAATACGACACGGGAGTACAAATCTTTCTAATTTTATTATATTTATAAACTGGCACATTTCGTCCTTTATTAACCGCAGAACAGCATTAGACAATGTATTTTTAAAATTATTAAATAAAATTGTTATCTTCAATGACGACGACCAAGTGGTGCGTTATTTATTTTGTAAGAAGTATTAGTGCTAGGCATGATGATGGCGATGATGTTAGACATTTTACAGCTTGTAGGCCTGTCGCATCATCAGATCGAAATAGCAGTCCGTATCGATGGAGGCGCTTATGCAGCTATAATAATTTTTTAATTCCTCAAGAGTGACCTACTGTCCCTTCCCGCTCATATCTGATTAATATTATCTGATGAATTGACATTGAATGGTGGAAGAATTATTTTTTTTTTTTTTTTAAATACGTTTGTCAAATGTGTATACACAAATGTGTGTACACATACAATGAACCATTTCTCGCAATGAAACGGTTCCTATTGTACACGATGATCCAAATTTTTATACTACTCTATAATGTGTCGAAAAAATAGCGGTCAAAAAACATATTCTGCTGATATGATATGGTCCATTGTGTGACACACGCATTCCACATTGAATAAAAGATGTCATTTTTAATACAAATAATCATAACATAAAATATATTAAATTAACCACAATGTTCACATTTCATTGTAACTTATTAGTTATGTTTTTAAAACGGAACATCATAATAATATATTTACCAACAATCCATGGCTTGATAAAGGTGGTTCATTGTTGGAACACTGAGCCTAGCCTTTCAAGAGTCTTAGATCGTAGTCAGCTCATACCGGCGGGGACATTGTATACCAAGCGGCCGGTGAATTACCTCCCCCTGCAGACCGCTAACTTTTACACCGTTCGCTAGTAGCTTCTACATGTATTGTAGGAAACCATTATTTCGTTAGGCGGTTGAGAGTTTTATTAAGGTGTTACAACGTAACTGACCTAGGATGTGTATAATACTTGGTAATAAAATATACATATTTTTATGCTCGTTTCCGATGCCACTATACAAAGGTCCTCGATTACAAGATGACTGAATAATAGATTCTTACTTACAGATATAAGTGCCTTTTTCACACTAATACTCTGAACTTTTATAACTTTGGTTTGAGTTAGAATGCTAAACACAAATAAATTTTAAACCATGTTGGTCTTTTACAGAATCAGTCAATCATTTGTCTTTGTGTCGTTTGCCCATTGCTCAGATATTTTTGTATATGCAATCATGAATATTTCAGTTATTTATTGGAAATGTTTACTGTCTTCCACAACAGTTGTACTCAACAGTGCACTGCTAAAAACTGCAAAAAAATCCGGAGTAGCTCATGATCAAATAAACGAACCCGCTGAACAAACCCGTTGATGATTAATGAAATGCGTAAAGTTTTAAACATAATGGTATTATGATAGCTGACATTCTAATTTTCATATAATTTAATTCATTTTTAAAAAAAAAATACGAAGGCATATTGCTGGATTGGCAATAAAATATATATTTTTTGATTATTCTACATAGAATTTGCATTTCTATTTTAATATATTATTCTCCCTGACTCATCACATTAGCATATTTTGATTATTTGTATGTAGGTAATATTGAATATAATATTACAGCCATGACAACTATCATGATAGTTATGTTTAGATTAATGAAATTTTTAGCATTTAATTTTGTGACGCATCCAAGTGTAGGAATGCCTATCTACTGGAGTAGTTGATTGTATTGTATTGTATTGTATTACTCCTCGCCACTTCTTCTGCATGGTAACACACGGTCATATACTTCACAGTTAAAAACCTTTCTTCAATAAAATATTAATTCTAGATCGTAGTTCAATAATTCTTAGACAGAGTTTATTAAGTAGTAATCGTGGCTGTTTTTTAAGTCGTAAAATTTACTATTGGTTACCATGTTTTTATTACAGGGTTAAAAGAATAATATATTTATTTATTCTAAGAAATATTAATAATTGACAGTGTCTCCGGTGCCGGGGCCGACGCCCGACACTAATTTGACAAGGCAAGGCTGGCAATCGTAGACAATCATCCGCCAGCTGTCGTATGATATACCGTCGCTTCTTAGTTTTGATTATAATATATAAAAATATTTTTCTATAAGAAGATACTTTTATCCCTTTGTCCCATTCTATCCTAATAATTAGATTACCAAAATCATAGAGGTTTCCAAAATCATATCCAAAATATTTTAGGGATTTTAGTAATCTTCTGAAGTTTAATCGTTAAGAAATCAATTAAACAAGATTTTTTCTAAAGCCTTTATTTTAATACTGCTGGTCGCGTGTCCTGATCCATTTTCGTAAATTTAGATTTTTCACTAAGGTTCACATATAATAAAAAATAAATCAAAATCTTTTTATCCTCACTTTATGTCCCTACTATCAGGATTATATTGTTACTCGTATTATTTATAATTTCTCGCACTCTTCTCGACATGTATGTCACTAATTATTACATTATTACGGTATTTAATATTTCTTCAATAAATATACCTAATATTGTACGTATGCATGTCATTCGTATTTATTACGTCCCGCTTCTTTAAAAAAAATCTGTTTTTTTTTCAGGATGATGTCAAAAAGATTGCAAAACTGCGAGGATTAGTGTATTTTCGAGATTAAATTAAGATATATTGTTAAAGAAATTTAAAGATGCACATCACGTACCAAAAATTAGATGAGATGACTCTGCTGTTTCGATTTTCGATATCATTATAGGTAAATATAAATAAATGACTAATTTAGATACAGATCAATGTGGAGATAAATTATAATATTCTACGATATGCAGACGATATCTACAGTGCACTAAAATTCCGTGTGTCTACCCACTGGCTAGGTAAATTAGTTTTTTTAAGATCGTTGTATATAATCTACTTATTAGTTGCTGAACCGATATCGATTTTTGTTAGTCAAGATTTGGATAGCGGCAACAGTTAGATTGTTAATGTTTTTTATTGATTGTTCGGCCAATCGCTGATGACTGTCAAAGGTTATTACTATTGCACCGTCATCTAGTGGTCAACAGCATTACCCACAGCAGCATCAACACAAACCGCTCTCCTGATGACGACATAATACCAACAACTTATAAAATGAATATTAAAAATGTTTTTGTTTTATTAAACTCTTAGTTCTTTAATCCATAAGCCGGTTTTATAGACAAAATAAATACAAGAACGTGGACAGTTTAAAGCAAAATAGCTACTGAGACTATTTCATTCATAATGAAAATAGAATAAAGCGAATAGTACTTTATCAGACTGGGACTGCCTCTTAACAAATTAATATTTAAGTGCCTGGCAGCAATACCTATTTGCTTGCATACATGGATGCGGGCATTATGTAGCTTCACAGCTGACTGTTTCGTCCACAAATATTATGATTTATAGTGGCAAAAGCTTATAGTATTCAGTCTGGGACTGTATTTACAAATGATTTACTTGACTGGCAGCAGTACTAGTGCAGAACGCTGGCAGCGCGTAGCTCAATGTAGCGTAGCGGACAATACGTAGCTGTCGTAATGGGACAGTCTCATTTACAATTATTTTTGGTTATAGAGGATATTAGTCATCTGGGACAAGGATTGTATAAATATTCTGCAGGACCACTCCTGCGAACAAAATGGATCTTGTGGCCCGAACTGCACGAAACCGTTCACCACCTTCACGTACTTACAGATATTCGTGTATATAAATAATTATAATTATTTCGTCCAGACGCTTGCCGGTAGTGGCAGTAAGTATAATGCATGTTTTGTAAGTATAGTGGCAGTAAGTATAATGCATCGGCCTAACATAAAATATTAACATAACTAAAGAAACCTTATTATACATAAGAGCGAAAAAAACGATATTAAAATACATGGTGGCGAAAGACGGAAGCCAATCCATCCACCAACTGACAACACTGATAAAATTTAACGGTGTAATACATGGAAATACGCATGTTTCAACAAGGGTTACGAATATAACTCGGAGTGTGGTCCATACGTATGAATTAACATGACGCGTAACTGTGTTGCCGTAACGGTAGTTACCGTGCCGTAATGATTAAAAATAATGATAATTCATTAAGTCTCGCTGACTTTGGATCTTGCTTTTAACATAACAGCATGTAGCAGGATACGTACGGATATAGTCCGACATATGAATCATGTTGAAACTAAAGTTTAGTGATATTTCCGTATGGAAAATGTTGATGCATATAATCGAGTATTGGAGGTTCAACAAAAATCCTTGTATTTCATCAAATTTACGATTGAAACATCGTTATTCTGTATAAAATCGTAATAACAAAATAATAATATAAAAATGAATCCAATACTTTTTTCCGTGCAATTTTAACGGCTATGGTTATCTCTCTGCCCGAGCTTCATAATATTCCATAAGAATCAGATATTCTCATCCAGTCCATAAAAGAGTCATGTATTTATTAATGTAATGCATTCCAAGTGATTTTACGTTTCAACATACACATATTTTACAATTTATTGTATTATACTAGTACATTAACAAGCATAGACCTATCGTGTCATCATTATAAATAGTGCAGACGCTGAGAAGTTACACATTGTTAGTGTCTCAATCAGGCGTCGATGGGCGACGCGGCGCTGTGGCTGTCATAAATTGGAGGTCGGAAAACTTTTCGCATAATACCTAATTAGTGGCAGAGAGGCGGTTGCTGCGGGCGCTTCCATGGCGCAGTATCAACCGCCCGCGCCATCCTTGCCAACTTTCATAATAAAGTGTTTTGATTTCGAGATGTTCCTCCATGTCACCACGCACCGGCTGCAACTTTGCGCCAACTAGTTATTTTATGTAATGTGAATATCTTGATGACTGGAAACAACTAGAGCAATCTTTGAATTTATTCCTATATCTGATATATAAGCGCACTAAAATACTGGGAATAAGGCTATTGATGTGGCTCAGTTAAATGGTAAACACTACAACGTGTACAATGACAGGTTCATTGGATTTTTAAATCACTTCATGTTAGAACACTACTCATTCAAATACAATATTGATTCCTTATCTAGCCAATGGTTTCAGTTTCGAATATATTTTTTTGTGTAATACCGTAGAAAATTAGCGGAGTTAGCGGTAAAAATATGCAGATCTGGCGCTAATGAGTTAGGTCATTAAATAAATGGCGTGTTTTAAATTAGTGACATTTTTGAAGTAGATGAATCAAAAAGAGCAAACAAGCATTTTTTGCTATTAACATTTTTGGGAAAAACAAAAAAAATATTGACCCCAAACTTGCTTTGGAAGACATAATAATTAAAATTTAGATCAGGGGTCCCCTTAAAGCTCTCCTTAGCACCAGAGGCTAACTTTATTACAGACAAACTTTTTGTTTCAGAATTTTACCCTAAAAATATTTACTAAGGGAAGATTTCAACCACATATACAACCTCCCCTCCTCCTCACCGCCTTTGTATATTCTTGAATGCCTCAATATTGAAAACATGTTTCACAATCATAATCAATGCGTCAATCATAATCATAATCAATGACCATAGTGGGGTGTGTGCGAAGAATGCGCTGTGGCTTATAAAGGCGTCGAACTCCTACCTCAATTTTGATTAATTTTAATCGTTACGGATTTAACAATTATTTGTAAGTGTTTCCAGAATTTAATTTCGATTTCCGCTTTTGCAGAAAACCGTCTGCGAAAGTGTGAATCGCTTTTAAAAGATTCGGTGGAAAAAAGCGATGTGTATACTGAAATCCCAAACTTCATCATAAATTTGCTGCCAATATTCATTTCCAAGGAGTGACGTCTCCTAATATAACTCGTCGAGTTTTCACAAGCCTTTATTGATATCCCAGCAACGTCGCTTGTCTACAAGGGTCTCAAAATACATTTTTTTCTTCAATTTTTTAATTGTTCGGGAAGTAGTTGTCGAAATCTTCTCTCAATTTAAATGTGAATAGATTTTAGGAAAAAAACGCGATCTACCTACAAGCTGTTCCAGACCTACGAGTTGGTCGATTGCCAACTGTTGCTGCTCTTTCTTCATTTTCACATTAACATTTAAATATATTTCAGACTCACCTCCAATAGACTGTAGTTATAATATTTAGATTAGTTAGATGAAGTACATCTAATAGACTAATATAATAAAGGTAACGTGCCTTCTTATTTGATCGTTGTAGTGGTCGTTCTGTAGATTAGGAAGGGAGGATAAATGAAAATCTACGATTCAATAAGATTATGATTCAATACGATTCATTAATTATGTGTCCGAAATATTGAAAATTTCCGACTATTACATACTATCTAATACCAGTATTTAATGAGCCTTGGCTAGTGACGCGTCCTTTATATAAAAATCAAAATTGAATTTAAAAAATATATTTAACGTAGGCGGTATGATAAAAACCAGGACTACACTATTTTAAAATATCGGATGTTTAAAAATTCTACCAGATTATAAAAAAGAAGGTTTCTACCTATCATTTTTTTAAATTTAGATATCAAAAGAGTTAATACTTCTTTGCAAGCTGTCATTGTAAAGTTCTTATGCTGATATTTTCCAAAATGTAAAAAATTGCACAGATCTGTGATAAAGTTTCTTCATATGAAGGGTTTGAAGGCAGTAGATATTGTTGAAGAGCTGACAGGTATTTCTCGTAAAAGTAATATCTCTTAAGCAATAATCAAAATCTGGGTGTCTGAGTATAAATGCGGTAGTACAAGCATCCAAAATGAACCCCGACCCGGATATCCAAAATGTGCCACGACTCCGAAAATTATCACCAAACTTATGATATGATCTTGGAAGATGGTCAATTGAAATTATCTGAAATAGCTCACATTATAGGCATCTCTAAAGTAAGGATATATTACATTAAATAAAGAATTGTATACGAAAAAGTTATCCGCCCGTTGGGTGCGGCTTTAGCTTAGTCTCGATTAAAAAGAATTCTAATGCTTAATTTGGACTATGAGGACCGTTTTAAGAGTAATACAGCTGATTTTTTACAACCATTTGTAACAACAGATAAAACGTGGGTTCCAAAATTCAACCTGAAAAGTGGACAGTATCTATATATTCGGCTCCGAAGAAAGCATAGCTGGGAAATCGGCTGGGGAAGTGATGAAATCCGCTTTTTCCGTCTTTTGGAACCATCCGAAATGTCAACCGATTACTAGTATACTACAGTAATTTGTTACCTAAGATACAATAATGTATTCAGTAAGAAAGATCTAGTGGGGCTCGACAAAAACACAACTCTAGGGTTCACGCGTTGCTATGGTGAAAATGAACGAATTATTTTAAGATTTTTTGCTAGATCCAATTTAATTGCCTGAGCTAGCACCGCCTGAGCTAGAATCGCCAGACTTACCTGTTCCCCAAGCTCATTTTTTGGCGGATCGAAAAATTGAGACGAATGACGACGTTACGGCTGCTATAAAGGAGTGTTTTGCAGGCCTTGAGGAAAGGAATTTTATGAAGGGGTAACTGCTTTGGAGTGTAGAAATTGGACTATGTCGAAAAATAAGGAGAATTTTGTTACGTTAAACTCTATATATCTTTGCTAGGCCAGGTACTTATCATCCCACCCTCGTACATCGTGGACATCTTGCTGGACGTAAAGAGAATGATAGTAGTTTTTTCTTTCGACGGATTCTATGACCTCCACTGGTAAGGACCGTCAAAGGAAACCAGATTGCCGGATAAGAAATATAGAAATAAGAAAAATTTATTTTCATAAACCCGATCTGGGTATAGAAACTACTTTACAAAAAATTATTATATATATAATAACATTACGAAATTACAACAAATAGTATTTCTACAAATGAAATTACATTTTAAATTATAAAAAAAGTGTATAAAAAGTTCTGCGATCTAAGCTAACAGTGTATAAAAAAAGTGTATAAAAGTTCTGCGATCCAAGCAAAGCATTCGACTGTATAAACATCAATACCCTGGTAGACAAGCTAAACCATCATGGAATTAGAGGAGCGGCCAATTCACTCATTAAATCGTACCCACAAAACAGGCAGCAAGTGGTGGAGATTAAAATAATTGATGGAATTGAGGAAAAGGCTGAGCAATCGAGTTGTGAAATAGTAAACACCGGTGTGCCTCACGGCTCAACATTAGGACCCCTCCTCTTCAAACTCTATTGTAACGATTTAGCCACCAACATAACATGTGCCAAGACTGTCCAACTCGCAGACGACACCACGCGCATTCTTGAAAGTGACTATAGAGCAAAAATGGAGGATCCAACAAGCGAAACACTTTTTGAAGTCAATGACTAGTTTAGAGTGAACCCGATGTCGCCAATTTAAGCAAAGCAGTGTTGATAAACTTCTCAAATAAAAAAGAAAAACAGTTAAATTACTCTAATGAGATTGCCAAGTCCACTAAATTTCCAGGAACTTACACCGACTAAAACATGTCACGGAAAACCCACATAGACCAGCCCAAACCAAAATTGTGTTAAGCCCGCTATGCGGTATCCAGATCGAGAAAGATATTGGACGAAAAGGAAATTGAGAGTGCATACCATTCTCCGGCCGAATCCCACTTGGGACACCGGATCCCATTGCTGGCAAATGCCACTGATATTAAAGAGGTATTTATTTTACAAAAAAGAGCCGTGAGAGCAATACGCGGATTAAACAGGAGAGAATCCTGCAAACCACCATTTCGTGAACTAAAGATCCCCACCGCTTATGTCATACCTACCCACGAAAGCCCGCGCGAGTTCCACAAAAACAAAAATAAGGGAAAGCACCAAGCTCTTGCCCAATTACATTCCCATACAGCTCTTGCCCAATTACATATACACATACATATACATATATATATATATTAAAATTCCTTAAGGTCATATAAGGATTTCTCAATTAAATATTTTTTCGTCTCTTTCCTGAATTTGTCATAATTTTCAATATCTTTCATGTTTTCTGGTAATTTATTATAAAAATTGAGGCTTATGTAATGAGAAGTACGCTGGAATTCAGTAGTTGATGGGTGCAATGCCTGGACGTATAGGGACTTATTCCTTGTATTATGGTAATGCATGTCAGCGTGCGTTACATAACTGTTTCTGTGTTTGTAAAACTCGCACAAACACTCATGAACATATATACCAAAAACGGTGAGAATACGCAGTGTTTTAAAAAGAGGTTTGCATGATTCTCTTTGTCCTATGCCTCTGATTTGTCTCACCGCCCTTTTTTGCAGTATGAAAATATCCGTTATATTTATAGAATTACCCCACAATAATATACCATATCTCAAATGAGATTCCACCAATGCATAATATGCTCCAATAACCTCCCTTTCTTCCATAATGTTTCTTATCTTAGATATAGCATAGCAGGCGGAAGATAGCCTGGCCCTAAGCTGGTCCCTGTGTACTCCCCAAGACATATTCTCATCCATATAAATACCTAGGAATCTAGTAGATTCTACTTTCTCTATAGGGAAATTGAGTTTTATGTTGGTAGTTTCTTTTTTACTTGAAAAATTAACCAAGGCGGTCTTATCAATATTTAAAGACATTTTATTTGCCCTAAACCAGTCTTCTAACTCGTGAAGGGTAACGTTAATTCGCTCCTCCATGTTTGCTAATGTATCACTTTCAAGTACGCACGTTGTATCGTCAGCAAATTGTATGGTCTTGGCTATGCTTATATTCATAGATAAGTCATTGGTGTATAATGTAAAGAGTAATGGACCCAAGATCGAACCCTGAGGCACACCCATGTTTATCAGTTTTACTTGGGATCGACTTATAATTTCATTATAGCCATTGATAGTCCTGATTTCCACGATTTGCTGTCTATTTTGCAAATAAGACTTTAACAGGGAATTAGCCACTCCTCGAATGCCATAGTGATGCAGCTTCTCCAGCAATAGCTCGATGTCAACGCAATCAAACGCTCTGCTTAAGTCACAGAAAATACCAGAAGAAAACATCTTGTCATTGCGACTAATTTGAATAATTCTACATGCGGACAACACTGCATCTTGTGTAGATTTGTTTTTCCTAAATCCGTATTGGTTGTCCGTCAGTACCGCAAATTTTTCCATGAATTTGTTTAATCTATTTTCTATAATTTTTTCAAGAATCTTTGAAAAATTATTTAATAACGCCACAGGACGATAGTTTTCGATATTACTTGCCTCTCCTTTTTTAAACAAAGGTACAATTTTTGCCACTTTATAAACGTCGGGAAATACTCCGTTAGCAAAACTTAGATTAAATAGGCGCGTTAGGCATGGTGCAAAAATGTTTTTATAAGATTTAATAATACAGGTTGGAATTTCATCTAAACCCGCTGACCTTTTGTTCTTAAGAGAATCTATGCACTTGTCTACCTCCTCAGTCGATACAGGATATAGATATATGGAGCCGTTAATTTTGGTGTTTTTGAAATATTTCTGAGAAGCAGAGTTAATTGGTGGTGGTATTTGTGATGCGAGTTGAACTGGTTTAGAAATAAAAAATGTGTTGAAAGATTCACATATTTTATCTGGATTGATAATCACGTCTCCATTTATTGTCAAGGTTATGTTTTTTTTAATTGTCCTGTTTTTCCTATTTAATTCATTATTTATTATCTGCCATGATTGTCTAGTTTTATTTGAAGAGGTTTTTAATAATTTTGAATAATATTGCTTTTTAGCTAATTTAATTTCATTCCGTAGCTCTTTTGTCATTTTTAATATGTATGTTCTGGTCGTTGATATGCTTTTTATATAACGATTCCTGTAGTATTTTCTTTTCAATTTACATTTAGCTTTTAGTTCGTTCGTGATGTAGGTTTTATTTTTTGAGTTAAAATATATTCTTTTTTTTAACGATGGGAAAGAATTATTGAAGCAGTTGGTAACTTTCGATTGAAACCAATTGAATGCCTCGTTGACGTCATCGAATTTTTCCAAATATTTCCAATTTATTGTATTTAGCCATGTATTAAAGAGAATGTGACTTTTGTTATCAAATATTCTGACTTTTTTATAATAGAAATCTTTAGTATGCTTGAATATATTATTAATAGTAATGCGGTGGAAAGCATGGTCTGAAAGGCTGTTGCTGATTGTATCTGAAATTATGACATTCTTACGTGGAAAATTAACAAACATATTATCTAGTAAAGAAGCAGATGCTTCTCTCGATGGATGCTCTCTAAATATATGACTAAAATTATGTGATTTAGCAATATTTACAATTTCGTTTTTGTGTTTTGAATTGCGTAAAAAATTTATGTTGTAATCGCCACAAACGCATACATATTTATTATTACTAATTGATTTTAAAAAATCATTAAATATACTTAAAAATATGTCTACATTTTTAGCTTGACTTTTTGATCGATAAACACATGCTATAATAAGGTTTAATTCTTTTATTTTTATTGCAGAGCCTTCAAAGTTATTTTCATCGTTGAATCGTGCGATGTCCAAAATTTCCGTTGTATACTTGTTTCCCACGTATATCGCAGTACCACCGTGTTCTCTCGTTGTTCTATATTGGCAGGCCGCCATATAGTAATTATTTATGTGTGCCATAGAATGATTGACCGAATTTAGCCAGGTTTCGCTAAAACAGAGGACATCTGGTTTTTTCTCCATTTTTACTAAAAGCATTTCCAGGTGGGGTGTCTTGTTCAGTAAGCTACGAATATTGGCATGGAAGACGGAGATTTCTGAACTATTTTCAGTATTTTTCAGTTTTTTAATAAGTCTCTGTCATATATGATAGAGTGAGGCCCAGAGTTGTTCGCATCGATCGCATCAGAAAATTGAGTAGTTGATTCATTTGAAGTGATAGTTTTTTTGACCCGGTCCATTAAGGTATTTGAGTTTACTTTTTTTTGAGGCAAATTCGAGGTTTTCAGCACCGCATTACGAGTTACGATGACTTTCTTGTTCGTCCTAATTTAGGCACTATTAATAATAACCTAAAATCTATTTTAAGTACCTTGTACTAATAAAAAAGAAAGAATACAGGAAGGTAAAGAACAGAAAACTAGGTAACAAAAAATTCTTTCGTTTTGGTAAAATGATATTATATGTAGCAAAGTGTATATGATGATTAATTTGCACCAGCTCCAGGCATGTTTATCTCCAAGTAGTTGGTAATTTGAAATTACTCATTTTTAAAATTGCATTATTTGCAATCTCATATATATTGAAATATATAGAAGCCTCCCAGGAGTCTAATCTTATTTTAAATCTCGCTTAAACTTATTCATAGTATCGTTTAAAATTAGGCAAAATCCGCTACACCTCCTTATGCCAATTCAGAAATATCGCAAACGGAAGTTCACCCTAATTTACAAATGCCGCGCCGCCCCGTTTGCCCCACACCTCCCTTTCCCCCTCAAGCCCACAAGTCCAAATCCCGCGTTATTATTAATATTTTGGAAAATTTTAACGCTCGGGCTGTGAGGGATTGAGAGTGGGTGGGGGAAGGATAGGACGTGGCCACACAGTAACTGCGCCCGATTTTATTTTTTTTGTGAATTTTACTCGGAAATAAATCCATGCGAATGAGACGGAGCAATCAATTACAGCGAGATTCGATCGCTAACACAAAAAAATCGTTTGTGTCACCCCAAGACTTTCCCGGTAAGCAGACAAGCCCAACGCTCACCGCACACTACCACCCCCCCCCCCCCCCACTCCCACCCCTCCCGCCACGCGCGCCAGACACCCTCTCCCGAAGGCCAAATTTCCCCCCCTCCGCCAACCGCCGATACCCCTTCTCACGCAACTCCCTCCCCCTGCGCGCCCCCCCTCTCCAATCACCCGATAGTGATTGTGTCAAGTGATTATGATATCAAATGTAGCCATATTTGTAGTATTTCCGTTTTTACTTTTTGTGTAGCTTGTACTTTTTGTGTAGCTTGTGTAAGAGTTACTCAGAGCAAACATTCACAATGTGGTTTCGGCCAAACGATACAACTGTGTAGTTGTCTCTAAGAGTAAGTGCAATTGTGTATTTCAACTGCGTAGTTGTAGTTGTCAAGAAGTCTCTAAGTCTAACATTTCGAGATTAAAGTATGACTAGTGCGCTCCCTGGTGGACATGACCATTTGACATGACCTATTGATGGCTGCATGCCAAATTTCAGCTTAATCGGATGAAGCGTTTGGGCCCTACGTGGAGGAATATATACACACACAAACAGACAAACTAAAAGAGTATTTTCTTAAATATGGCGCTTTATATATATGTATATTACTTGCGTCGCTTTATATACGAGATAATCCAATCAAAATTTCACAACGTAATTTCGGTCCAACAAGGCATATATTTCAAGATTGAAGAATGACTAGCGCGCCCCCTAGTGAACCGATTTAAACCACAATATTTTCAACTCTTGCCATGATCAAATGATGCCTGCTGCCAAATTTCAGTTTAATCGGATGAAGTTTTTCGGCGCTATCGTGGCGAAATACACACAGAAGTGCGTACACAATTCTTTCCTCGCCAGGAAAGTAAAAGGGAAATATATACTTTCAATAGGACACTTCTTCTTTATTAGTAGTTTTTGCTACAAAGATTAAGTAGGCATCCAACGTTACACTACCCAATACCTTTTTTGCACACTTTTCATGGTATACGCAGGTTGTTGGTGACAATCAACATAAGATTAACTCGCAGCTGCATACACGGTGGTTAGATTTTTTCTATTTTTGATTCTATCTATTTGTCTGTAAACGACAGCGTTAATGCGATCCGCTGGCAGTGGGACCAGGGACCAAAACAGGGGCCATCGTTCGCTTCTCCCCCTTCGCGATTTTACTACATAAACCCACTTACAAATTTAACACCATTGAATATTATATTCACGAAGGGGTGAAAACACTCATGGAGGCGATGGCGCTAGCCGGCCGGCGAAAATTGCCCGGAGATACGGCACGTTCGGCTAAGAAAGGGGGGCCGCCGGAAAGGCGCAAAGCGGCGGGGTTTGGAGGGGGGTGCAGGGGTGAGATAAGGGGACGCCCGTGGCCGGGGACTGTATTGCCAAACCGTATCTTCCATTCAAAGCCAGTAACGCAACGATCGCTTTGAAGCGTTATACAGTTTGGCAGGCATAATAACTGAAACGTATTGCAAAACTGTACATTCCATTCATAGAGCAGCCCGCAGGCGAACTTTCCGATATAATTTTATGTATAAATTGAATTATGATCCCATAATAAACGTCTTTTTAATAAATAAAAATATTATGCCTTCATAGTTTGTTTGTATCTTTCTACTTTTTATTGTGACGTTTCACAATGTGCGGGTTTATTATCATACGATAATCTCTTACAACCAACCTTAATATGAAGTGTTTATGAACATGTGTGCGTGTAATGCATGTAAGTGTGTGTCTTTTTTTTGCATTCGATTGACATAACTGAAATGTATTTCCGTTAATCTTATACCAGCGTAAAATGGTGACCCAGCCGGGAATCGAACCCGGGACCTTACAATGTAAGATCAGGCGGCCTATGCCACCGGGCCGTGCCACAGTTACTTCAACATACACAAATCTATAATTTCAAAAGTAATAATATAATTATTTATAATATTACTCGTCGTATGAAGCACAATGAATAAAACATTGAAAATACAGAGAATGCAACGAAACCACCCCCCGGGCTTTGAAGCGACGACGATACGATACACAATTGTCGTCACTCTACGATATTTGCGATTCTGGAAGCGATGTGACAGCTCTTCTATTGTCAAACGTAAGATTAGGACAGACAACAGCACATGAGGTGTTGTCCGCATGTCAGTGCTATAAGACAGTGGTTCTCAAACTTATTTCGTCTACCGCCAACTTTAAAAATCAATTATTTTTCAGCGCCCCCCATTTTTTTTTGACTTTACAACATCTTTAAAACCACAATGACATTCATTACTTTAATTCTAAACGAGTCTTTTTTTACCAGTGGGAGCAATTAAAACGCAACTTTAAAATATTAATAGTATCGTTATTCAAATTAAAACAAACATAATAAATTTTAATTTTAATACTAACCTAATGTTAAGGTCGAGTATGAAGATTTTTAACAAGTTTGTTGATATTAGGTTCGAATTTACTCAAAAACAGCAGCAAGTCGCCGCGTTCGGTAACATGCAAACGATTTCTCTTTTTAGTAAGTAGCGTTGCCACAGCGCTAAATCCACGTTCACACAAATATGACTATGCGAATGCTATCAAAAATCGTTGAACGTTCGACCACAGTCCAGGGTAATAATTGCGGGATTTGCTTTTGTAGCCAAAATTCCTGGAGGCCATTTTTGAAATTAATTTTTATTTCCTGGTTCGTTGTCAGTTCTACAAGATCTTCTTCCAGATGGGATGATATTACTGTGTTGACGTTGGAAAAAGGATCTCAGTCTGGTATTTCCAATTTCAAAATGTCCTGGAATCGTTCTATGAAATCACTGTGGAGGTTTTCCAAATGTTGGCAGTAGGCAAACAAGTTGTCATTGTTGCAGAATACTGACAAATTGGGAAAATTGTGGAACTCTTGTTTGCCGATACCTATTCTTCTTGTTTAAGAGCATTTTGGCTACGAAACCAGTAATGACATTTTTAAGCTATTGCATAGCTTTTATCGCGGGCCTAGGCCCGCGATAAAAGCTTAAATTGTAAAGATATGTTAGACAGGGTGTGCCAGTACACGTTTATGGATTTTAATTACACCAACAGGTATGTCATCGAGACCAGTTGATTTTTTAAGCTATTGCATAGCTTTTATCGCGGGCCTCTAGGCCAGCGCGGCGACCGAATGAAGAAATTTCTTAACGAAAATTAATGATTTTAAACTGATAATTACGTCTAAACGAGTACTGCTTACGATTCGAAAAAAATATATGTTAAACAAGAACATTTTCCTAATATTCTTAGCTTTGAATATTTTAGATTTTGTTTATATTACATAGTGTAATTAATTTGTGAAATTAGGTCTAACCGAACACAAAAACGACTACTACGCAAATTCTATCTGGCGTATTATTATGAAACCTGCACCATTTTAAAGATAATTTAATTATCTATCTTTTTATCTACAATTTTTTTCGAATAGTAGTTTTTTTGAATAATATACGGTTTTTTTGCTTTATCGAATAAAAATTCGTGCGCGGCGCTCTATCGGAAGACGTTTAAATTATTTCGAATCATTTGCTTTCGCAGCCGCAGATGATTCGGAATAATTTCAACGTTTTCCGATAGAGAGCAGTTGTGTGATATCAGAAAAAATAAAAAAAAAAACATGTGCCACCGGGGACTGCCGCGGTAAAGCTATTGCATAGCATTTTTAACAACTTATGCAATTATAATTATTATTATATTTTTTTCTGATATCAGATAACTGCGCTCTATCGGAAAACGTTGAAATTATTCCGAATCATTTGCGGCTGCGAAAGAAAATGATTCGGAATAATTTAAACATCTTCCGATAGAGCGCCGCGCACGAATTTTTTATTCGATAAAGCAAAAAAACCGGATTTTTCGAAAAAAAACGTAGATAAAAAGATAGATAATTAAATTATCTTTAAAATGGTGCAGGTTTCATAATAATACGCCAGATAGTATTTGCGTAGTAGTCGTTTTTGTGTTCGGTTAGACCTAATTTCACAAATTAATTACTCTATGTAATATAAACAAAATCTAAAATATTCAAATCTAAGAATATTAGAAAAATGTTCTTGTTTAACATATATTTTTTTCGAATCGTAAACAGTACTCGTTTAGACGTAATTATCAGTTTAAAATAATTAATTTTCGTTAAGAAATTTCTTCATTCGGTCGCGGCGCTGGCCTAGGCCCTCGATAAAAGCTATGCAATAGCTTAATAAATAAATAATTATAATTGCATAAGTTGGTAAAAAATGCTATGCAATAGCTTTACCGCGGCAGTCCCCGAGTGCCGCACGTATTTTTTTGTTTTAATTAAGTTCAAGTCATCACGTTCAAGTTGGAGATTTATATCATTAAAAAAAATATACAGGTCTGTCAAATACGCGATATCATTCGTTGATGTAATGAGGCTGTCGCGCAATTCTGTGTCTTTGTTGGCCAATCAGAACACGATATCGGGGTGGGAATCAATATCTTGAAAGTCCGTCGCAGCGTTTATTTTTTAGATCAGTCAGCGATACTGATTCCATAATATAAAAACCATTTATGGAATAGGGTTCATAGTTTGGGAAATGGGATTTCTACTTATTGGGCTTACAACTAACTTTAGAGTAAGGACGTTTTGTATGATTAATCAATGTTTTCTGATGACAATCCATTTAATGAACTAATCACTGGAATGCGAATTTTTAGTTGGAAGTGCAAAATATACTTGCGATTTTAGATGAAAATCAAGTGTGATAATATTTGGAAATGCCGTAAGAATGGAATACCTAACATTTATTGTGGTTTGAAAATATCTCTAATTGATATGTATTTAACTAAGCTTTAAATTCGTAAAGAAACGACCAAACAAGCAACGTTTTTTATCAGAAATAATAACCATTTCGTATAGCCAAATTCTATATTCCTGTTAATAATCAAGGGTTATAGATTTAAGTCGCATTTTATATCTAATGCAGATTATTCAATAATGATATAAAAAAAATAAAAAATACGTGTGGCACTCGGGGACTGCCGCGGTAAAGCTATTGCATAGCATTTTTTGACAACTTATGTAATTATAATTATTTATTTATTTTATTTTTTCTGATATCAGATAACTGGGCTCTATCGGAAAACGTTGAAATTATTCCGAATCATTTGCGGCTGCGGAATGAAATGATTCGGAATAATTTAAACGTCTTCCGATAGAGCGCCGCGCACGAATTTTTTATTCGATAAAGCAAAAAAAACGGATTATTCGAAAAAAATCGTAGATAAAAAGATAGATAATTAAATTATCTTTAAAATGGTGCAGGTTTCATAATAATACGCCAGATAGTATTTGCGTAGTAGTCGTTTTTGTGTTCGGTTAGACCTAATTTCACAAATTAATTACACTATGTAATATAAACAAAATCTAAAATATTCAAAGCTAAGAATATTAGGAAAATGTTCTTGTTTAACATATATTTTTTTCGAATCGTAAGCAGTACTCGTTTAGACTTAATTATCAGTTTAAAAACATTAATTTTCGTTAAGAAATTTCTTCATTCGGTCGCCGCGTCGGCCAGGCCCGCGATAAAAGCTATGCAATAGCTTAAAAGATAGATAATTAAATTATCTTTAAATTGGTGCAGGTTTTATAATAATACGCCAGATAGTATTTGCGTAGTAGTCGTTTTTGTGTTCGGTTAGACCTAATTTCACAAATTAATTACACTATGTAATATAAACAAAATCTAAAATATTCAAAGCTATGAATATTAGGAAAATGTTCTTGTTTAACATATATTTTTTTCGAATCGTAAGCAGTACTCGTTTAGACGTAATTATCAGTTTAAAATCATTAATATTCGTTAAGAAATTTCTTCATTCGGTCGCCGCGCTTGCTAGGCCCGCGATAAAAGCTATGCAATAGCTTAACAATCGTTTTAATGTCCTTATTATAAAAATCCCTTTTTTTATATGCAACGTTTTATTTTATTCAAATCAGCACTAATTTCACGACTTGCGAAGGAGCAGTCTCCAACTGAAAGTACGACGGGTAAAGAATTACAGAACAGGTCGTATTTTTAGTCCCAAACTAGTACATTTTCGAGCTTTGACTGCACGGTGAACCGAAATGAATACGTATGTGGGACCATATATTGCGCTACAAATCCGTGTCAACGTCAGAACGGAGCCGCGACAAACGGACACGGATATAGCGGCGGTAATCAGCAGTTGGGGAGGCGGTGGCAGTAGGCTGGTGATCTCGCTAACGTCGGGGCATAACCGCTCGAGCGGGCGTAGAGAGCCTTCGCAAACAGTGTTCCGCTGACGTCTAAACAATAACATAACAGTGCATTTTAAACGGACAAAGGTTTTTTTCCTTTGTCATCATGACTTCGCCTGAATATACTAAGTAATTTAAAGTCTAAACGCCGCATCGGTGAGTACATTGTACGTACAGCCCCGTGAGATATAGATACCTTAACTAGAATTAAAATCCCCTGGTTAATATTAGATTTCGAATTACTTTGGAATAATCACATTAGTAAACTGTGTGACATGCTTATTGGTGTATGATTTGAATTATGTCATTCTGTATCACATTCTCTTTTGATGTACGGGACGGAGATTTGGTGTATCGGCAGATTATTGTGTGGTGCGCTTTCATAAAGGCACTCCCGCAAGAAACTAGGTCCAACGTCTAAAAATCGCAACTCTCCCGTAGATTTGTGTAATAGAAGTTTGTTATAGGGGTCTAATGGGCCTATTAAATTTTGGCCACTAAGGCCCAGTTGTATACGGTCGGTCAAAAGCGCGGCTCAACACCTATGCGGCGGCCTCCACGCAAAAGTGAGAGCCAGGTTAGGACGCTGTGCTGCGGGTCAGTTTCCCCTAGAAATTAATATTCGGGCGCTCCTGGACAGTTTGCGCACCGTGCGGTACCAGCCAATCGAGTGTGCATTCCGACTGATAACCGGGGGAGTCTGGAAACAGTATTGCAGTATTCCTATAGAGCGGGGGTAGTTGTTAACATTGCGGCAACTGCTCCTGAAATGGCTATTCGGCCACCCGATCCCGGGTGAATAAGCTGGGCAAAGAATGCCGTGGTCTGCGACAAATTCCGTAACCGTATCACCGCTACGTGAGAGGACCGCGCAAGCGACCTCTATCCTGTAACCAGTCAGGAGGCAGAAAGTATCCTGAAGGTTAATTCCAGACGAAGATATCCTTCCAATATGGTAGTCAGGGGGCGAGGTTGCCCGCTGTATACCTTTCCCGGGGCCTCGCCGTAAGGCGTTGGCCTCTGATGGGCAGGTGGCGTAACTAGACAGTAGATTGTTTCTCGTCTCAAGTCTTCTGCTCTCACCTCACGGGAGACAGAACGATCTAATATAGTTAAAACTTCCCGGGGTGACGGGTTCGTCTGTTGTAGTTGGTATAGTAAGCCACTAGCTGTTGAATTCTGGAAGTGTTTATACAGCTCTAAAGTATATAGCTGAGCTAATCATTAAGGAACTACTAATGTCTAGAAACAGGTCAAGGTTATTTCTGATTCAAAATATATTTTATAATTTTTAAAGATTATTTCGAATGCAATTTTTAAGCTATTGCATAGCTTTTATCGCGGGCCTAGAGGCCAGCGCGGCGACCGAATGAAGAAATTTCTTAACGAAAATTAATGATTTTAAACCGATAATTACGTCTAAACGAGTACTGCTTACGATTCGAAAAAAATATATGTTAAACAAGAACATTTTGCTAATATTCTTAGCTTTGAATATTTTAGATTTTGTTTATATTACATAGTGTAATTAATTTGTGAAATTGGGTCTAACCGAACAGAAAAACGATTACTACGCAAATACTATCTGGCGTATTATTATGAAACCTGCACCATTTTAAAGATAATTTAATTATCTATCTTTTTATCTACGATTTTTTTCGAAAAATCGGATATTTTTGCTTTATCGAATAAAAAAATCGTGCGCGGCGCTCTATCGGAAGACGTTTAAATTATTGCGAATCATTTGCTTCCGCAGCCGCAAATGATTCGGAATAATTTCAACGTTTTCCGATAGAGCGCAGTTATCTGATATCAGAAAAATAAAATAAATAAATAATTATAATTGCATAAGTTGTTAAAAATGCTATGCAATAGCTTTACCGCGGCAGTCCCCGAGTGCCACACGTATTTTTTTAAAAGGGCAGTTCGCTTTGCAATTTTCGTGAAGCCTATGTTTTGTATTGATTATCGTTTGAATGTAATGTTTATATTTTTCGTAATATTTACGTATATTGTATGGGACTATGATTCACTGTTCACCTTCACGCGGTGGAAGTTGGCGCTCGTGGCCTGCCAGCTAAATCTCTGTTTCACCTTTTTAAAGATCTTGGTCTTTCCAGAAAAATAATCAACTATTTCCTAGAAAAAATATTTAAAACCGCGATTTGCGCATCTCAAATTCCTTCGAAGGGGGAGTGAATGGTTGGTAAGGTGTACGCTCACATGTGGCAAGACAGCTGTCCTAAACCTACCATAGCCGGTCGTTAGTCCGAAATCCACTGCTCACCTTCCAGAAGTGTAAAAAAATAGTATCATGATAGGCCCGACTCCGGTCGGTGAATTCCATGGCAGCTCCGTTTGTATTGTATTTTTCATTTAATTTATTTATGCTTAGGTTTAGGCAAGCTTTGCACCAATTTTCATATTAATTTTGGCTAAAGGCAACGGTCAGGTGGCAAAGGTCACATGCGCCTCAAGAAAATAGCACGTCGGTGAAGCCTTTGGTATGGGACTATATTACAAAATCCTAAATAGCAAACCTATGTAAACGGAAAACTCACAAATCACTATTACAGCGACTCAACTACCCATCTCAACAGCGATCTTACAAAACATTTTAGTTTCTTACAAGCTTTTTTTAAAAAGCACTTGGAAAATGTTTTAGTATTAAGAAAAATATTCTTTCTGTGACGGCGTTTGCTTGCATCGAACACAGTTTAAAACTACTTTACATAGCTAGATATTTTTACAGTTTATTTTCATCAGAAAATAGTACAAAAGCACGATGCAGCATTTTCCCCCTTTTACTATCAGTTTATTGGTCCTAAAGTCGGAGACTCCCTAATGATTTCGTGGTTTGCCGCTGCTGGTTTGCTTTGAGTTTCAATTGAGTCATTAAATTGAAGGTTCGCGGTTTATTTCCGCAAGGCACCCAACAGCGGCCATTTGCTTCTCTTATCTTTATGAATGTAATCCGGCGTCATTCGCTTCGCGGTCATTTTATTCGAATCAAGGGGAAAACAAGAGGGGCAATGAGGGTGCCACTGAACATTGATCCGTGTTACCTTAGAGAGTCTTCAAAATATTGATGCAGTAAAAGCAGCAATTTATAACATAATAACGTTATGATTTTTTTTTTGTTGTGTAACGCTATGTTATTATTCATCTAATAGATTTGTAAAAACTCAATTTGTGTTATGAAACAATTATCATATATTACGGTTTTTAAATTGTTGTTTTCCTTTCCTTTAAGGGACATATTATTAACCATTCCTTAAGGGCTCTCTAGACGATCAAGCATGATTGTGAAGCATTGCGTCGCGGGCTGGGCAGGAATCGTAAACCGCAGGAAATATGCAAATATATATTTTTATTATTTACTAAAAATGCATAATTTTGTAGCTTTATACAAGGGAGTCACGTCATTCATCAATCAATTACGTCTAATTAACGTGACTCCCTCGTATAAACTACAAAATTAGGCATTTTTGGTAAATATTTAAAAAAAGTATTTGCATAATTCCTGCGGTTTACGATCCCTTTCCAGCCCGCGACGCGATGCTTGATAAACATGCTTGATCGTCTAGAGAGCCCCTTATGTTACTTTAACAACATTACAAGTATTACCAAATTAAACGCAGTATATATTGCTAGATTACTCTTATACGTTGATGATAAAAGTGCCGAAATTCCATCACCGTGGTTATATATGACCGTGGTTATTATTACCTTAGCAAATGGTTTAATGGTTAATATCCACAAGACGCACCTGGTTTGTATTAAATAGAGCAGCTGATTTGTCCGTAAAGTTGATTGTCATTAGAGAATTTGATAACAAAATAAATATATTTATTACTTTATTTAAAGTGTAAAAATAAACCCAATTGTCAATGTTTTTAAATTTTCGATGCCTTTTAGTTACTGATATTTAACATTTCAAAATTTAGCTGCGCATCGGTATGCAATGCGTGAGCAAATTGAGTTCTTGTCATTTGAGTTATGTTAGTTTTTGTAATTTAGAAATAACACAAAAACTCAAATAACTCAGTAAATATGAATATGTTTATAAATAGACCTTCCTGCGGATTCCATTAAATGTGTTTCTAATGTACTTCTCACAATTGTATTATGCGATATGCATAACCCGAATATTGTGAAAATTATTGATTCATATAACGAAACCTAGGAATTTATAGGAGTACTTGGACAAATCAGTAATTTACTCTATGATGATAAGCTGGAGAACGAAGAGAACTCCTAGATACTTCACGTTAGCAACCCTAGCAACCATATCACTACCGATAGAGTAACCATACATCAGAGACACTGTCGATCTAGTGTACGTCCTTATTAAACATTTGGATATATTGCAGACTTTTAAATAAAATAGACGGTATAAAGCACAAATGAATAGTACCGGCCGCGCTAGATTTGTCAGTCCCTAGCCCACATCACATACAAAACTAGAAAAAAGATAGAAATCCTAACCTTTAAATGATTTCTATTCCTTTTTGATTTCAGTGCATTGGTGTTCAATAAATTCAATACGTGTGATTTGAGCTTGTGGGCGTGGGACCGAGAAATCGGGCGCGGCCTATAGGTATCATTTGTCTTCTGTTCGATATGCAATGTATAATTGCTTACATCAATGGTTATAATGTGGTGGACTGATGATAGAGAAGGGGTATATGGAGGTGCTGACACATCCTATTATAAATTTCCTCCCGATATTAGACGTAAGCGACAATGGCTGTGTATCATCATAATGTTTAATGTAACATTAATCTGTACTAGATTTTCATAAAAAAATAATATGCTGTAGATATTTTAGCAAATAAATAAATACATGAGATTGTATGCCTTGAATCGAACCATTATGATAATCTAATATAATAATGTAAATGAAATGTAACATTGATAAATTGCTTAAATCGTCGACCCGCCCGTAGCGGGCAACGAGCAGTATTTGGCGGCGGTAATTGCGCTCTCCGCAACTCGAGCTGTTTGACTAATGTTTTCGAAGAAGCCAAAAAAGTGACCTTTCGTTAAATAGTTCAAGCGCCAGCGGTTTATGAATATGCAGAAAACGAAAATCCTCGTTTGACTTTTGAATTTGATAGAAATCATTCTGAACTAGAAAAGTATCAACGGATTAGAATCAAATAGAAAAGATGTTTCTCTTATTCTCGAATTTCGTTTTTTTATTTTCTAAAGGTGCGATATAAAGAAGCTGCGATCAATAATATTCAGCTGAAAAATTTATATATATATATATATATATATATATATATATATATATAATATTTGATTGTAAATGTGTAAATTATTATTTTTTCAAATTGAAATTATGTTTATCACTAAATAAATGATAAAATAATGAAAGGGCACTTATCTGGTCTGTGGTGACCAGGAGCGACTCCACGCCTTTTTCGTTTTCTCTTCTTTCAGTATTTGCGGTTTCCTACTGTGCCTTATTCGAACCTTTCTACTTTATCCTACAGCGGCAACACAACAATGCGAAAGACGAGAATGAATGCTGGAAAATAATAGGCGATTAGTGTTTCTTAAATATTAATGATTTTTATAAAATGTATATCAATATTTCGGCTCAGCCGTCGTCAAGATATATGACATTTCTGAAATCGAACAATTCGTTGAAAATTTAAATTCAAGGAATCGAACAAAAAGAAATGGATTAATAATATTTTACACGATTTAGTTAAGGTACCATAACCAACCGTGCAAAACGTTATTTTAAAATGAATGATTATAAATTAAAAGAAAAAGCATTTGATGATTATGATAATTGGATAAACCTTATTAATTTTGCCTATTGAGACCGGAACCTTTGCAAGCGCCTAAAATATAAATATAAGCCAATTCCCAAGATTTGACGTCCCTTTCTTTTGCATTATCCCCAAGGCATTTTATTATTTTAACTTTAAAACATTGATCAAAAGATAAATTATGCGCCCTGGCATGCAAAGATATTGGGAGTTGGCTTTCATTTCCTACACTAGCCCTATGATTATTTAGTCTAATATTAAGTGGTGTTGTTGTTTCACCGATATAAAAGGCATCACAAGTCCTGCACAGAAGTTGATATACTATATTTTTTGAAATACAACTGCAATGAAAGGGAACCCTGTAACTATTAGTAGTATTTGGACTGGTAAAAAAAGGACTTAGATCTAACAGAGGACAAGTTTTACAACGTGGACGACCACAAGGTTGAGGCCCAAAAGTATTATTACCAATAGAGAAATTTTGATTATTTTTTGTTTTGTTTAATATTGATCTAATATTAGGTGGTCTGCGGAAAGATAAAATTGGCGGTGAATCTAAGAGATCCTATATATATATATATATATATATATATATATATATATATATATATATATATATATATATATATATATATATATATATATATATATATATATATATATATATATATAAAAATAAATAAATATATATATATATATATATATATATATATATATATATATATATATATATATATATATATATATATATATATATATATATATATATATATATATATATATATATATATATATATATATATATATATATATATATATATATATATATATATATATATATATATATATATATATATATATATATATATATATATATATATATATATATATATATATATATATATATATATATATATATATATATATATATATATTGTTATATTTGATAAGGTTTGTAAAGAAATCCGTTTATAGGATGATGTCTTTATTTTAAATAAAATTAGTAAAAGCTACTTAAAAAGTAGCGAAGGAAATCCCAGCTTGTATTGGGAAATGCTTATGTTTGAATGAGATATACTTACGGATGTGCACGACTTTCGACGGTGCAATGTAAGTTTAAAGGTCCTTTTGCAGTCGACTAACGATCACTATATATATATATATACTACTCTGTCTAAAAAGTACCGGGAATTATTAAATAAAACACACAATTTTCGTTTAATCGTCAATGTTTATTTTATAACCTTCAAAGTAGTCCCCATTTGATGCAACACGCATTCGCCAGCGTTTTTTTCAATCTTCAAAACACTTTTTGTAGGCGTTTTTCGGTATAGCCTTCAATTCCTTCCACGAATTTTCTTTAATGGACTCTATGGACTCAAAACGGGTACCACGAAGAGATTTAGTTTTGGGAACAGAAAGAAGTCTGACGGGGCCAAATCTGGTGAATACGGTGGTTGATTAATTGTATTTGTCGCGTTTTTGGCCTTAAATTCGGTCACAATTGCTGCTCTATGCGACGGTGCATTATCGTCGTGGAAAATCCACGAATTGTTGATCCACAATTCAGGCCGTTTTTGCCGGATTTTCTCACGTAAACGCTTCAAAACGGCCAAATAATCTCCCTTATTGACCGTTAGTCCTTCTGGAACGAATTCGTGATGGACAAAACTGTTAATATCAAAGAAAACAATGAGCATCAGTTTGACTTTTGGACGACTTTGTCGTGGTTTTTTCGGTTTTGGCTCGTTATTCGTCCTCCACTCTGATGCCTTTTGACTTGTTTGCATATAAAATTCATAGACCCATGTCTCATCGCCAGTTATAATGCGTTCTATGAATGTAGGATCAGAATCGACGCGATCCAGCATGTCTAAAGAAGTTTGTTTGCGTACTGTTGTTGTAGAAAATTCAACTCCTTTGGAACGAGCCGAGCGGCGATGCGTCTCATGCCCAATTTATTTACCAAAATCGAGCAAATGGAGCATGAGACTTCAGGTTCACGTGCTATCTCTCTTAAGCTAGAATGGCGATTACGGAGCACAATTTCCTTGACTTTTTCGATATTTTCGTCTTTTGAAGAGGTCGAAGGTCGCCCGGAACGAGGGTTGTCTTCGACGATCTCTCGGCCCTCCTTGAATGCTTTTTACCACGCGTAGATCCGTGTTTTGGATAGAACTGATTCACCATAAGCCTTTTCTAACATTTTTAGGGAATTGGCACACGAAATTCCGTTCGCAACACAAAATTTAAGGCAAACTCTTTGTTCAATACTTTGGTTCATTGTGAAAATCTAATCTGTTCTAATCAAAATGGCTGACAGTTCGCGCGCATTCTAGGCATAGAGTAAATAAACGTAGTTCTACCAACTTAAGATTGTTTTTTTTTTTTGAAATGAATAACAGAATCTTTTTAAATTCTAAATTCCCGGAACTTTTTAGACAGAAGGTATATATATATATATATATATATATATATATATATATATATATATATATATATATATATATATATATATATATATATATATATATATATATATATATATATATATATATATATATATATATATATATATATATATATATATATATATATATATATATATATATATATATATGTATGTATATATATGACTTACTTGACAGTGAGACTATATTCATTATTGTTAAAAAAAAGTTTAGCACATTTGTATTTTCAAAAGCGTTTTCCAGCTCAACCCGCCGGAAAAACGGACTTTGAAATAAAAGTCCGCTAGTCACTAAATAATCATATCAACGAATAATGGTGATTGGCAAAATAGTACCGATAAAAATTACTATCTCCCCAGCTAATACTCCAGTACCGCTGGCGCCTGCACTAAACTCGGAAATATGTGATTTCGTCGGGCAACATAATTAATTTGAACGCTGAAAACTTGATACGGCCGCTGAAGTTGGGCCGCTTTTATTTTCCCGTAGCGTCGGCGTAAAACCATGATAATAGCTAGCTTTAGGGGAGTTTTGCTCTCGAGCGTCGCATAGCATCGCCATTTAAGAGGTTCTATCACAGGATTACTCCATACAACCCTATAAGTCTGTATGCGCCGTTGTTATTCTCCATTCCTCGTTTTTTTTTAAATCTTAAAGTTTTTACTTTTATTACGAAATTTTACAATGGGCGGGTATATTGTCAAGTGGTATTCTCTCACAACCAACCCTACTACGAAGTGTTTATGTGTAGGTATGGGTGTAGTATGTTTGTGAGTGTGTGTTTTGTCATTGCATTCGATCGACAGAATTAAAATGCAATTCGGTAATTTTATCCCAACGGAAAATAGTGACCCAGCCGGAAATCGAACCCGGGACCAAACAACGTAAGACCAGGCGACCTAACCAGTACGCCACTGGGATGTGTACCAAGTCTGACAGAGGTAGAATTTCCAAATGCGTATCTTTCTTCTTATTTTCTGTTATCTCTTTAAATTATGAAATTATAATATTTATCGATTTAATAAACGTGTTTTTAAAATATACGTAATATTTTGATTACACATAACATTAATAATGAATCATATATTTAAATTTTGCAATTTAAGTAGCTGCTTTGCAAATAAATAACTCTTTCAATTTTTATAGGTAGTCATTAAAAAACCCTCACAAAACAAAGCGACGTGGACTGCACGATGATTTACTAGCCTATTAATTATGGAGAAGACGAACAGAATGTTATCTAAAGGATTAAACTTTGAATAAAATCTGAGAAACTGGAATTATATATGATTTAAAAATTTTAGAATTTTAAAAATGAAATAATTGAAGTTGTGGACAAGTTAATATTTTTTCCAATAAATATATGATGTGTTTTGAAAATTTTACAAAAACTGAATAATTTAAAATAAATGGACTTGAGAGTATGTGGGTAAATTTTATGAAATAAATTTTAAATTATCGAAAGAAATAAATTATAAATTTGATTATTATAAATAATATTATAAAAATCAAAAACTAATCCAACAAATTAATAAAACGGGCAGAAAATAAGTGAGATTTCGAAGAGCGCGCATCCGCCCGGCAGAAATAATACAGAAATTTAAGTTTCAGATTAATCTTTGAAATGGAATAATGCAATCGAGGTTCTATTTATTATACTATTCTCAAGTGTCTTTTCACTTTTTAAATTTAACAAATTACCCATTTTTTATTGGTAATTGCATTTACCAATACAACAACTTTCTACATCTGACGATGCAAGCACTTCTTACCACTATTCTGTGTTACTGTGGATTTGTTTAATTAAAATGAATGAAGTGAATATCTCGTGAGATCGGTAATTATCCAATTATACATTTTAGGTGTAATATATTTTGAGTATAAAAAACTGCATTGAATTGAAGCTAAAGATTATTTTGTGACAATTTATTACAATGAAAAATTAGCCTTTGAAATAGCTTCGTAAGAAGATTTTTAAATGTCCAAAAGTTCGCACCTCCAAAAAGAAGTCTCAACTGGGCTAAATTTCCCGATGACTTCATAAGGGCCCACATTCTAGCATTCTTTCTTCACCGCCGCAGCAGGTCGTCTAGATAGCCTTTTTACTGGATATTAATCGAGTAAATCGAAAACAGATATATACTCGTATGTAAATACTGAATTGTGCTAAATTGTACATCTATGATCGTTGCAAATTCAAAAAAATACTTTCTAAGTAAGCCATATGGCATGATGGAGCGTAGCACAGCATAGCATATATGTTGGAGCAAGAAGGAGGAGAGCACTTTTTGACTGTGGGCTAAGCCCTATTCTGATCGACATGACATGTGATGTTTACAATACCTCTTATCTATGTATCAGCGGGTAGAAATAACAAGGCTCGTTTAAAATCATAAGTAGTGTTACCGAAACCTACAAATCCGGCAAAGTTTCATCGACTCGTAAACAAAATGAAACGTTGGCTCACACCGTCAGAATTATGGCAGTTTTGGATCAAGTATTTTCTAGTGTTGAAGTTTGGAGAGAATTTCACCTTCTTGAATTCGCAAATTTCGCGGTGGAATTTTTGGACACTTCTTGAGGTGTGAGATATGCTATTTTGGTGTTTGGTTATATCGGCTTTAGACTTTTGCGCAGGTCTATGACGTATATTTTAGTAGGGTAGACTGAGGAGAGAGAGAAACCAAGTGACGTCCGTCCAATCAATTTGTAACCGCATGACAAGTCAGAATACGCCAAGTGATCGTAAAAATGCTGAACACAATTTACGAACAAAAATAAAAAAATAAACAAACGACTTGACTGTTTGCAATACCTGACCAAATCATCGATTATAGTATATAAAGCAATATAAAATATTTCCATCAATCGGTAGCAATTTTTACAGAATAGAATACCACTTAAAGTTATATTCCGGTAAAAATAGACCTCGACGCAGTCGCGAGGAGTCAGATACATGGACGAGTCACAACTTACCTGTTTTACTCACTTACCCACGACTTACGAGTCAAGAACTATATGTTTTTAGTGAAGATGATTCATCCTATTTTAAATATTATAAAATATAGCTCACAATAACAAACGTAAAAACAAAATTAAATTCTGACATCTGAGACTAACTGGACAAGGAAATGTGACTAAACCTATCGGAAAGGGCATCCTCCGCAGATGCGACTGGTCCATCCAAGTCGTTGTCAAGTCGACTAGCGTCACGATATACAAGCCGACGAAACTGAGTCAAAACCAACAGACCACCTCCCAAGTACAGTCCTGTTATATGACTAAACCAGTTAAAACGTTGGCGCTACTCTTATTTCGAAAACTTTTGAATCCCCGTTTATCCGTTTAATCCAAGTAATTTAGTAATCTCGAGTAATATCCATTTAAAATAAGGCGGGACTATTATAATAGAAATTCTTGAGAAATATCTAATTATCGGAGATTTAATCAAGCCCGTCGCATATGTATAAGATCATAATTCATTTTGTTTGCGTTGCTATTCTTCATAATGTTCATGAATAATCCAATAGTAACATCGAATGGTTAGGTACAATTACTGATCAAATGAGGGGGTCATTAAATTTTGATCGTCATTTCAAATATCAAATGTAACAGATATATTTTTTTATTATTACTACACCTTTTTAAATTTTATTATATCGGCTAAGAGATATATTTCGTCAGAATCTGTTTGGCAATCTAATAGCCATGTAATTTTGTGCTCGAGTTGCTAATGAGCAGGCAATATTTACTAGATTAAGGATGAGCGAATAATGCGGTTCTCACTGCATCTTCCTTCTAAATCATGCCTCTACCAAGTGATGTTTGAATCTAATGCAAATTGCTTGTTGCTTCCACGCTTAGGGATAATCACGTTACAAGCTGCATAAGGTTGCGAAACTTTTCATTTTACATTTTATGTATATACATTTTTCATTAAAAGTCTATGCGTAGCTTAGCGAGTTTATCTACTCAAAACTAATTCATTTTATTGATACATTTTACAGGAAACAATATTCCATTTGGTTAGTACAGACAAGTTATGTACTTAAGTTGTTACGAGAAACTGGCACAATCCCATCCTAACTAGTCGCAATACTTAACTAGGTCAAAATGATCTAGGCACTCTATGAAAGACGGTATATAGATTGAAATGTATATAGATGTTGGTATATAGATTGAAATTGACTTAATTATATCTAAATTGGTAATGGTAAATCGCAATATCAAAATTGACGTAAATATACACGTAGTATTAAAGAAATTATAATAATACAAACATATTTATTATTTTAACTTATTTTTAATCGACGCAATATATATATTGGTGATATATTATATATTGGAATAATAAATATAATAAAATATATAAAAAAATAGAACAATGACGAATGTATCTTTGTATAAATATAAAAATAATACGAGAATAATTGTGGTGGTATATAATTTAAAATTTGTGGTAACTTCTGTGATGACTTGAAGTAGCTCACTTTTGGTTGTATTATGACACTTCTTCTCGGAGCCACTTCTTTATTTTCCTATTAAAACTCTGCACATTCTTAATCATTTTAACCGCTTCGTCGAGTCCATTAACTATTTTAGGGGCAATGATGTAACCTGCCTTTGAGCAAACGCGGTTTCGACGTGGGGAATATTATATCGTGTTGCTTGAGATATTCTGGGGGCTCCAGATATTTAGCTTAGTGATTGCTCATCCAACGTCCGGCGGAAATGTACGAACGATTGTTTCACAAGTAGTTAACGTATGTCCAACACGTTGGATTCTTTAACTACTTGATAGAAATTATATCCGGGATGTTTTGTTTTAATTCCTGTACTAACTTTTCCCTCTTAAAATGCTGATCAATATTTTTCTTTAACTCCCTCCCCCCCTCCTCCCCCCCCCCCCCAGGCCATAACAATAAGTAAGTAAATTCGTTACTATGTGCAAATTAGTATTGTCAACCATATTACAAATAAGCGATATGACTTATGATACATACAGAGGAAGATAACTCGTTATTGGCATCAAAATACTGAGATCGATAGGCAGATGGCAGGTAAAAGATACGTGGCAAGATTAGATCTAGTGAAAAACAATTTATACTGAATATTTAAATTATACTTAAGGACATTTTTGTAATACATTTTAGGTAACTTAGTACTAAAAATGTCTTATTAATGTGTATTCATATGTCTTACATCTTTTACAAATAATGACGGATTTCAATGTTGTCACTAAAAAGGTTGTTATATTTTTTCAGCCAAATACTGATATATAAATTGGACCACCACCATGTCTAATAAGGCTACATACATATATTGTCTATAAACATTTACAAAAATACGTAAAGCGATCTACCTAAGAGAGATATGAGTTAACAAGTTTTACTTGTGCAATACCTTGAACTGTTATTGGCTGTTTTGAAAATTTTGGTCAGAAGTAGATACTTTGCTATTCCGCAGCGCAGTCGTATAGCAGCTATTGAATGCGAAACAATCATTATTGTTTCATACCTTTTACCTACAAGGCTACGCTGCCGGGTTTATTACCCGCTATAAACAGGATACCTAATATACCTGAAGCCGTATTCGAACGCGATGGAGAATTCTACTACGGAAATGCGGTATACCAACAATTTTATATACTGCTTTGTGTCTTTGAAATCTCAACGTATAGAACAATGCATTTTTTAACTCTTTCTTCTATGATGAGCGTCTATTTCAGAGGAATATTTTATCCTCTCCTTAGCCCCCCCTTTTGATTCCTAAATGTCTATTTGATCGTTCCATTGTTGGCCGGTAGAACTTTCTTGGGCGACGAAATACCATTATATTTAAATCTCTAATAGTTACGCGACTAATAATGCTTGAGCAGTGGTTCAGAATACAAAGGATATGTCATAGTTGCGCGTGTTTTTTGAATAGAATGTCGTTTACTTGTAACGTTATTGCGACTAGTTATCGCTTTGCGGTTAGGCGGCTATAGAAAATGATGTTCAATAGGAACTGTAAACTCTTTGATGGGTACAGGGAAGGAATGAGATCAGTCACAAAAAAATAAATTTCTCAGGAGAGCGTTTGAAACGTTTCAAGCGGTAATAAGAAAATGATATTTTCTCTGACAAACCTATGAACTGGCTTTAATTGTACTTTCTATAATACAGATTATATTTGTTATATAATTTATCTAATCTAATATGGAATATTTTTCTGGACTAATTCAGTTATTTCCCTGTAAGGTTTTTTTTACCACGATAATTGCGGCATACAGAGCTGGTTAATAGCATCGTCAATTTCACCATCAGATAGTACATAAAATTCTCTACAAAACTGCATCATTAACTCATTTCACCAAAAAGGTGACTGAGCTTATTATTCTCCTGTACCCTTTTGTAATCTTTCTTTCATTACCAAAAATCGTGATTATCACTTGATGAACTCACTCTAAATGGTAGAACTGACCCTATGAGCTCCTGCCATCTGATTTTCTCACTGACTTCTGAAATCTTCTCACTACTTTCGACTCTTTCACTCGTTTTGAACATTTGTTTTACGTGGAATTTCTTCAACATGCAATCTTATATTCAATTTTGAAATGCTGAGAAGTAACCATCATAAACATTAAATTTAAGTACACAAATAATTCAGCTTATTAGAGGTTAGGTTTGGCATGAAGTTGAATTTTAAAATACGTATTTTCTGTGTAAACGAAATTTTAAGTAGAAATGTCAGAAAACCTCGGGCCCTAGAAATTATCACCATGAATTCGGCCGTATCGTATTTTAGTCGCATTCAAGAGCATGGTAATAAACGGGTCGTGCTAACCGAATGTTCGGTGTAGAGTTGCAGCCAGGCCGATTGACCTATTCCTCTATCTCGAGCTCCAGAAATATATGCTGTTCAACGCCTTTCCTATAAATGATGAAAGAAATATTATCGGGTCTTTAATTGTTTTATTCTTTAAAGCTATGATTTTACAATGCATTTCGATGGTCGTTTTTAGGGTAGTCAAAATCATATAATTTCAATTCGTAGATTTAAATTAGGGCATTCATAGATTTCGCTCTATCTCTCTTGTCCGTCTCCATCTCATTGGCAGCTGACGAGCAAGGTTTCAAATAGCGGCGTACTGAATGACATCTGGCGAAAGTCTCTTTGGCGTCGCTCAAACCGCCCAAACGAAGAGGGTAATTTATCACGTCTTTGCGCGGGCGGAAGGGAATCGTTTATCATAATTGGTTATTAAACTATTTCCCATGGGCGCGCGCGGGGTCGGGCCGTTTGTTACCTCCGCGGCCGGTCGAACCCTTATTAGAAATTAACGAAGTGCGTGGCTCGCGGTCCGCAGCTCGGCAGAAATTACTTTCGTCGGATCGCTGAAATGCGTAATAATTAACAGGCGCAGTGAAGCAAACGCGGCGACGCGGCGCGCTTGCGATGATACTGCAGGAGCGTGTTCATGATCACAATATCTTTAGGAATACGCAGTAGAGGTTTTACGTATAAGCTACGCAAGATAGAGCTTATGTGAATAAAGTAAATAATAAATAATAGATAAATATTAATACTTACACTTTCTTGTTTGGCCCCTAAAAATATTGTCCAAGTGAGCAATTGTCATATATACTTAAATATATTGCAATAATAGCTCAAATACCTTAGGGCTTAGGGCCTTATCAAGTCGAAATCGGGCATTGTAAATAGGTGATAAACGCTATAGTAGCCATTACATGATAATAGCCCAAATTTCACGTGTAATTTTATGGCAAGGTAATTTACAAGTTTTTTTTGTTTTCGTTTCTACTTTTTTCCTGAAAACATATATTGTGGATATAAAAATATTTTTTTATGACAGAAGATTATTCAACAATAAAAATTGAGTTGTAAATCATATTGCTACATGTTTTGCTGATATAAGCCTTTGTTACTGAAAAAAACTATTCTAAATACTTGTTTTTAAGGACTTTTTACCAAAAAAAATTTTTTTTGGTTTACTTTCGGATATTTAGTATTTTTTCCTCAGTTAGCATAGAATTTAACACAAAAAAGTTGCAGATTTTTTTTCACTAGGGTTTTCAATTAGAATAAATGTCTAATAATTCAAAATATAATTTTCAGACAATAATAAAAAAAAAAAAATTTTTGTCTATTTTTATGTACAGGATCAATCTCTTGTTAATACATTTCAACAAACCCCCTGAAATTATGGAGCCCGTCCGCGGGTTAAAGAGTCCGTATTAGAGTCGGTGCGTTTGCGTAAATCAGCGATTTTTCCATTGCAAGGTTAATAAAAGCCTGTAAAAAGAAAACTGAAAAGCTCAGAAATGAATAGCGTATTTAAATTATAAGAGGTGGGAATTTAGGTTTACTAAATTTAAAATATTATACCTATTTTGAATCCGATGTCATGTTGTCACGTACGAATACCTTATTAGTGAAACTAATACCGGGAAAATAATTGGTTTCATTCATGCATCCTGAAGCGAGTTCCGTCGAACAATCGATTTCACAATGAGTATGCACTAAGGATGTTTTATTTCCTGTTACCAGTGAAGCGCAACATGTATATATAATTTCCTGTCTACTTTCATTTGTGGGACGAACGGATGAGGAACTAGAAGACTTGCCGGAGATCGACTTCTCCCATTAACCCCACAGCGCTTGCGTTTCCATATGCCATGCAAAATATCACTCATTTTTACGCCATAACATCAGTTATATAGGTCACAAAAGTCGATTTTGTAGAACTGTCAGGTTAAGTAAGCAGAGATATGTTAAAAACGTGCGAAACTGGGATTGTAGAATATAAGAATAAAAACTTAGCAATATAAATAACTGAGGGTTGAATTTTTCATTGCCTAAAGCAATACTGCCGCTTGTGCAAGTAATCTAAATTTAAAGATGGCCGTTATCAAATATTGCAACCATTAGAGACACCAACAGAAAAAAATGCCTCAGTGTAGTTTAATGGCTCGCTCCATGCATTGTCTACCTACGTTGGAATGATCTCAAGTTATCAAGGTATAATATTTTTATTATGGTTTATGCAAGGCATCGATCAATGTACTTTATTTAAAAAATTCAAAACAAAGGAAATAATATTATTTACTTAAAATAATAGTTTTAGTAGAAGGGGATGCGACGTAGACTTGTTTTACGAGCAGTGCATATTATCCGGAAATGCATATTTTTCTTCCGTAAAGTTCATATAATTACTAAAAAATATTTAAAACGTGAAAGTGAAGCATAGGAACGTGAAGTTTAAACGTGAAGCGCAACAATAAAACTATTTCTTTTTTACTCCAAGCCCTAAGGTTACGTCGATTAAGCACGACATGATAGACCATGCTAACCAAATACAAAATACAATAGTGAGATATTTGCGATGCCTAAAGATTTTTTCCAAAAAACACGTCATTATATTAAAAATGGGTATATTCAACATATAGAATTGGATATCAAGTGTAAATATATAATTGGAATTTTGCCTATTTATTTATTTTTTTTATTTATTAGCTAAAATGCAAACAGCATATTTTATTTTTATGAAAAAAAAAATGCAGAATAACACCAGCCATTAGAACATTGCAAATTACCATAGTAAGCATATACTTAAAAAAAAGTAATATAGGAAGATAACAAATAAAATGAAGAGAAAAAATCCTATGCAAACCTATATTTTTTCTCGTAACACCTTTTTGAGATATACCAATGGTTCTTTAGCATTGCTATAAGTAGAATAATGTTACTTCTAGGCATAAACGTGTATTTATATATTTTTTCATTAGCTTTACCAGTAATACCAAAAATGCGAAGCTTTTTTATTAGGATTGTGTGAGAGACTGTATCAAAGGCTATATATAGCCAGGTCGAGGCTAATAGAAAGTATTTTTTCTTTTCATCAAGTATTTTGGTAATAAATTCTGTAACCGAACTTATGGCCTTGTTTGCTCCCCGACCTTGTCTAAAACCATATTGATTGTTCGATAGTAAATTCGCAGAATCCAGGTGGTGTATTAGCCTAGTTTTGGCCATGTTCTTAAATCACTTTTGATACTTCACTCAACAGGGAAATCGAGGGATAATTGCTAATGTCTTCTTCGTCCCCAGATTTAAATATTGGGGTAGCTCTGGCATATTTAGATACTCCGTAAAAATTCCGCTTTGAAAACTCCTGTTTATTATGTGCGTAAGAGGGCCAGACAAAGGCTTGTCACCGTTTAAAGCATGGCCACTTGTATTCTGTCTTGACCCGGAGCCGAATCATCCTTGGGGTCATTTAATATTTGACAGACTTATTTAAAATCGACTGGAGTGAATTCCACATTAAATAATGTTTGACTATTTGCTCGTACATCAAAGTTATCAGCTAGGGCGGACTCGGTTGTTTTCAGGTTCGACAATGTGTTTACAGCCAGATTTTGTCCAATATTGCTAAAATATTCATTTGTGTAATTAAGAATTACAGCAGAATGATCCTCTACTTATTTTATGTCCCCGTTTTTATTATTATAAACTATTTTTTGACGCTCAGTTTTACCATCTGCAATTTCTTTTATAATACCTACCCCACTTTTTCTTTTGATCCCCATTTACTTCTTTAATAACTTCTTTTTAATAATTTGTTTTCGTTTCTTCGATTATTTTTTTGCATATATTACGATAGCTTGTATAATGATTTTTTAACTGAATATCATTTGGGCTTTCTATCCTTTTTTTTGAAGTCTGTCACATTTCTTAATATATGAGACAAGAACGTCTGTGATCCATGGTTTAATTTTTATCTTAGATCCGCTTATTTTAATGACATTCTCCGTCGTTGCGCATTTTTTTCCTTCAGTAATTAGACCTAAGAAGTTGCGGGTTGCTTTATTTAGGTCAGATTCATTTATAAGTAGTTCCCAATCAATTGATTTAATTTTTTCAACGAAAATATTCTTATCTCTAATATGTTTTGTAATATATCTGGGCGGTTTTTCCTAATTTGTTTGGATATACAGATCCCGGTAGCATAGTGATCTGTAATAGAATACTGGAGTACGAATGGTCTCATCTCATACTAAGATTTAATGAAGCTCAAAACGTGAACCCGGGGTCTGAGAAATTACTAAAAAGAAAGTACTGTAGCGTGTGTGACTGTAAAAGAAAGATGAAAACACAATACGTATGCGTGTCTTGCAACTTCTAGCCAATTGCCAAGCCAAAAATTAAGTAATATTTTACTACTTTATTTTTTTTCAATCTCAAAAAAAATAAAGTGAGACTAAGTTACAAAGATTGGTCCAAGAAGATTTTATTTTAGTTGACTTTAGTGGGATTTTATTAAAAAAAATTTATAGTTTTTTTATAGGAAAAGAAAAGGTGCCTATTACTAGCTGGGTAAAAAAGTTTCTATTAATACTCCTTTCTGTTTTATTGTCCTATAATTTTAAGTTTAAATATCCTTTTGTACTTATTTTGGGACAAAAATGTAACTAATTTGGAAAAAAAAGTCCTATGTATATTTTTATCCAGTTTTATCTTTGGGAGTCTCTCGGACCTATATCAGTGGTAATGCTAAAAAAAATATATCACACTGCCTAAGGGTTAAGGTAGAGCTGCCCAACGCAACCGGCTACTATACAGCGTTGATAAGACCTATCTATTATGTCTAGTTTTGGTTTATGCTTATCCGATTAAATATAAGAAAGCTTTGTATTTTTTTAAAGTTTAAGAAAGGATAAGTCTTTAGATCTATTTACAATAACTTTATACGAGAAACTTTAGACGGTTTTTTCGATCATTGCTTGTTAGCGAACTGACGTATTATGTTTGGTCAAAATCTGTGAAATTGTGCTCTTAAATTTTGGGACGTGATGATTGCGAAATCTGATTTCCAAGAAATCGCAAGCCAATCCTTTTGCAATAATCTATATGAATTCAGATCGTTTGGAAATTAGTCCCAAAAGCACGCTCTTTCAGGTCCTTAATATTGATAATATTAAGATTAAGATTTTAAGATTTGATAATATTAGGAGCTGATGTACGCATATTTTTAATTGATTCTCTATTACTCCACTTGAATTTGTTTTTGCCGTAATAGTGGCCCAATATTGATTGACTGACCAGAAGTAAGTATGGCAGCATCATGTTGTTGGTCCTCGAAAATCTCTAGCATACTTTCGAGATCATTAACAGAATTGTTGTTCTCGAAATCAGAATCTACGATGAAATTTTTGTCAATAACCTTATTGTGCTAGTCATAGTTAGCGGGAACAACCCGGTTGCTCAGTAACCATCCTGAATACGAAATGCGAATTTGTTAAAAAAACTCACGTATCCACTGATATAGGTCTGTCAGACCTATTTTTTTTTTAAGTCGATAATTACCCGAAAAAGCGCACGAAATGGCCTGTCCAATTGACAGCTCACGGAGCACTGACCAACTCTAAGTTACACCTAAGCATACAACTCTCTCACGCGCACCAGAACAAGACAGCAATAGTTTATTTTTGCGATGGTAGTCTGTCAGACCTATAACAGTGCTTAAGGGTTAAGAGAATTTTTAAGTCAATGCGACGATACAATCAAAAATTAAAATCAACAGTTGTTTATTTTAACCATTGATAAGTATACAATAAAACATAAGATATTAATTATTATATTGATAAACTACAAAAAATTGATTACCTATTATTACCCCCAATCAAGCGTCACCCTAACCCTGTTCAGGGCTATACCAGGAAGCACATTATAAGATGTATTTTAAGAACAGCTACTCCAGGAAAGGTGAGGATATGAGAATTATCGACCGGTATTAAACAACCTACTCGTAAGTTCAACGTTGAAAATTTAGGTGTGATAGGAATTAGGGCGAGAGAGATCAGATGATTGGTTTTCTTTCCCTAGGTTTGAGAGAAGGTATACAAATGTTGGCATGTTGTATGTTTAAATCGCTATTTTGTGTGGCGTCACCTTCTTCCAGACCACTTTTTTCAGGTTTATCTCGCCATTGTTAATACACATTTTATACCGTTGATAAATAATATAACTCTCTTACAATAATAATATGATGCTTTTAAATTCAGCAAAATAAAAATATTGATAGCGATAAAATGCCAGATTGCGTGATCATCTCGCGAACCAATTCGTTTCGCAGCTATTGGCCGAATGCCCGTGTTAAAAAATCCCTAACGACCAGTACTATTAGTGTATTCTCGATGCGAGGGTAACATCTGCTTTATTTGAAATTCATAGGCCAAATAGCATTGATAATAATCGCATGAACGAAAAGCTCTTTATGGCAAATTTAATACAATTTAAGCTTTAGGATTTATCGCCTAGAGTACAATATCACAGTATCTAACAATATCTCCCAGTTAAATTATATGCAGTGATTACTGTGATCGTGTTTGACATGTTAATTTTATGAGAAAAGTATTTCTTTATTGCTAATCCTCATTTGATGTGTAAAGGTAATACAGATAAATACGATATTGCTAATGATATATTTGTTTTAATGACAATTCCGATGAGATTTCGTTGCGTTTGTTGCTTTTTTGTGTTAATAATAGCACGAAGAACTACATAAAAATGCTTATTGTTATTTGTATATTTCTTTTCACGGCAGATTTTTTATGAAAAATTGAGCAGAGGAACATCTTTAAATTATATATATATATATTAAGGATTTATTACTATAGGAAAACAAATATGTGATAGCTAATAAAAAATATTTTATTTTAGTAGCGAAGGCCTAATATATCAGGCAAACTCGTTCAATTAATTATTATTAGGGTACCGTACAAAAGCGTGAAAATGGAAACCCATTGCTGTGACTTCGTAGTCTGTCCGTCTGTCTAATTGTATGTTTAAAATCTATTATCTCATTCACTGTTCAAGCTATCGATACGAACATTAACATAGTCATGGAACTTAATTGCCCGCATCTAGCCCATTTGTTAAAAGTTTAACAAAATATGTTTGATACTTAGGGCGACCAAAGGTTCCGATTATTAAGCTATTGCATAGCTTTTATCGCGGGCCTAGGCCAGCGCGGCGACCGAATGAAGAATTTTTTTAACGAAAATTAATGATTTTAAACTGATAATTACGTCTAAACGAGTACTGCTTACGATTCGAAAAAAATATATGTTAAACAAGAACATTGTCCTAATATTCTTAGATTTGAATATTTTAGATTTTGTTTATATTACATAGTGTAATTAATTTGTGAAATTAGGTCTAACTGAACACTAAAACGACTACTACGCAAATACTATCTGGCGTATTATTATGAAACCTGCACCATTTTAAAGATAATTTAATTATCTATCTTTTTATCTACGAATTTTTTCGAATAATTCGTTTTTTTTGCTTTATTGAATAAAAAAATCGTGCGCGGCGCTCTGTCGAAAGACGTTTAAATTATTCCGAATCATTTGCTTCCGCAGCCGCAAATGATTCGGAATAATTTCAACGTTTTCCGATAGAGCGCAGTTATCTGATATCAGAAAAAATAAAATAAATAAATAATTATAATTGCATAAGTTGTTAAAAATGCTATGCAATAGCTATACCGTGGCAGTCCCCGAGTGCCACACGTATTTTTTTTTATTTAGTTTGGTCGGATATCAATTGAAGAGACTCATTTTGCTGAACCTGAGCTAGCCGCAGTCGATGGGTTAATGAGGTACGTAAATGCACGAAAGGGACTATTAGATTTCGTTTGATATGCTGCCGCGTCTTTCCGCTCCCACAGGGGAGTGGGCTTGGTAACGTTGCTAACTTATAGATTTAGTGATTAAATCGTGTAAGGTCTTTGGTAGCGATAAACCAAAATTGAAGGTTCTACCTGTAGCCTCAGAATAGTTAGCTTAAGCAGAAACGTCTATAAATGATTAGTGAGCAGTCTCACTCACTGCCTGCTCAGTCCCCAGATGGGTGGTTAGACCCTTAGTGATTATTTATTTATTTATTTATTTATAAGTACTTATTACAATGGTTACGACTAATTATACCAAACAAGTTCAATAATCAAACATAAACAGTTCAGAGAAACCGTCACATCGTGTTTGGCACGTGCCTAAAACTCATCTAACTAGGTCAACTAAGGCCTGTATCTAGAATAGCTAATTACTATACGATACTGCGATAGTATTATAGTGATACTGTTTACCTGCCGGCCGTCTCTAAGTGACGCACGCTGATTATTTATTATCTTCAGCATTGTCTTCAGCTATTCTACCGAAAGATGATTTTTTCATACTTCAAGAAGAGATCTTTTGGGGAACAAATAATGAACTAAAATAGAAATCCAGCCCCTACGCATAGAAAACAATACGTCATGACAGGCCATATACTCTAGTTTCCATGATATTCGAGTAAATTCATATTCTGTTTATGTATATTTCAGGTAAAATTGCTTTGTTATTACTATTTTATCACTAAAAGCCGAAAAGAGAAAAACTATTTTAAACCTCGCTATTCGGGACGTTTTATTTGCACTAATGGAGGCTTAAAGCATATTTTTCCATCACGTATTTATTGAATACAAGGCACACCATTTCGTAAAGTGCATAAAATTGAATTTAAATTTCAGCGTAACATTCAAAATCAAATATTTCTGCACTGTACCTATTGAGGCACAAACCCATTAAATCGAATTGTAAAATTTAATTGAGTTGGAAACGAGGTTTTTCAAATGGTTGCAAGCGTTACTTGTTATTGCATTGAAAACTTCGATTTCCTAAGAAATACCGTAACTTATATTTCTAATCATTTACCAAATTGCAAAATACTTCATGTCAACGCGTCATTATTAGGCTTCAATTATCAGTCTGTGTAAACAACGGTAATTTTGTTAGCTTCGAAGATGTCGAAATTTGAGCCGACAAAACGTTATTTGCGGGAAGCAATGCTTTTCTGCTTTCCGCAAAATGTCATAGATTGCTATGGGAGGCTTACGGGGAATTTACTCCGACAGAAAGAACTCTGAATTGGAGTCCATACTACATGAATATTCGAGTCTGACGATAGAAAAGAGAAGCCGGAATATGCTAAAAGGCACGACAAGGTAATTTTACAGCATAACTATGCTCGACCACATGTCGCGATGCAGGTCAAGAACTTCCTGGAAACGTTTCGTTGGGACATCCTACCTCACCCGCCGTACTTCCCAGATATTGCGCCATCCGACTAATATTTGTATCGGTCAATGGCCCATGATCTTTCCGAGCAGCGCTTCCAGTCTTTCGAGGATATTGAAAAATGGTTGGATTTGTGGATAGGACAAAGACTTCTTCCGCCGGGGAATCTGTCTCTTGCCAGAAAGATGGGAGAACATCATAGCTATCGATGGACAATACATTGAATAAAATGCACTTTCCAATTTGCTTCGAAATAAATGTACAATATCACAAAAAATCAAAGTTTTTAATTCAAAGACCTAATATGTTCTCCATTTCTTTATTACTAAATTTCTTGTTTAACTACCCGAAAGAAGAAAGTTCCATGAATTGTTTACTTCTTGTGATACAAGCTTAACATTAAACTATTTGAAAGCATGCAAGGCACAGCGCATACTATGTAGGGTAGTATATTTTTCTGTAAATTATAACAAAAAATATCTAAATAATAAGTTAAATTACATGAATTTGATTAATAAAATCGGATATATTTTTATATTTTAATACTGAGTTATAGGGCGAATAAGGTCAAAAAATTACTTTCAGCCTGCAGTTTAAGCACGAATTCGTTACCAAAAAATAGTTTACGATAATTTATAAAATTATTTTTTACAAATTCTATACGGATGTTGAGTGCTGAATTTAAAATTTGAATTATATTTAATATGATTGCTGTATTTAACTTGGCATAACGCGGGATGGCAGACGTACATTTTGTAAGTGTGATACAGTTTTGTACATAAAAATGATAAAAATTTCAGAATTTTACAGTTGCTAATGTCACTTCACTACCATTGGACATCACTGTCAAATATGTTTAGGGGCCGTCCACATATTACGTAATCACTAAAGGGGAGGGGGGGTTGGAGCTGCAGCTTACGCTTAATGACGTTAGGGGGGAGGCGGTGCCCGCCACGATTACGTAGTCAACTTTGGTCACCTCATCGCATTTTTTAGTGTCTAAACCTGCACAGATATATACCGCAGTGCCGCTCCGAAGATATCCCACAAGCGCGATGTGAGTAGATAGGGTAGTGTATTTAGTGAATGAACCCTTGAGGGATCCCTTAACTTTGAAAACCCATCCTAAACGATGTCGGTGCCAAGCTTTGACATACGTCCTTTAATGTTATTGTTAATAATCATATATTATTCAGTTATATCGTTTTGTTAGATGTTCTGTTTAGTTTTCTTGATTACGTAATTTGTGGGGGGGGGGAGGTCAGTCCGCTGATTACGTGTGAAGGGGGGGGGGGCTGGAAAATCCTAAAAACGTGATAACGTATTAATGTGTATGGCCAATTATACCGTGCGACCGTCTGTATGAAATATAAGTTAATCGAAATAAAATTACAGTATTTTCAGTAAAAGCGCCGCTAATTTCATGAATAAATAATTAAATTGACGAGTATAGAGCGCGACTTGCCAACGGTCTATTAAAAGCTGGTCATGTTGGATTTTTGACCCGCTCGCTACGTAACATCCCCTACAGGACATAAATGTCGGCCGCCTAAACTCCGTAATGTCCGCTACCGGACCAAGCGCATATGCTTTCTGAGGGCGCAACGATATGGCCAAAATATCTTTAATTCAAGATTTCCGTGTGGCAATATCGAACAACGATTTAAAAAGTGAGCATGGACGTCAAACGCCCAGTCTCCCGTCGGCAAATCGCACGGCAGCGTACGGCTCCGCGAAATTGGTGATAAAAAGTGTGTTTGTGCAGTGTTTGAGAGTTTGTTACTGGAGAACAGTGAGTAATTGGCATTTTAAGTAGTTTCTGAATGAGTATTAGTCATTTGAGATAGTCCATTTGCTGTTTTTCACGAATTTTTAAAGAAAACACTTCGGCGACAACAAACGGCTCGCGAAAAAATGGTTGTTATTATTTGGTAATGTTTATGAAATATCCCGATATATTGCGAAATATGACGTAATGTCGCTTTAATTTACTAACAAAATAAGTATTGCTTCATTTACATCCTAAGTTATCACATAATTAGGCGTATTTTGAACATTATATCTTGTTTTGTAATATGAATCGCGCAAAGAAACTTGTTTTGATAATTACTATGAGAGAATAAAGTGCGATTTTCCATAGTTTTTCGATGAAATGTGACTCTTTGGAGTATAGTAATTAGTTATTAGACATATAATAAGTCTATGATAAGAAAATATAATTGAAAAAATCTAACGAATTTTATATTATGAGCATTCAAAGTTTATTATTAAGTTCGGACGCAAACTCTCAAAACTTTAGATTTTTCTATAATATCAGACAAAGCTCAAAGTTCTGGTGTGATTTCTAAGAAGTGTGATGTAGTAATAAAGTTATTTTGAAAGAATTTCATATAAAAAAACGCCATAACTAGTCACAAATTAAAAATTAAAAATTTTTTTTTTACGAGAATACATAAAAATTTTCTTGGCTGAATAAATAAATATTTTTGTATGCAAATAATTAAAAAAAAATCGTTTTGGTAAAGCATTTAATAAAGAACATAACTGTATTTACAATTTTTGCATATTTTACGTATTTTGTGACAAAAAAATCGAAATGATTTTATAGGCGAGTTTTTTCAGTTTGCCAATTTTGTAATATTTATTCATTATTATCTTAATTATTTTACGAGATAAGGTTATAATGTTTTATATGTCAAATTTCAATGCGATCATTTTTCTCTTCATCTTTTTTTAATCCCTTTAGTGGTTTATAAGTTATGATCGTTTTTCTCAAGGCCGTTGACTCGCGTCGATTTTTCGCCCGAATATGTCGCTCGCAAAAGTGATAGGGGAGTTTTTACTTCGCGAGAGGAGGGGTTTAACTGGCATATTGATTATCACAAGCTGGCCAACCTTGCTATACAAGCTTAATACAATTAATTATATAGAATTAATACGATTAATTATATAGAAAGCCACTATTATAGGTAAAAGGACGGAATGGGTGGTCCATTCCAAATTGCGATCATGATTACCATCGCAAAGTCTTCCGCATATCGCGGCAAGGAGATTTAAAGACGAGAAGAAAGAACAAGAGAGTTTTTTACCTTCCTCTCTGAGGGCCGACGCTGCTTGAATCGTAGGATGAGCTCGCCGTTATATCTTTGTCCGCGATCTCGCCGCTCTCCATGCCCAGGGGACGATTACAAGTGGCTGTAATTAAAGAACGAGAGCTTATTTGAACCTATACGTACCTATGGAAGTCGGAATGTTAGTAATTACAATAGATTGCGTAGCTCGTTTAAAACTGAATAAAATTTATTAATTTATTGGAGGTAATATTTACATGAAATTACTTGTACATCAAAAAAAAATCTAATGCCAAACTAAGCATGATGATTTCGAAGTCAAACAGCTTTCAAAACTTTTTTGAAAGAAGAACTGTTTTGGAAGATAAAGAAATTTTAAAATAGCGGTTGTTACAATTGTTTTATTCTCAAAATTTCAGTCAAAAGACTCTTTATCTCTTCTACTGCGGGTGGCTCGGCTTATATATGAGAAACACATAGACCATTTCGTAAGCTAGCTGAAACGAATCTCCTTAAATAAATGTATCTTACCTAGATCCATATTAGGCTTTGCCTCACATCTCCCGAGCAAAACAGCAATCGATATCATATACATCAATGCCTTTGTACGGGACAAAATCGAAATTTGATGCAGTTTGCTGGTTATCTGAAACAAACAATAAAACGAATGTTATTTATATGTAATGATACCCTTAAATAATATTACTAACCTTTAAAAAAACCATCTTGTATTAAAAAACTCTATTAACATCCACATAAATTACAAGCGATTTCTTTTACAAATACAGAAATCTGTTTGCAATGCTGTTATTCTTCAAAGTTTTTAAACATAATGTTTATTCGAAAGATAATTACACTTATTAGGACAACTTGCGCAGTCAACTACAACGGGCGAGCCCGTCACCACAGGACGTTTTAACGATTTTCTCGTTCTGTCGCCCTGCAGTGAACGTAGAAGAATTTGAACAGAACAAATCCAACGTCCAGCTACGTCACAACCCGCAAGAAGCCAACGCCTTACCGCGAGATAGCCAGTGTTACCTGGCGGGCCGACCCTCGCGCCCTTGCTTCCAATTGTGACCAGATTTCTCCGGTCTCTTGATTGGTTCCGAGTTCGAGGTCGCTTGCGCGGTCCTCTCCCTTACAAAGCGGTGAAACGGTGTGCACCGAATCTATCGCGGACCAAGGCGTCCTTTGCCCGACTCTAAAGCGGGATCGGATGGCCAATGGTCATTTCAAGAGCAGTCGCCGTAAGGTAGACAACTACCCCCGCTCTATAGGAAACAATACAGTTCCCAGACTCCCCCGACTGTTAGTCGGAGAGCACAGTCGATTGGCTTGCGCCGCTCGGTGCGCAGACCGTCCAGGAGCGCCAGAGGTTTGATTCCCAGGGGAGACTGGTTGACTCAGTGTCCTACCCAGGTTCGCACCCCATGCGTGGAGGCCATCGGATGGGTGTTGACCCGTGAGTGTGACCGACCCTGAACACATGGGTCATCGTGGCCACCTCATCATGGGTCCATTAGCTCCCACTTATTAGGACAGGTAAACCTATGTTTAAAATTTTACAAACGTTAAGGGCATGTCTACGTTGTGAACTTTCTACTCTATGCTAAAAGCGTTATCGGCCGTTGACGAGTATCAGTGAACTCTTTATTTTATAGAGAATGGCATGGAATAATTCAATATCCCTGGCAGTCTGTACTCTTTAAAGTCAACACTGTCTTAAGTCAATCTCTTTGGCAGTGTCCTGCCTACGGTTTTATTTTTAAATCATGAGTGGCAAGTGTTCGCATTTATCTATAGGAATGTTAGTTGTTCTAGCAGCGATTCCTGATACGACTGATTGTTTACTTATCATAAGGAAACATATTTCTAATATTTCACTAGCCAAAACATAACCTGGATAACTCACTCGTCCACTTATTATAGTAGTGTGACGTTCATAACCGCATTAAAATTTCCGCTTCCTATTAAACAGCATGGGACATAGCCAGTCACATGTTGGGTTGTCCCGTCTACGCATTACCACATTGCCGTAAAACATAAACAAAAATACAGCATTAGAATCCTAGCAAGATATTCGTCTGTCAAATAATCATTACTCCAATATGATTGCTGATCTGCTGCTATTTGTTCCCAGTCATCTAATCAAAAAATTACTAATTATTTTGATAGATATTTATCGATAGGTATGTTGACATGTTTGCATAATATCTGTTACGGTTTTCTGAAGTTCCGACTACTCACTCACTCATATGTATCCCCTGAATTCATACCAGACAACCTAATCTTTCATTGGTTTCTAGATAAGCGGGTTCTATTCTTGGTTTCTAGATAAGCTGGATTTTTGATTAGCTGTTTGATTGGCTTTTTGATTTGTTGGTAGTAGTTTATTAGTAACTAGACAGGGTTCACATCATCATCGTTGCCAATTCCGCTCGGTACAAACCTACCTCACTAATCAAGCACGTGATCTACGTGACGCCGATAATTTTGCGCAAGAGATGAAGCATATATGTAAATAAGGTGCTGGAAAGAAATAAGTTTATACCACATCTCAACCACCTCGCAAAACACTCAACATAAAATCCTCAGGTACTAAATCGAGCTTCGGTATTCTTGCCATATGTCAAGAAAGTAACATATTGGATTAGCAAAATGCTCAAAAAGTTTAGCGTTAAAACGATCTTTAGACGATTTTCCAAACATAGCTCGATTACTGAGGCCCGTAAAACATTTACTGCCACTGCAAGCAGTAGGTTGTCTTTTGTCGGACAGGCGAAAAGCCCCATTATCACTCGAGTAATGAAACATGTTCTGTCGGTGAATAACATTCAGCAAGAAAAATCGCCAATCTGCGAGCACTTAATAGACATTGGATTTACCATCGCTTGCAGTTTCATAATCCGTCTGTGCTTTCAAATCCGTCTGTGCTTTCAAATTCTATATCACGCGAAGGATTAGGAAAGCAATAGAAATCAGAAGAAAGCCAAACGACAATCAAGATGAAGGTTTCAAACTTTCCACCACAAAGACCCTAATTGTGAAGTTCTCGTCGCTGACCCCTGACAACGGTAATGTTAAGACATGTGAACAGTAAGACAACATTGAGATATGTGTGCACAGACGATTATCAAAATTCAGGCCGAAATATTCATCACTACGATCTGCTCCAGCTGGTGACGCGGCGGTAGAAATTGAACTACCCACCATAGCGGTACCATAACCCACTCAATGAGCGGAGAATGCGGCCAAGCAGCGTCCGCGGCATTCGCGCTATCACTGTCGCCCTGAATACGTTCGCGCTATCACTGTCGCCCTGAATGTAACATTGCCGAAACATCGAGAAAATTCATCCCCTTGTTCCACGAAGTAAGAATCCTTTTTCTTTAGTATCAGCATCAGTATCTATTAGTGTCAACGTATTCATTCAAAATATACAATAAAAGCATGTCGTAATAATAATTTGAAACTAGTTATCATATATTAGAATTCCTCAGTTGTTAATAATATATTGATTTAAAATGAATGGAATAGAATCTTAATTTGATGTTAACTATATTAATATTATACAGCATCAAAAATAATTTCAATTAGAATGTGTCTACCTATGGCTATATCTACCTTAAATTAAGCTGTTAAACAACCGCGAAAATTTTCGGGTATATATTGTCAAGAGACAGAGTATACGTATCTTAATATCTTCTATTTAAGTAAAACATGCCCGAATGAATAGGACCCAAAAATTTAGGACTTAATAGGACCTATCCCATTTCTCCCACTAAAACCAACGTTGTATAAGGGTCGGCCAAACTCACAGGTCAACACTCATCCTGTAGCCTCCACGCAAAAGTGCGAACCCGGGTAGTACTCTGGCCTGCGGGACAGTTTCGCCTATGAATAAATCTTCTCGCGCTCCTAAACGGTTTGCGCACCGTGCGGCGCCGGCCAATCGATTGTGCTTTCCGACTGTTAACCGGGGAAGTCTCGAAACAGTATTGTTTAATATAAAGCGGGGGTAGTTTTTAAACTTACTACAACTATTTTTGAAACGACCAATCGGATACCCGATACCTGGTGAATACCCGGACAAAGGATGCAGTGATCCGTGATAGATTCAGTAGACACCGTGTCACCGCTACGCAAAGGAGAGGACCGCGCAAGCGACCTCGAACTTGTAACCAGTGGAGAGACCGGAATAATCTGGTTGCAACTGGTACTAAGGGCGCGAGAGTCGGCCCGTTAGGTGATTAACCTGGTTATCTCGCGGTAAGGCGTTGGCTTCTTACGAGCGAGTGGCGTAACTAGACAGTGAACTGTTTCCGTTACATGTCCTCTACGCTCACCTCGCGGGAGACTATCTAATATCGTTAAAACGTTCTGAGGTGACAAGTCCGCTCGTTGTAGTTGACAGCTAAAGGACCCAAAATTATTAACCCCTCAAATGAATGGCGATTAGCTCGGGTTGCCTACGGCAAAATGTATATAAATTTATATTTACATTTACATTTACATTTACATAGAGCGGGGTTTACTATAGAGCTATAGCATTACTATAGAGCGGATTAGTATAAAGCGGCGCACATTTACATTTATATTTACATTTATATAAATTTATATACATTTTGTATACATTTTGCCAAGGCATCCCTTAAGGGACGCCTCACATTTGAGGGGTTAAAGGTCACAAAATGTCACTATCGTAGTATCAATACACAATCATCATATTAGTTACACCTTTAAGCGGTCAAATTGTACGTCGCGGCGATTGTAGTGGATATCTACCATTATCTGCGGTGCGTGCAGTTAAAAATGTCCCCATCTTCTGCGTTATTATTATGAGTATCCCCTGACATGGAATTTTCTGCGTATAATGTTAGCGCGAAGATACAATACAATGACAAGTGTGCGAGTGGTGACAACGTTTACGGAGATAAAAGGACGAGGGGACTGCAGAGGTAAGGGGAGAGAGGCAGGGGTTAGGGAGGATTATGCACAAAACGCCACCGGCGGACAAAAGGGGAAAGTGGGGGAGGGGCGCGTAGGTGAAAGGGCTTTATGTTTTGGACAAGAAAAATGTTTTACGCAATGTACACGCCTGCGGATACCTCACTTCACCATACAACAAACATAACTATGTAGACACTTGTATTTGTCACATCGCCTTTAAATTCCAAAGTAATTTATTTAATAATAGATATTATTTTTGTAGTATATGAACTAAACAAGAAAAACATTGTTGATTGTTAAAAATTGTTCGCGTTTTGGGGCGAAATTAATATTTTTTTCTGAGACAAAACGTTTCTGACCTACTTCGTTCGTAACGCGGTTGGACCCGATTCGAGAACCAAGAGAACCTTAACGATGGCTGATCAGATAAGCAATTTCAATTATTTGTTACTTAATTTATAACATAAGTCTAATAAATAATATCACTTAAGGTGCAAGTTAATATTATAAAACCTTTGGTCGGGGGGAGGGGGGAGGGGAAGGGGGAAGGGGGGAAGGGGGGAGGGGGGATATATATGTACATATTTTTTTTTTACCTAATTTCAAATTTTAACAATTTTTACTTTAATAATTATTATAAAAGTCATTAAATAGTCTGCACTAAGGTATATTTAGGTTTGTTTGTATTTTAAACTAATGATAAAACAATTTAATTGGCATACTCACTTGTATATGTAAAAATGAAATGACAGGATACCATTAAAAATACAATAAAAGTGTCCTAATTTATTTGATTATCAATAAACATGCTAAAGAAATATATATGATTATCATCCTTGGGGAACACCAATACTCCTATTATAATATGTTTTATGTTGATTCATGTACGAAAAATCGTATTTAGCTTGTCGAAATTAAATCTATTTTTGTAATGATATATAGAATAGAATAGATTAGAATAACTTTATTGTGCTATAAAAACATAACTTAATGAATATTACGCTGGTTTTATAAAAAAGACAATTTATGCACAAATGGCGGACTTATCGCTATAGCGATATCTTACAGTCAACCATTTATATGATAGATCAAGTTTGGTATCATATTTATAAAGATAAATTTCGATTAATTAACCTCGTTTATGATATCAACCGTTTCAAGGAAACAGCAGAGGTTAAAAGTCTGGTATAGTACTTCTTCAGGAGAACATATTATATGTTATGACAGATGGTTATTCCCTTTCGTCGTCAAGATAGTCACAATAGTATAGCCCAGTTGGCTCTCGCATTTCGCTCAGCGCGACAGGTGAGAGCGATGTCGGTCAACAACGGACGTATTTTTATTTTATACACGGTCCTAATGCGACCCACATTTCTGTGTGTATTCTCCTTAAAACGACGACTTTCGTGCCGCAACTTCATAAAAATGTATCATATTATATGAATAACATGGATAAACTGACCATGCCACCGCTATTCTATTATTATGACTCTAATCACCATTAAACATAATTGTATTTGTCCTGTTTTATTCGTGAAATGTGATTGCCACGATTTTTGTTAGGTAGTGGTATTTTTGATCTCATTTTATTGATAATGTGTTATTGTTTTTTCTTTTTCTTCTCGTAACCTATCATTTTCTTTAACTGACTTCCGATGTCTTCAAGTCTCTAACACTATCTTATTTCTGCTCTTTGCTTATGCAAAGAGCATTATCTCATCATTGAGATGCCGAAAACATTTTTTTCGATCCGCATAATATTCGATAATACATACGTATTATCATTTCGTCGAATGGTTTTAATTTAATGTTAGATTTAAAAACAAACTTCAAATCGCAGGCTCTCTGTCTAAGAAATAAGTCTGAAAAAAGATTCCTGCGAACTGTGAATGGCGAAATGATAGTTTGCTCAAATTCCAGATATTAGATGCAAATGTACCGTAGAGATCGATGTACTGCATACAATATATGCCGAGACCGATACGCTAAACGACCGGCAATTCCAGCGATAGACCAAATGACAAGCAAGTTATATAACTATGTTTTGGCCGTGTCTTCCCGCTGGTATTCAAGCCTGCGGCCTTTATCGATGGGCATTTTGTCCCTTACAGTGCGTCTTTTTCCTACAGCCTTCATAGACGGGCCTTCCGACCTCAAAATGATCTGCAATGTTTCTTTAATAGGTACAAATTAATAAAATTTTGGTCAGAAATATCTAAAAACCTGAAGCGACGACCTATATATTTATTCAGTTTGTATTTTTAAACCTACATATATCAAGGAATCGGTTAAAATTTATTTTAATTGTACTTTTAGCGATCCTGAAGATATACGTTTGTAGTTATAACTTAAAAACTACTTTACCTATTTAAAACGCCTATAGCTCATAAAACGGTCCAAAAATTTGGCCTGAATCAATAAAAATCGATAAATTTGATACATTCGTTTCAAAGTTTTAATCGACAGAAAATAGCTTACCGAATAGAATAGAGACTCTCTTATATATATTAGAAGAATTTGCAATTGAACTCTAGAGAAGACAACAAGGCGATCAACGTCATTTATTGCGGCCTGAAAAACGTTTTGAGTTAATTAATATGGAATGAAAAGGAATAACTAGAAATGCAATTTGCACTTTTTGAGAGGTGTCATTTGCAATGTCTTGAGGGTCCATACAAGAAATCAAAGGAGATAATAAAAACTTGCACTACTGACAAGTTGGAGAGGGATCATCTGAAAAGTGGTTTTTGATGTAAAGTTGGACACCTTACAATTCAGATACAACAACACTTACAATGCTGAAGAATTCATTGTCGGCGGTAATCTTGTCATGTGTATCGCTCATGAAGAATGGCACTCTAAGCCCAGAATTGGTGCCCGATTTTAAAAGCTGAAAAGGGCTTTTAGACCGGAATTTCATCACGAAACAGTGAAAGGATGCCATTTAGTATTTCTTCCACGTTCAGAACTATGGATGACAGTGATGACAAAAGTTTACTGGTATATCGACTGCCGATAGAACTCCAAACGAGGGTGGAGATCGCACTCAAAAACGGACTGGAAATAAGAGAACATACAACAGATTTCCATTTGATGTCTGACTATTAAACCTGCTATGCCATCTAAGCTGGATAATTATCAAGTTTATTAAGACCAACAATGTTGATGTTGCTCTTAGATCCATTTTGCAGATCCTGTCTTAGCTAAGAATGAGTTTTGATGGACACGAATTTTTGAGACACTGACTCACCAGTGAGAATAAGTTGTAATAATCTGTTTTGTCGTATGTTCCTTTCTTCCTTCCATGCCTTCTTTATTATTTTAATATATTACGAATTACGGGTGATTTATATATTTTTTAATTGATAAGGTTAATTGTCAGGTTTGCCTTGATTAATTTGTATAATATAATTATGTTTAGATATAAGATATATACTTCCACTTGAATTGCATAATTTTGATTTGATTTTTTTTACCTGAATGTGTTATATTGATTTTATATATATTATATATTATATAAATATATTTTATTATATTATATTTTATAAATTATTATGTTACATTTATACAGATTTTTTCGAAATATATATTATTTATTTCATATCTGTCTGGTTAACTCCCCAGCCTTCTTTTCCACCCCTGGTAAATTACCTAAATTTTCTTAGAGTGACCTAATTATCAGAATTAGACACCACAATTTTATTTGATTTGAATTTAAATTTATAAGCAATTAGTTTTTAAGCATAACCCTTTTTTAAATTGAAAGGAAATATGATTTATTATCACCTAAATATGATAATACTTAGGTGACAATAACTCAGCATATATTGGCGGTATTCGAGTTTTCTTTTGCTTGTTAAATTGCTTATTTGTGTTATTTTTAATTCTTGATTATGTAAAAACTAGTAAATATGTTACACTTATAAAAGCTTATATAGATATTGCCCTTCTGTGTTTTTAATTGCGGAATCATTTCCACGAAATCGCGAATTGAAAATATCGTAAAACGAATGCTTGTCGCAGTTTTACTAACGGGGAGACTCCATTCCCAGCTTTTTGTTTCCTTAATAAAACAAGCAAAAATTTGTGAATTGTATAAAATAAAATTAAGACGATTAACCTTCACGTTTGATTTGTTTCATTCCTGCGCCCGGGTTGATTTATCATTTTACCCCTGTTTTAGCTATCCTGGTGTTACATAACGAGGGTATTGTTCAGTGATTTTAGATGATGCCATTTTCGAAAATTAAACAAGGAGCGATTTTTTTGTGAAATGAGGCACAAGTGTTCTGTATGTTTAACTCGTTGCTTAGTCAATACTGAGGAATTTATGTCACTAATATTTTTGTATAAACAGCTGAAGAACTACTCGCAGAGGTAGGCAGAAGTGGCAATGTAATGGCAACATATTATTTGCAGCGTTTACCTGGGCCTTCACACGGGCCAACTAGTTGCCGAATCTATTTGTCTCTTGTGAAAGCACCCACACTTCGGCATTGGTCATGCTGTGGCTCGGCATTGGCATTGGCGCAGGCATTACAACTCGTCGGTGCGGCAACAAAGCGCGCCAGAGCCCTCCTTTCATATTGAAATTCTTACAAAGTGACTGTTAAAATAGGCGTCGAAAAGGCGGGCGTAAAAAAGCTTCGTTCCTTCTCTTTCCCCCTTAGTTTCTCTCTCGCCCCGCGGCTTTAAATGTCTTTTGGTTAAGAGTAAATTATACATCATTTGAGAGTGGCCGCTCTTTGGTCACGAAGAAGTTACAATAATATTGAAAATATTAATTTATTTTTCCTTTGGATCCAAAACCCATCCTTAATGTAAAAAATCGATTGTGTCATTCCAAGAGTTTCCCGGAAAGCAGCCTCCCCCGAGCGTCAAATGCTTAACCCTCAACCATTCCCTCTAACCCTCAAACCCACCTTCCCTCAAACCCCCCAACCCCCTCCCCTATACGCTACCCCCCTTAACCCCCTTCCCTCAACACCCCACTCAACTCTCCTTAACCCCCAAGCCCTCCCTCAAATCCCCCCCCCCCCACCTCTAAAATTATGCATCCTACGTGGTCTATCTTCTTTAAAGTTAAAGCACTTTAGATAAGGCGGGATAGTAAACCACGGTAAAAGAAGAATATCGGAAGAAGTAAAATATTTTCATCCGAAACTTTACGCATCTCGAGTATATTGGTATCTATTAAAGCACTCTAGAAAAGAAGTTCTAGGAGCACATGGAAGAAAAAGAATATCGGAAGAAAAAGAACATTTTAGTACGATATTTTACGCATCCTTAGTATTTGGTCTAACTTCCTCGAAGTTAAAGTACTCTAAATAAGGCAGCATAGAAACCCACGGGAGAAGAAGAATTTTGGAAGAAGAAGAATATTTTCTTTCGAAATTAAGAATACGAAAAATAGACCTACCATTCAAATGTATCTACCATTCGAGCGTCGCATGTTTTTGTTGTATTTCCGTCGTATTAAAATGGTATTTTTCCAAAAATTATGTAGTATTTTCCTAAATAAGGGAATTGATACCTCGTACACAATGCGTCGCTTGTGTACGAGGTATTTCAATCAAAACCTTAACAAAGTAATTTCGGTTCAAAAAGGCATCGGTGTACCGAATTTCAAGTCTCTAACTGCAATATTTCGAGATTGAAGTATGATTAGCGCGCCCTCTGGCAAACCGTCTTCAACTACATCTTTTCAACTCTTGCCCGAATGATGCCTTCATGACGAATTTCAGCTCAGTCGGATGAAGCGTTTGGTCGATATCGTGGAGAAATACACACATGCACAGACAAAAACACACAGAAGTGCTATCATAATATATTCCTTGCCAGGAAAGTAAAAATGCCAGGATTTACCTCCAATATGATGAATCTGTCCATCTCTTAAGTGCGGCAGCTCGACCTGCTATCCTACAAGTAGGTCCATTTTGATGTATGTAATTTATCATAAATTATAAAGAAATATTCTAGTAATATTAGGGGCAATCCTTATCCAAATGGGTTTATTGGTTTCGAGAATCTTAAGGAAAGCCTAAATAATTACATAATACAATCAAAATAAAAGGTATATCTCATAATAAATATAAGGGATTATTGCAATTTCATTATTTAAATTTTAGCAAAACCTGTAAACTTTCAGAGGTTTTCAATTTATTTAGCGTGTTTGCTTTATGCAAAAGGTTCAAGTTCAAGTAGTTTATTTTATGTACATGGCCTATGATACTATTTTAATCGATTTCTCTTTTAGATACTTTTTCAATGCGACTCGATGTACGGCTATGAGGTTTTTCTCAACAATATAGACGTGTATAAAATCATGTGATAAACCCCTTCTTTTCAAGCTGCGTCGGAAGTAAAGCATCCATCTTACGCTGCTTTGTTGCAATATCATAAATTTTAACCTGGTTTCAGGGTACATCAATCTCGGAGAATTTTGCAGGCATGTCGCTCGCACTCCTTTAGGAGATGCTTGCCTTTGGCGGGGAATTTGCATTAGATTAGGAGGATGAAATTAACCTGGATACCGCAAAATTAATAATATTATAACCGGGTTAGGAGCTTTGGGATCTGCATGCCTTAAAGTGAATCCAGCGGGTGGTATGGAACCCTAAATGAAATCGTTTGATTGGTTAGGCTTTCGTTACCCAGAAAAAATATTTTATTTTTCAACTTTTAAATATTTTGTATTGTTTTTTCGCCAACGAAGGCCAAAATATAGACAAAGCTGTAGATGATTTTAGACTCAATTTTTTGTATAGAATAAACTCCTTAAAAGTAAATCTACTAATATCCAAATCTACTTTTACTAAAAAGTTTTCTTTTTTGTCTTTTACTTTTAAAGGAATTTGAGTAAGCACTCTATTGCGATTTAGTAAAGGATACAGAGTAAACGCCATTAGTTTCACTACTTTTATTACATTTCTTTGCATTAAATACTTTCTTTAACTTACAATAAATTACTATTATCAAAACAAATAATCCCGATCACCAGTTGATTATTAGTCACCACCGAAGTTGTGGTAATGTATATCACTAAAGAACCTTGTCCACGGAGACTTCGTAAAAACGATCATATTTTCCCCTCGATGAGCCGTGCTTATTTACAGAGATTTTTTTATCAGTGTTGTGTGGCAATGTATGAGAGCTTGTCCATGGTACCGGACATTTTCACGGCGGACACTAATTGCGTCACCTTAAAGTTGTTTACATACGACGTACGACGTACGTACGACAAAAAAATCATGCCGTGGACAAGAGCTCACGTTTTTTTCTACGAATTAACCGTGGATTTTAACGGCGAAAAAAACTTATGTAGACAACATAGTTAAAGCTGACCATACGACCAACATACGTCAGGTGGTCAAACTCACCGGTTTGATATGCAGCATGCATCCGCTCTCTCCCGCTGCGCACGCGTCATTCGCGGCTAGGAAACTACCAAAATGAACAATGACCAATGTACGCGCAAATTCAAAGAATCACATTCATACGTCAGTGGTTCAGGGTTAATCATTTATAACGAAAATAAAACAAACGAAATTCATTCTTTTGTATAGCTTAATCTAAACATATCATTAATGTGAACTTCCCCATCTGTTCAAGGGTTTTGATTAATACCATTGTTTATGTTTACATAATCTCAGTTCTTTTATTTATTTTAATTTACGGAAATCGCTATTTAGCCTAAGTTAAATAAATTGCATTTTTTAATGCTTTATTTTCTAACCCATTAGTGCATTTAAAATAGCGCGAAAAACACGAGCTCTGTTATAAAAACTAATATTACACTTATTTATGTCTTTTAATCCGTGTTTCACTAAATTTTATGATTTCTGCTACTTATGTTCAAATGATAGATTTCAATTATGTTGAAATTATTTTTATTTTTTTTTATTTGAATAATAAAAAAGAAATATCAATTTCAGTGTCCACGATAACATGTATATACATAATTACAGCAATGAATCAATGTTTCGTCAATATTCAAAACGAGAGATGCTCAGCTATCCCGCAATATACGGCCAGTTAATTTTCGGTAGTCCCCTTTATCTACTAAACGAAAAAACGTTCAAATCAAAATTACATCAAATCGAAAAATCTCGAAATCAACTAATTCCAAGAAATAAAAAGAATATCCAAATGGAATAGGTAATTATTAGGAATATTTTTAAAATTTATCCATAAGTAAATATTCAAAATAATAATCAAGGTTAAAAATACGAACGATTATCTTGGATCAAGACTGAATCTCCAGATTTATTTGTCTCCAGATGACCCATTCGGAACCTATTTAAACTACCCTGATATAACCAACCTGGAGGCATTAGATGAAATATTTACAATTTTGATAGTATTTGGGAAGTCCGCGAGTGGTTTATTAGAGAGTAAATGTGATTACTTTATAAAGTTTTAATGTAGTTGTAAAAAAAAATATATTTTCAATTTGATGTACAGAAATACCCCTTGAAAAACTTTAAATGTACAAGGTGAGTTTTTAATTAGTGATATCTTTGTAGTGGCTGAATCATTACGACGAGGTTAACAAGTTTAGATTTTAAAAAAGGAAAAAAACGAGCCATTTTTTTGTATTTTTTCTTGACAAATTTGTGAATTTTATCGCTATGATGCGAGGGTTGCCATTTAAGTTTTGAGACAGACAAGTATAAATTAATATTTATAATCGAAAATGGCTTTATTGTTTTTTGAAATACTCTACATGAAAATCAATACACTTTTGCATGCGTTGGAAACAATTTTCAAAGCACTTTTTCCCACTCCGAATAAGGTAACTCTAAAACATGCATTTTAAAAGTCTAAACAGCTTTTTCAGGCATCGAAGAACCTTGATCTCGCAATTTATTTTTGACTTGCGGGAACAAAAAGAAGTCATTGAGTGCCAAATCAGGCCTGTACGGCGAATAACCCATCAATTCATTTGAGTGCTTGCTTAAAAAGTCACTTGTCTGAGCCGACGTGGGAGTGCTCACTTTGTCGTGGTGGAAAATGATCCGTCTTCTGGAGTTGATTTTTCTCATTTCTATGACAAATACTTATACTTTCTGGCAAACAAATGGTGGCGTAGCATTCAGAATTGACCTTACAACGTTGCCATAAAGACACCAATCCACCATTTGCTTCGAAGTTCTTCATGCGCAAACAACTTTTGATGGATTTGGCTCGTCTTGAGAAACCCATACAGTCTACTGCTGTTTAGTTTATGGATCATATGCATAGGTCATATTTCGTCACCGTCGCGATTTTATAGACGTCTATTGAAGCACCGCGATCGAACTTTTTTAACATTTCTTTGCACCAATCGACACGAGCCTTTTTTTAGGCGATTGTGAAATTATGCTGTATCCAGTGTGAACAGATCATTTTGATGACCAAATGTTCATGCAATGTTAAATGTATGCGTGTGGAACTAATACGCAAACATGCCTCAGTCTCTTGGTATGTTACATGATAACCTTGTATAATTAACCAACCAATTTTGGAATACCTTCACGAAATCCATCCTGGAGCGAACTATGAACACGATTAAATACAGAAAACCAGCGAAAAACGGTGGTACGGGATGGTGCTTGATCGCAAACAGTCAAAGCGATTTAATTGGCATACTGTTGTTGCGATTAATTGACGATTAATTGTGCAAGCGATTTAATTGTCCACGTCGAAAATCATAAAATATCATCGCACGAAAATGTTCACGATTTAATTCCATTTCTTGACCGAAATTATTTTTTGAAGTCACTGTAACACTACAAATAGCACTCGTATGAAAAAATTCTGAGCATGTACACCATTATAAACGTCAAACTATACGATGCTACTTACATAAGTGTTGACATATCTACACTCGTGTTGCCATATCTCAAAACTTAAATATCCATCTAAGTAGAATAAAAAATTGAGAAGAGTTGAGCGGTAGTAGGTAGGTACACCATTTGGTGGTAGGTAAAATATCCCTAAAAACAGTATTAGATATTTTTAGCCTTCTGTTAGATAGCGCAGCGCGCGTATAGCTTTTTTAACTATATAAAACAAACAAATTAAAAAAAAATGTTTTTATCCGAAAAAAATTAGTTAAAGATTAAGTTCGTCGTACTGATTTACCCATTACAATGATGTCACTAATTAAATCCTGACTAAAAACCGGATATGTCAACATGGATGTATTCAATGTTTTTATTTCTAACAAATACTATCAATAAGTAACATTATTGCATCTTACTTTTAACCCTCTGGGTTGTCGAAATCATGTGCTTAAAAACGCTTTTTTATTTTTTAAATGATTCACAAATAAACTTAAACTTTCACGTAAAAAAAAAATATTATATGATTTAACCTCCACAATAAATTGCCGCTTTCAAACCTTTCTTTGCGATGCACGAACTGTTTTTGATGTCATGCATGCTATTATAATATACTTTCCACGTTCCCAATTAAAAAATAGTATAATTGCCATGATTTTCTGTCTGCCTTTGTTAGTTTTATTGAAGCATTTTATTAATTTGTGCTGAAAAACAAGTTGACCAACCATTGACTTCATTTTGAATGTGTTTGTTTCTGACGCTAATAGAGAGGAGACGTTGTGCGTGAAAAATTAAAACAGAAAATATGAGAACAAAGACTGGCGCGAACTCTGACCGAGCTGTCATAAATCAAATAAATATATCTCATTAAATATAACTAATATTAAATTTAAATAAACGTCATAATATTTGTTTTTGGGTTAAATATATCTTTTCTAAACCTATTATATATTTTTTAAACTAATATATAACGTTTCATGTACCCTTTTCAATTATTATTTTTTATGTATTTTTATATCCTGATAGATTATCCAGATATTTATTTATACATAAAAAGTGTCACGAAGCAACACCTTTAATATATTTTTCTCGTTCCTACCGCCGCGTCGCGTCGCCCAACACTTAATGCAATTGGAAGACGCTCCTGAAAAAACGAACCCTAATCCAATTTCCGCTTCGGCCATTAAGCTCATCTACTTGCGAATTAAGTACAGATGCTATACCACTACAAGTTATTCAATTTATCTCAAATGTTGACTCTTGCATCGCCGAGATGTGATTAAACGTATTTTTTATATTTATTGGTAATTTTAATTTGTTATCGTTGGCGTTTCAGACGTAGCGTATTACCTATCGTAGTTAAAGGTGACGGGTTATCAGCTAGTAGGTAGAATATGGGGATTTTAGAAAAAAATGCATTCTTATAGGTAAGTCCAGTTACGCGGTAGACGAACCCCTACCGGTCAATCGGTTTATCACTCTGAATATAATGAAACGTCTAAAAATGCATCACTTTAGAAGCTACATTTAAGGTTTAAACATACCCTATCGATCCTAGCATTATAAATCTCTTGTTAATACTAGAATACCTGATGCGATCGATTCGTCGCCTCACATATTTTTGAGTTCACTTTATTTTCAAACTATTAGAATTATAGTAAAAACCTATCTTATTTTAATCGTTTTCATACTCAAAATGAAAGATGATAATATAAATATTACATATCTAATGTATGTGGTTGCGCGCAAAGTATCTTTTTCATCAGCATTTGATTAGTATATGTGGATGTTCAATTTCACTGACAGATGTTGACTCCGAAGAAGAAGAACAACTACTTCAACGCCGCTAGTACTGCGTTCGCTCAAAAATGCCTACCCGCCGCTAGTTTATAATTATCCGCCGCGCTATTATAATTATCAGAGGTTTTGCATACTCCCGCGACTCTGAACCGCTTTATTCACCGCTTTATTTATTGAACCGCTCCGCAAAATCATAGTTAAAACTCCGCGAAGGAACTAATCCGTGTCGAGTGAGTCGTGTGTGAGGCATTGTCGAAGATTGCATGAAAAATCCACCAGCAGACACCTCAAGGGTCCGTAGCAGTGCTGGGACTTCAGCTAGGCGAGGATCATCATCACAGGTCAGTCGGTGTTTTACAGACATATATATGATTACGTTTTGATGTTAAAAGGAGGATTTGCGCGCATCGATTTTGTCTCATTTTGTGAAGTACCCGCGTCCCGCATATTAAAATCTATTTATTTATTTTATTATTATTTATTTACGGTTACGATCCCGCCGGTTGTTCGACTATTTACACGTTTAACAACCAGTAAGCCTCAACTTTTTAAGCTATTGCATAGCTTTTATCGCGGGCCTAGGCCAGCGCGGCGACCGAATGAAGAAATTTCTTAACGAAAATTAATGATTTTAAACTGATAATTACGTCTAAACGAGTACTGCTTACGATTCGAAAAAAATATATGTTAAACAAGAACATTTTCCTAATATTCTTAGCTTTGAATATTTTAGATTTTGTTTATATTGCATAGTGTAATTAATTTGTGAAATTAGGTCTAACCGAACACAAAAACGACTACTACGCAAATACTATCTGGCGTATTATTATGAAACCTGCACCATTTTAAAGATAATTTAATTATCTATCTTTTTATCTACGATTTTTTTCGAATAATTCGGTTTTTTTGCTTTATTGAATAAAAAATTCGTGCGCGGCGCTCTATCGAAAGACGTTTAAATTATTCCGAATCATTTGCTTCCGCAGCCGCAAATGATTCGGAATAATTTCAACGTTTTCCGATAGAGCGCAGTTATCTGATATCAGAAAAAAAATTAATAATAATTATAATTGCATAAGTTGTTAAAAAAATGCTATGCAATAGCTTTACCGTGGCAGTCCCCGAGTGCCACACGTATTTTTTATTTTACTTTGAATATCGAAGAGCCTTATTCTATCTGCCTGAATTATGCCATATGGGATAAATAATTATAATAGCAATGTTCACAATTATATTTCGCACATACTAATTAATTCACTGCATAGATCTATATAGATGAAACAGGTGCATGTACGAAACACTATATGTATCGTATAGGGAGACTATACAATATACGATTTGTCGCAAGCGCCCACAAATATGCCCCTATCTTCCCGATATATACTATCTTATTAGTCTCAAAAGTTATTAAGTTTGTATGTATTAAGATGTCAAGCGGTATTAAGGTCGTATACTATGAGATAGTATACGGCTCATGGGTCTCAAAATATTAAGATTCAAGGTTTTTAAGATTTTATGATATATTGTACATTGATTTCTATGTACTAAAACATGAGTAAATAAACTGAACAGGAGTAATTCTGTTCAAGACTTTTGGTCTAGGCCAAAGTCTGTTACCGCTGGAATAATTCGAAAATGAGGCTGTTGCGGGTTGACTGTTTGATTATTCGCGTATAAGACAATTATTATCCCGACTAGAATGTGCCGAAACGTATAAACAATCACAGTGATTTTAACTAGTCCTAGAAGCGCTTTAGGTGGGCATCCAATGAACTCAACTGTCCGATCTAGGCAGTCGTCTTCATTATTAGGTCTACAACTTATTGTGAGCCTGCCTTTATCCAAAGAGCTCTTAAATTCCACCCTATCCTGAGTATTAGTCATACAATTGTTTATTTTAACAACACAAACGCGCCATCTCTATTCTGATTATCCGACTTTACGATTTTACTATATTTTGCATGCAAGACATCTAGGGTATTTTCTTCAGCTTTGGACAGGATCTATATTTCTGAAGCGTAGTTTAAGGTTGGTCTGATTAGTGCTCAGGTACTTTATATTGGGGCTAGGATAGTTTTTTTGTGGTCTAAATAGACAGCCAGGGGTCGATTTCCACATTTAGGGGGATATTCGACTTTAAGGCAGATAGAAAAAAAACAGGATATACAACATGCAAATGGGGTCCACTCAGGTTAACCCCATTTAGGCAGGTCCTTATCGATACTTTTGGGTTCCATAAATGTCTAATTACACCCTAAGCTGATTGTGTGTACAGCACATTATTTTAAACTTACGCAATAGAAAAATGCGTGCGTCACAAGTTATTTCCGACGTAAAGTGCCACTGAACTTAAATTTCATATCTAGTCGGCTGAGAAGGCCAACTCACATTACTGACGAGGTAAGGTGCGAGTGATGTGAATACATTGCGACAAAGTGCGAGCGGGACACAGCGCCGCTCCAACAGGCGTCCTTGCGAGCAGTAGGGTAGATGTGTCTTATGTATGAGCAAGCGAAAGAGTGCTATCTGTGGCTTACTCAAATACTTCATACTTCAAGGTCGCAAATCAATGAACGTCGAGATTCAATACTATTCCTCACCAAGTTGAAGGCGAATATTGAACAATTGCAATCGCAGCATCTGCATTATACTTATGGTTATTATAACAACATTGTAATGGTATTACTATTATTTAAAAAAATACTATTTTCTAATTTCTTTCGTACCAAATTTAAATACTCAATTGCATTTTGTATATTTTCATTAGGGGCATGTATATAAATAGTACATATTTATCTTTTTACATTAGTTCACTCTACGGAAACCCCTATCAAAGTGAGCAGCACAGTGTTAAATTGTAATATTCAAGGACCACTTTAGAATCCTGTGATTAAAAGAAAAAAAAAAAGCTAAAGGCTTTTAGATTTTTTTAGATTACTTGTTAATTAGATTTTTTTTTATTATACATTTTTATCGTGATCTTTTCATATTGATTATGTTGAATTCGATTATTTTGTTGTTTTTTATAATTTGACACATGAATTTTGAGTAATTTTTTTTTCTTCACTTTTTATTTGTACCAATAATAGTTTTTTCCTGGAAACATTGTCAAGTGTGGTCTTGAGAATACATTTATTTACAGCGTTTATAGTTTTGTTCCATTGTCTATTTTCAGTTTTAATTAATGATTTTGTATTTTTTTGTCTATATTTTAAATTGACAGCTCCAAATAATTAATTTTTACTATTATTTTTTCAATTGATAAATAACACTGTGCCAAAACACATTTAAAATCATTAAGTTTAGGAGAATGTTAGGTAGGCGAGGGAGGGGGGGGGGGTCTAAAGAAATAAAAAATGGGCAAGTAGTCTATAAGCCAAAAAAAGGTTTCCTCTATATCTTCGGGAATTGGCGTTTTATTTCGAGTCCTATAAATTTAAAAATATAGTGTAGGAACTGTTTTTATTTGATCTTAATCGATATTATTACTGATTTTAGATTTTTTATATCATTAACATTATATATAAGTAACATAATTTGTTAAACGATTTCCTATATTTTTTCTATAATTTGTTAGAAGATTTCCTATAGGAAAATCCGCCTATACGAGGTTCTACCCAAAAGTTCGGGGAATTTTACCCTAAATATAAAATAGCTTATCATAACTTCTAATGTCCACCGTCTCCTTTAAAATAGTCCCCTTGGGCATTGATACAGTGATCCCAGCGTTTTTTTCAGGATTCCATGCATCCCTGGAAGTCTGCAAGTGTAAGTGTTAGAAGCAAATTCAATGTTTCTTCCTGGATCTCCTCAATTGTGGTAAAAAGATGGCCTTTCAATTGAAATGTTATTTTGGAAAAGAGAAAAAGTCACACGGGGCGAGGTCAGGTGAATAGGGTGAGTGGGGAATCATTGACGTGTATTTGGAATCCAAAAAATTCCGAACGACTAGCGATGTGAGCGAGTGCAAAACGTCTTATGTTCAAATTGTCTGACAACATGCCTTGCAGGGATCCGAATGACATTTGTACGATTGCACAAACATCATGGATTGTTTGTCTACGTTTTGCAACAAGAGTCTCTCGCACTTTTGCGATGTTTTCTGGTGTTGTGTTTGTTGACGGTCGTCCTGAACCCTGTTCGTCGCCGGCTGCCGTTCGTCCATCTTTGAATCTTTTGTATCAAAAAAAAATTTCATTTACACATAGCATTCTCGCCAAATACTTCCACAAATATGCGATGGGTTTCTACAGCAGTTGATTTTAAGTAGAAGCAAAATTTTATGAAGGTTCTTTGCTCTTTATTATCTGCTATTTAGAAAATCGCCGATACAATAAAATACAATGTTACACAACCGCACAAAACTCAACAATGCATCCACTCAGCTGCACGACCATTAGCACGCTGATTAACAAAGAGTACTGTTAGCTACATCTAGTGGCCGCAGGTCGTACCACCAATGGTTCGCACGCGACATTCAAATCCCCGAACTTTTGGGTAGCACCTCGTATGTTTACATTTTACTTTTATTTCATTTCATTTCAACATATAAGTGCTAAATACATATGTATATGAGATCAAGCTTCATATTTCCCTATCATTTCATCCCCATTCTCTAACAATACATTGCAAATAATCATTTGTAATTTATCCTTGGTCTGATATAATAGCATTTGAAAATGCGGCAGTGAAAATGAGAAGTGTCATATAAATAAGATAAACACATGTGACACCAAAATGTCATTACCCGTTCACATTCAAAGAAATATAGTCTAACACATGAAGTTGCCGATTTATGCTAGAACGACTAGGCTGAGCTGATTATTACACTCGAGAAAGCCGAATGAGAAGCTATTACACTAGTAATAACATAACATGAGAAGATTCGGTACGCTGCGCTCTAACTATATTAAACGTAATTACAATTAGAGAAGATCAGTAAACTCGCATAGATTAAAGGCACACGAATGTTATTTACGTTGACTCTGTCATTGGTCTCAGTCCCAGAGCTCAGTGCAGTTATAACTATGAAACTTTAAATAAGCTGTCATAAAATCCACATAATGAATAAGAATGTGATTGTCTGGCGGTAAGAGCTGTGGATTATTAAACAAAACAAGAAAGGTACTATAAAAACAACATCGCTAACTATTGTTTTCATACAAAAGCTGTAATTGCTAGAACTCTTCTAAAATGACAAATCAGTGGCACTGAATGCTCATGATCCGCATGGCAAGCACAAAAAAAAAATACGAAAAAGAATAACAAATGCAATGGAATGCAAATAACAAATGCAAAAAAAAACACTTTTTTGGCAGCAGTCTTTATTTATAAAAAGATACAAATTACACGTCGCCGTTCCCCACTATGGCTAGTACCATTTCAGTGAGTAACTAACAATAATGTGTTCATATTTGCCTTATATTATCTATTACCTATTATAATTATGGTATATTATCTTTTATAGCTTGATTTACGTTAAGTAGATGTACTAACTTCCTAACCTAATCGAAACTAGCCTATAATCCTATAATAACTAGCTGGATTTCCACTAATAAATATTTACAGTAGATAAATGACATCCAATAAATTAATATACCTACTTCCTAAACTAACCTATATTAACTATCTTGGATTACACTAAATATGTGTACTTACTTTGCTTAATTAAACGATTAGAATGATAAGACATTGATTATTGTAATCGTTTAATTCGTTAATCGTTAAATCATGATCATGAATCAATAATCGAATTAATTACACTAGATGTATGCACTTACGCTGTAACATAACCTAATTAACTAGCTTAATTTACCCTAATTATATGCACCTTATTTCTACATATTTATGCTAATGTTAATTTAACCTGATAGAATATTTATTTTTCATATTTATGCTAATGCTTTTACATGTTTATGCTAATTTAGCCTAATAGAGTTTTTCTTTTCGCTGGTATAGTATTTATATTTATTTATTTATTTATTTATACTTTATCCTATTTTTATAGTGACATAAAATAGATTGCGTTCATTTTTTTACCACATTTAAAAAAAATCATATGATAAAAACCGCGAAAGGGCATTACTTGTCAGGATTACATCACCCCACTAGGTATACGCCTGTGTTGGGTTGATGGATACAAAATTCTGTGGTATTTGCTGAGCCTGTACGCTTTGCCTGCTGTCCTTCCGTGTCATAAAAAACAATAGGTAATATAATTTAGAATAATATAATATAAATAATATAATATAACATATTATAATACAATATAATATAATATATATTATAACATATAAAATAATGTATCATATTTATATATAATATAGTATAACATAATAAAATATAATACATTATAATCTGTATATCTGTATATCCATAATTTACATCTGTATATCCTATAATTTGTGGTTAAAAATAAAATATTTTTATATATCATACTTTGGCATTCATCTCTAGTATAATTCGAGAGCCAATGAGAGACCCGTCTCTTGAACTGGTTGTCGGTTATGTTTAAAATCTGTCCTGTGTACGAGTTAAATATATTATAGAGTTTAGGTCCGAGATATGCGTAGTGTCGTTGTCCGTATACAGTCCTCATTTTTGGTTGAATCTGTTTGTCTTTGTGTCTAGTGTTGTGTTTGTGCTCTGGTTTGTCTTTATCCGTGTTCCTCATGAGGTCCCTCCGATAGCGCACCAGAACAGCGCGTATGTATAGTTGGCGTACGTCAAGTACTTTAAAGTCTGTATATAGGTCGTCTGACGGAGAGCGATATGGCTTCTTGTTAATGACTCTGAGCACTTTTGCGCTTTGACCAGTGGGTCAAGATTTGTTCTTGCCATACCGCCCCAACCGATTTGTCGGTATGTAAGTAGAGTCTGCGCGAGTGTATAGTAAACAGTCCGTAGTAGGTTAATGTTGAGTATGCCTCTTATATTTTTAAATATATAAATCAACTTTCTAGTCCGTTTAGTCGTAGCCTCAATGTGTTTTGTCCATTTTAGATTTTGGTCAATGACTATTCCCATATATTTTATTGTGTTCGTGCGTTCAAGTGGTAAACATGTACAATTCATGTAGTCGTATTTATGTAACGTAATATGGTGGTTAGTATTGGGATGATGTCTATTGTCGATGCTAAAGGTCATATATTTAGTCTTATACTCGTTTAGCGTCAGAAGATTATTGTCAAGCCATCGTTTAGCCAGCTTCAGTCCCGCAGTCGCCCTGTCAAACGAAGACGTCCATGTGTCGCCGTAGAAAAGCAAAACAGTGTCGTCGGCGTAGGACAGTACGGAGCCCTGAACTTGAAGCTGGCATAGGTCATTTATGTACACTAAGAAGAGTATTGGGCCCAGTGTGCTACCCTGTGGGACCCCATAGGAACACGGCAGGGATTCACTTGTCACGCTGTCAATTTTAACTTGCTGCGTGCGTCCAGTTATATAGTTACGAAACCAGTCCAACTCTACGTCTAAAACTCCGAGTTTCTCAAATTTCGTGGTTAGTCTATCGTGAGGTACCGTGTCGAAAGCTTTAGCCAAGTCGAGAAAAATACCAATGCAATGTTTGTTTCTATTAGGTTTTCCTTTATACATTTAGTTAATTCAAGAATTGCATCGGCAGTTCCTCGACCCGGCCTAAAGCCGGGTCGAGGAACAATGTCCGTCTGACAATAGATCATGTGTCTGTAAGTAAGTCGTTAGTTGTTTTGCAGTTAGTATTTCTATTATTTTGCTTATTGTATTTATTACTGAAATCGGCCGATAGTTTTTAGGGTCACGTTTGTCACCTTCCTTTAAGATCGGTGGCACATTGGCTGTCTTAAATACTTCAGGAAATTTTCCCTTGTCTAATGTGAGATTGGTAATATACACCAAGAGTTTGGCTATGAATTTAGCAATGAACTTCAGAGTACCTACACTGATACCATCTGAACCTGGGGCTGAATCGCTTTTTAGCAATCTGATTGTCTTAAAAATGTCATCTTCGTAAACATGGGCAAAGTTAAACTTCCTTTTCATATTAGGCAACGTAAAATCATCTTCAGTTGCGTTAATCGTTGTGGAAGTTTGATTGAAGGGCCTTGGCCAGATTTACTCCAACATTAGTGAAGTATCTATTGAAATAATTATATAATATAATTATTATTTTAATTAGCTCGCCTTGGTAAGTCATTATTTAGGTTGCTTAGTAGTTTAAATATAAATATTTTCATTAGTAAGTATTTGCTGTTTGAGTTATCTAATTTTATTGAAAAGTGGTTGACTAATTTTGGAACAATAAATTCTATCTGTAAAAGAGTTCTATCACCGTAGTAATTATTTTGCTTGTTATATTTCAAATACCCCTTTTCACGTAGCCGAGTTCTGTGTACATGATCGGCAGGTATTCGTAACGAACCGTTTTCGTTGTTGTCAAGCAGAATCTTATACCATACGAAGAAACTTGTAGGCAAGATATTAATAGAGCAGTATAGTTCTGTGTAATTATTATGCTTACTTTGTTTAAGCCTTTTGGTGCCATTTGTTTTAATATTCGAATTTGTATATTTTGCACTATCCTAACATATGTGGGAAATGTAAGTCCCCATACATGGATGCCGTATCCTAGTATAGAATTTACCAGTGAAAAGTATATGATTTTCATAATATTACGAGGTAATACGGATTTCAGGTGAAAGAACAGTTTTAAAAAATATCTGAGTTTTCCAAACAAAAGGAGTATGTGATATTCCTAATTAAAGCTTTTGTCATGTATTAGGCCCAGGTATTTATGAGTACTCACAACCCCCAGACTATTGCAGGAGCTGTTTACCATTGTTTTAAAAAAATTCTACAAATTCCTATGCAACATTTTCGT
>OX155980.1:27403046-27410546 GCA_944548615.1 Micropterix aruncella
CGATGCATTGTGAGAATCAGTTCGAACAAACGTTCCGCAGTTAAATTGGCAACAAAAATATGCAAACCACATTCTCATGAAAATTGTGAACGATGAAACAGAAGGGATTTTCTTCTTGGACGCTCCCGGTGGAACTGGAAAAACTTTTAGATCGCATTGATTTAGGCAAAGATTTGCCTGCAGAATCATCAGGAATACAGATATGTTGTCGGAAGGCGGTCGAATAGCTCATTTGACACTCAAGTTGCCGTTGAATATTCAAATCAATAATATTTTTACTTGCAACCTTTCAAAGAACTGTGCAATGGGCAAGGGAGGAGGGGGGGGGGGGAGGTCGACGCGGGCAAAGAAAGGGGAGTTGTCTGATTGCCGGGAAAGTTTTTGGGGGTGACACGACCGATTTTTTACTTTGTGTTCATATTCAAATAGCTTTCCACAAATTTACAAAACGATCTCAAACACATTTTTTGAAATTTAAACAAGACAATATTTGTCTGCTCAGCTAGTATATAAATAAAACAAAATACAAGAGACGACTTCTGCACTTGTAACATTTTATGACACAAAATTTTGATATTTTGATACAGTAATTGTCAAAGTCTTATAAAAATTTAAAATGTTTTAGTTTTGTATTTTTTTAAATATTCTGAATCGAAAAAGATACTTCCAGTTATCTGATCACTTTTTCAGTTAGTGCGTTTTCTATCAAATTAAATTCCAATGCGAGTGGTATAAAAAATGAAATTCACATAAAAACGTCTAAATTTCTATGAAGCAGCATATGAATTATACTATGTAGCAATATACAAATTTCCCAAAATCGTAATAGCTTTGCGCAATCGGTATTGAACTGTGACCACTGACTCGCGAGATTTAAAATCCGATAATATATTTCATTACCTGAAAACACTGTCGCTATTTGTAGTACAGTCAGTATACATACAGTGGCAAAAGTGCCTGCAGTGAGCTCTTGGGCAGCCAGCTATTGCACAGGGTGGAAAATTAAGTCATGTCACATCATCGGGGTGTCAGGCGGCAGGCAGCGCGGGCTCTGCGGGCGCGTCGTTGGCCCGCTCTGCTATGATGAATTCGTAACGATACACCAACAAAGGAAAGAAAGCAAATGGAAATATTTGTAATTGAAAGCTCGAACCGTAAGCAGCTTTTCCTCTTAGCAAGCTCCCTGTGCTCTGAATAAAAACCAGCCACACATCTCCTTCAACTCCCCCCTCCTTTTTATTTAACATGAAGTTAATTAAAATGAATCGTATATTTTAACCATGTACCTTTGTCAATGAATAAAGATAGTCATTTTAAAAATAAACACGTCTTTAAAATCGATACTGGGTGAGGCAATCGCGCCCAAATAAGGGACATTCGATAATTGTTAAGGCGCTGATATACAATTTTTAATGATTTTAAACTGATAATTACGTCTAAACGAGTACTGCTTAGATTCGAAAAAAATATATGTAAAACAAGAATATTTTCCTAATATTCTTATCTATGAATATTTAAGATTTCGTTTCTATTACATAGTGTAATTAATTTGTGAAATGAGGTCTAACCGAACACAAAAAAACGAGAATAAACCTGCACCATTTTAAAGATAATTTATTTATCTATCTTTTTATCAAAAAGTCAATAATGTGATTTTTTCGAAAATTCAAATAATTATATCCGGTTTTGCTTTGTCGAACAAAATTGGTGCTCGAGCTGCGCTCCGAACGAAGGCGAAATAAATTATGTTAATTAAAAACAAAATGGCCAGGACCTCAAATTTTTTAAAGAAACGCCGTATATTGGAGAAAAATAGATTATTAAGGTAGGTAACGTGTATTATTACGTGTATATTATTACAATTTGTCTACTCTGGCGCTTCTTGCCTGACGTCAAATTTGGGTGACCACACGAATAGGCTTCGTGCAATAAGTTAATGAATTAAAACTTATAAAATAAAATACTTCTTTTATTGATAGGTAAAGCTAAGCCAACAATTTTGTTTTTTGCTATCGAAACCAGATAAATTTTCGTGGACTCCCACTTACAACTTGTGAACCCCCATTTTTTTCACGCTATCGCAGACCCCGTCGACTCTCCCGGGATCCATCTGGACCACTTTGGGAATCAGTGCTTAAAATGTACATACATCGCAAAAAAATATAAAAATTTCAAAAATCGAGCACGATTATGTAGACAATACAATTTCGAAGTGAAATGACACAAAACGCCGGCTCATACCCAGAACTAACTCGCAGTATACACGATTGTCTATCACTAAAATAACAACGGTAGTGCTCACTGTGCGTTTACCTTCTTTCTCTTTAACCTGCGGAGAAATAGAAAAAACATTATGTAAAAATATGTAAAATTTTGTATTTTCGTGATTTTATTAGGTTTACACGTTATGGGTCAAACCAATCATAAAAAGTATAATTTCAAAAAAATTGTTGGTTAGTATCGCTACACCACCGTAATCTTTTTTGCATTGAAACATCATTCATAGACCACTTCTCGGCATAAGTTAGTTAGTTTGTCTGGGCTTTTTCCCGCACTTGGCCTTTTGATTGGGCCGTTGTGCGTGGCTCATGTTTCTATTTATGTTACTCCAGCCAACTCAGGCTGTCCCAGAAGGATAGCAGCCTGTTTGGGTTGCTACAGGCCTCCGGGACAGATGCTGGAGATTGTAGTATTGCCCGTTGCTCTGCCACGCTCCTGCATTCCATGAGCACATGCTGTGGCGTTTCTTCTTCCTCCATGCATCCTCTGCATAGAGGGCTGTCTGTCACACCTATGGGATCGGTATAAGTTTTCACTCAACGATTTTTTTTCTGCTTAATTCATATTTTAGAATACAGCAAGATATATACGACAACGCAAGGATAACTTTTCCATTGCGGAATTATGACTGATTATTTGCTCGTGCGGAGTGAATTTCGCGAGCCCGGTCCGACCCCTTACCTGTTCGATAACAAGAATACATGCTATTTTAATACACTTAGCAATAGAGAATGGTCTCGTTTTGAATATACATACCAATTCCCTCCACGCCCCATGTATTACGAGATATATTAAAATATTTCCGAAAACAAAGGCGTTTTAACGCTAACTTAGATGGTAGTTTAGTATAAGAAGCTCTTTTAAAACCAAATAAGACGTTTTCACGTCAAAAAAGCACTACTAGTGTAAATATCGACTACTAATTCTATTTCAGTTTTACTACTACGACTACTAATCCCATTAACGATTTTAGAGCAATTTTCTGTATCAATAAATTATTAATTAACTACACCTAGAAGAAGATAGATAAGTATCACAAAAACTGGTTCATAAGTATATTACATCAAAATTCTAAATTAATACTATTCATGAATCGTTAAAATTATAAATGTATATATTCGTAGACAGATTAACGTAAAGCCCAGACTGAGTTTGCATTAAATACGCGGATTGCACTTGCATTGACTAGATTGCATTGCATTGACTAGATTGCTTTGGGACGCTTCTGTCCCTATGTGAATTATACATTAAATACACAAATGCAATGTAAATTATATAAATAAGTACAAAACAATGCATTTTAATACTTACTCTTACTTATGACTAGTAAAAAGCCTCGTCCAAAATAACATTGACAAAATAAAACAAGCGGTTGTAACACCCCAACACTCACCCGGAAAATAGCTAAGGATTGTTTTTATCTGAATATTAATCTCGTAAATAAAATCGATGAGCGCGGGGGCGCTCACTGAGAGGGGTCTCGGCCGGCGGACAAACCCGGTTTGGTGCAACTGCCTTGATCGGCACGGTTCGTACCTCGGCTAAGGGGGGGGTTTGGAGCAAGCTCCAACAAATCGCGGTAATATGACGGGGTGGGCGGGGTGCGCGGCTAGAGGCAGCTGCGGCACTCCGATCTCTGCGCCCGCCAGGCCGGGACGGGCTCCCGGACCTTGACCTTGCGGACGCACCAAGAATCATATTAGCGACGAACGACGCCATGGGGGGATACTAATTAAAACGTATGGCGGAATTTAAATATTGTTAGAAAAGGCTTGTGTATGAGATATTCCAACCAAAATTTCACAATGTGATTACGACCCAACAAAGTATCTGAGAACCACATTTTAAGTCTCTAAGTCCAGTATTTTGAGATTGATCGCGAGATTCAACCACAACCTTTTCAACTCTTACCATGACCAAAAAAATTTAGATAGTTCACTTTCTCGGCGTCAGTCATCAGTTAGATTCTTGAACTATTAAGCAATACAACGAAATTGGCCATATCGGGGATCGTCTCGAAGGAGAAAGAAAAAGGACTGTCAGGACGTCTAAGAACCGACACATTATCAAAAGAAGGTTTGATCGCAATCCACAAACCACGGATATAAAAATATTGACTCGTAATCTGCGGATAGTCAGTCTGCGGTCAAATATTGTTAAATATTACCTAAATTTGACGGCACAAATTAAGAAATTGCAACATTTCTGAGGATAAAGATAAAAAGTACGACTCGAAATACGTCGTTTTCTTAAACGACAAGTGACTGATGAAAATTGAAAGAATCTCTTATTTAGAGACCATTTTTTTTCGATCGAAGAATTCCATAATCAGCAACATGATAGAATACGGGCTGCTAATCGTCCAAAATCTACTGCAGTTGGGAAAGGGTGTCTAAATAAACCTGTTTGTTTCTTAGAGCTAGAATCATTCTGCAACCAGCTATGAACATTTCAAAAAGACTCCAGCTCACGAGGCTTTAATTGTTAAACAGTGGTGCAAAGAATTTTTTTCTGATCAGCTCTCAAAGATGTACGCAATTCTAAATTCCATGGACTGAAGTGTATGCTTAATTTCAAAGGGAAGGGCTCGGACTACACGACCCAGGAGTTGATTTGAGTTAAAATCACCACTTACCAAGGAATAGAATAAAATAACAGTGGAGAGTGTACCTACGGAATTACCTACGGAGGAAGTACCTACGGAGTTATAAATTTTGTCGCCGTGCATCAGAGCCAATGAAGGATATTGTGAGGATTAATCAACTTTCTTGCTCAGAAATTGTTCCATTTTAATATGCTTCATATCAACTTGCAATGTTCGTATGTAACTTGCTGCTATCCGATTGAGCTAAAATTAGACAAACTTATGTAACTTCGGTGAGAATGCAATAGTATATTACCACCAAGCTGATTTGATGATGGATGAGGGATGTAGGGACTGGAACTCCCTGGTCATGAGCGCCGCCAGGAATATTTATACGGAGGTGCATCTACATCTACACACTATACTTTTAACTAGTAAAATAGAAAAGAGAAAAAGATGACACTAAATTTAATGACAAGTATGAACAAATATGGACAGTAGCCTAGGCGCCTTAGATTTTATTCAAACAGTCTTAATTTTAAAAATCCTAACCTTTTATATGTATTTTCTTCTCTGTCAGGGGGGTGTAAGTAGACCCCCTTGCACTCTGCTGCCGGTGCCCATGTCCCTGGTTGAAAATGATAAGACAGTCAAACTTGGGCTGGCATATTTGGTTATCATGAGTACTTTCCATCACACATGATGACTAGGGTTTGAAGATGAAGAAAGAAGATTGCCACTGGAACTCCCTAACGGAAAGTGCTAAGATAGTAATCGTTTTTTTTTGTTGTCTTGAGTACTTTCCATTACACTTGATGACGAGGGTCTGAAGATGGAGACGTAAGATTGCCAATAGAACTTCCCGATAATAAGTGCTAAGATAGTAGAGTATGGGCTTGTTTGATTTGTTGTCTTGAGTCCTTTCCATTACACTTGACGACGAGGGTCTAAAGATGGAGCCGGAAAATTGCTACTGGAACTCCCTAGTGGAAAGTAAAGCTTGTTTTTAAAAATCTTTCTTACATTTAATTTATTACTATTTATATTAAAAAGCAAGGTGTATTTCGTTTTAGTAAAATTATTCACAAAAATGTTTTTGAACTTTGGCCACTTGTCATTAAATATATATATGTGATAATATTTGGTATGACAAAACAGGCGAATGTTTTTTGGGACGTTGCTGATTTTTTACAAGTTTCTTTGGCAAACCTCAATAGTACCTTAGCATACAACCGGAACCCTACTGATCAAACTCTGTCGTCTGTCGCAAACACCGTCGATTTCACCCAGTGCTATCAGTTTGGAATTCGGCATAATCGTAATACTAGGTTGCTTTCACCTCGCACAAATATTTTTTCTAAATATTAAAAGGGGACGATTTATAATCAAATCATCAAACACATAAGCGAAAAGTATGTCCCCCTTCAATAGGTTTTTATTTTTCTAAAATCTTGATTTTATAAAAAAAAATATTTCAGTAAAGATTACATGAAAAATAAAATCACGTCTTAGACTATTGCACATTTTAAAAAGCTACCAAATCTGTAAACAAAAAAACATTGATTTCACTTAATGGAAAGGTATTTTATAAAGATATTTAAAAAAATGAAGTAAGATCTAATCGACTATATATATATCGTTGAATTAAAAAAAAGGTGTGTTTAAAAATATGTATTCTGAAATACAAAGTTTTGAGTAATAATTTTACGGTTTAAAGTTCTATTTGGGATTTTTAACAGCAACAGAACCTATGCCAGTCACCTGGCAGCACTGTGTGGCAGTCTTCTGCAATGGTGTTTACAAAGGCGAATAGAGGAGTAGGTGAGCCGCTTACGAGCCTTTTGTTTATGGCTGTAAACAAGACGCCATGTTGACGCCATGTCTGTATAGGAGAAAGTCAGATATTGACACACAAAATGCTCGGGAGCGCTTCAACTCTATCCGCCTTGGATTCTACTATTTCAACAAAATACTCATTCGCGAGATGCGTCGCTATAGAATAATTACGCAAGCGCTCGCACCGCATGCTTTTTAGACTTCTTATGAAAAAAATAACTCGTTATGTGACGAGTCTATGCGTCTCTCCATCTATTGGCACCTGGATCTCAGAGACTGTAAGTCCCAGAGAAAAGCGGTTGACGACCAGCGATTCAATATAATTTAAACCAGTTTCCCACTTCTTGTGGTTTTATTTCTGTACTTTTTATTATATTTCTTATTTTGTTTTCTTTTTTACCATTATTTAAAAAAATCTATATGACGTCCGTTGCTAATCTTTCCCATCAGAGAGCCTGTTCCAGCATTGCTTTATATACCTATAATTTAAATCCTATTTGTATGACTATTTTAGGAGTTGTAAGATGTAAAATTGGAATATTTATACTAGCTCGTACATTGTATAGCTGGGGATGTAGTGCAACGTTTTGTATATTAACCCTGCATTTTGTGAATAAAGGCTGATAATTGGCACAATTGTTCCTTAGGTGTTTCTTTTCGGATTTAGACCGGGAGCCATCGGTGGTCATCGCGCGGGTGGCGGGGGGAGGGGAGGAAATTCGCTTCCGCCGTGCATGACTTTGAGCCCTATATCTCTCGGACTATAGACACTGGGACAAATAAAATATCATTTTCGAAGA